>CM064507.1:11243785-11811285 GCA_032716605.1 Paralithodes platypus | reverse complement strand
TCTTTCTGTTCTCAATAGTCACGGATAATGATACACTTAAGATCACTAGGACCAGTGACATTTGGTCACAGGTAAGCAGTCCAATCAGCTTAAAATGGAGAAACCCCAGTGTTTTCCATGGTCGAGTCCAGCGGAAGGTTAGAGTAGCCGTGGCTATAGCTAATTTTCCGGCGGACTTGAGGTAGGATGTCTTAACACCTCGCAGGTTATCCTTATGAGCATTGATTCCTGGAAATTGTATTATCCAGATTGACCCAGGACTGCAGTTGCAACACGCCCGGTGGGTGGCTGATTCCGGCGGGGGGGGGCCCATCTTTTCTTCCATCATGCCTCGCTTTGAGCTATGCGCTGCCCCTACTTGCTCATTATTGCATGTATTTGCTCACAAACTTTGCATCAAATGCGTTAAATGTTTCGATCGTTCTCGTGGCTTGTGGGTGTCAAAACGGTGTTCGGTCTGTTCTGAGTTAAAGGCGGCCCTCATCACTAAGAAAGACTTATCGTGCCTAGCGGCATTGAATGAGATAAAGACCATTTTCAACTCCTATGCAAAAAATATTGCCCATAAGGCACTTTACTGCGATGATGATATCTTGTGGGAAAGTCTAGTTATAAAGTTACCTTTGGTCAAGTCAGCCACCTGCAAATCTACTATACCCAAAGTTAAGAAATCCCTTTCCAAAGCAGTAGTGAGGAGCTCAAGTAGTGATGATAGTGACTTCACTGAGGCTGCCCCCCCACCCACCCCCGACCAACCAAAACGGAGGCAGTCGCCTTCCCCAAGGCAACAGTCAAGGTCACGTTCGAGATCCCCCAGGAAGCAGTCTAGGCACTCATCGGCGGAATCTGCCAGGTCAACCAAACGCCGGAAGGAGGATAAGGTGACACCGGCTAGTGCAGAACATAGGACTAGCCGGACAGTTACCGTAAGGCCGCCTCCCTGGACCCCTACCCCAGTACGCCAACCGTCCAATCCGGCGACTCTGAGATAGGGGTGGAGATCATTGAGTCTAGTCCTCACCATGAACAATCTTTAAGTGTGCGACAGAACTTTGTTTTTGCAATTCCAAAATTGACTCAGGTACCATGCAAACGCAAGGCCCCTACGGCTGGACCGAATAGAGTGTTAGCTTACCAGTACAGAGGTTTCCCTTCAAGTTCTCAGTCTTTTGACAGCTCTCAGGTTATTCAGGACTCTCAGTCACCCGCGGCGAATGAACAGGGGTGCTGGAGAGTGAGCCAAGGAACAGATAGGGAAAGTATTCATAGTGAAGTGTTACCATCATCTGTCCCTGAATTGGTTTGGTCGCCGGTGGAACAAACGCCGGATGATCAACAGGATATTCCTGAGATACTAGAGTTTGAGGTTAATGAAGAGCCGGAGGAAATTAATGTTCCCTCAGCTCAAGTTTCAATGTGTGAAGAATCAGAGGCTAGTTCACAATCTTCTAGGGGTTCCCATATTCAGTGTGTAACCACAGAGTAAATAAGTAATATTCTGCATAGGGTTATGCAACAATATCAGGTTTCTCCCTCAATTGACCCTTCATCTAGTCGACCGGTAGCTCCCTCGAGTAGCTCCACGATTAGACCATTAGAGCCTTCAGGTTTTCCCACCCCTAAGTCCTCATTACCTACCTTTGGTTTTACCCTCACCAACGTCCACGGCGGCAGGCATTACTGTGCCGGCTACCATTACCAGTAACGTGCGGGTAATTTCTGATATTACTCCTCCCCCTTTGGGTAAGGTTCCACAGAGGAAAGGCCCTATGCCTCTCCTCTACGGACCGGATTGCTCCTGGACTCAGGTACCACCCTTGAAACCATTCCTAGGACAGTCTACTATTTCGGGTGAGCTACCGGTTCCAGGTGAGTGGACTATTGAAATTAACAAGAATAGGTAACTCAGAGAGCTAAGGATGAGGTAGGGAGATTACTAGACATATCTATTAAGGCCATACCCAGTACATATAATGCTGAATTCTTTGTCTTCTCAGCTGCCCCGGCAGTACCGCCGGCCTCATCTGCTTGACTCTTTGCAGACTGGTCCACAGCAGGTGGCGTTAATGACATAAAAGCTTTGAATGCACTCACGCCGGAACTGGCTACAGCTCCGGTCCTTGATCAGTCACACACACCAGTCTTGCAGATGACACAGGTAGGTGTGGGGCCATGGGTAGACTGGGAAGCAGAGGCACAAGTATTTGCCTCCACTATTACATCTAAAACCTCACATCAGGTCCCTCAAGAGTTGCATGCTTGGTTCTCATTACCAAGGCGGTCTCCAGCCTTGTTCGCTTTCCTGGCGGCCCCCAAAATAGCTCTTCACCAGTTAGATGACACCTTTTGTACCCCTCCCCCAGCCCACCTGGATAGTGATTTTAAGCTACGAAGCAAAGCTTTTCGATTGTTCTCACAATATCTTGTCACTCGCCAGGTTACTAGCTAGGACGATTTCGGCCATTGCAGACCAAAATGTGAGGAAAGCCACTGAGCTGTCACGTAGGATTCTATTACAAAACTCTATACAATCCTTGGGTGACATTAGGGTAGCTATCATGGAAGCTGTGAGGGCACGCCAGGATCTCCGGGTATTTTTAGTAAAGAAGTTACGGGAAGATATTGGTCGCCGGGTAACCCTTTCCCCAGTTTTAACTCCCTCCCTCCTTAGTTCAGAGACGTGGAATGTAGTTTATAATTTGGTGGATATGTGGAAGCCGACTACCTCCCAGGCTAAGAGGGAACCGTTTAAGAAACCTTTCACTAAGCCCAAAAGCGGAGGTAAGTCACAACCCCCTCAGGCTAAACAGTCCTTTCGAGACCCAAGGCCTCCTCCACAGCTGGGAGGTAATCAGCCCAAGCCCAAACAAGGTAAATACTCAGGTTATAGAGGTAAGTCACACCCCAAACCACATCAGGGTCAGCCAGCAGCCAAGTCTAGCCAGCCGTCTGATACCACCCCCCACCCCCTTAAAAAAACTAGCCAACCATACTCTCCGTCTCCTGGGGCCGTGCTTAGGTGTGTCGGATTTGAGAGTTGCTCCACTAATCGAGCCCAGTTTGCAAACAGGGTCGTTCCAGGTATGCCAAAGAGCCTGGCCCAAGCGAACCTGGTCCAGAACCGTAGTACGCAAAGGCCTTACCTGGCGGTGGATCCGGCGGCCACGACTGCATCAGACACTCGAACACACCCAGGTTTTGCCGGGGATGGAGGCCCTAGTCCAAGAAATGATATCAGAGAAGGTCATTGTCTTAGTAAAATCACCTTGCAAAGTGTTCACCTCCAGACTTTTCTTAGTGCCAAAGCGGGACAGTGTGCAGATGCGACCAGTAGTGGATCTCTCGCGTCTGAACACTTACATCGTAAATCCATCGTTCAGGATGCTTTCAGTAAATCAAATCAGGCTTACCCTTTCGCCGTTGGGCTGGATGTGCTCCTTAGACCTCAAAAACGCCTATTGGCATGTCCCTATCAACAGACGGTTCCAAAAGTTCCTCGCCTTGAGGATACGGCAAGAGACTTATGTCTTTCGGAAAATGACGTTTGGGTTGAACCTGGCACCAAGAATTTTCACAAAATTAGTCCGGCAAGCCCTTCTACCATTATTGGCCCAGGGCATCATGGTGTTGTGGTATCTAGACAACTGGCTAGTGGTGGCGGAGTCGAGAGAGTTATGTCACAATCATGTCAACCAAGTAATCAATCATGTACAAACCCTAGGGTTCAAGGTGCACTGGGCAAAGTTGCTCCTTGTTCCTACATGGGAAATTCAGTGGATAGGGCTGGTCTGGGATACCGTCAACCTGACCCTTACTCAGAGTGTGGACAATCGCCACAGATTTCGCAGGAAACTGTTTCGTTTTCTCCAAAGTCTGAATATGACAAGGAAGGCATGGGACTCCCTGGTCAGCTCTCTCAACTGGATCCAATTAACTGTGAAGTTGGGCTGGTTGAAAGTAAAGATATTAATCATGGAAGGCAACACATTTTTCCCACTTTTGCTGGAGGGAAAACTTTGGCCGATTCCTCGATTAATTCACAGCTTACTGTCGGTCTGGGCGAAGACCGAAACACTGTACTCAATGACAACTTGGGTTTCTCCTCCCCCTTCGGTATGGGTAGACACAGACGCTTCCGGAACACTGGGGTGGGGGTATCGATCCAATCTAGGCCATCAAGGGCAGGGCACTAGGGACCAGGGTTTTTCAGGGTACATCATGAATCAAGAGCTTCTAGTTCCTCTATTTTTTCTCCAAGCCCACAGCTCGTCATTGCAAGGGAAATCAATAGCATTTCGAATGGACAACTTAGTAGCGGTCCATTGCATTCAGAAACAAGGTTCAGTGAAGTCTCGAGAGTTACTAGTTGTGTCAGAACAGATTTTTGCCCTAACTGAATCGCTAAGCATTCATCTGCATGCTTCATACCACCCAGGTGTGTCGAACGTGTGGGCGAATGCTCTGTCCCGGCGTCGGAGCACTTTAGTAGAATGGGCTCTCAAACAAACCGTCTTCGACAAGATGATTGTGGATTACCATCCACAAGTGGATCTGTTCGCATCCGAGGAGACTCACAAGTTACCTCTCTTCCTGACCCACCAAGGGGTGACCCCGGCGGGGGGACCAGATGCATTACTAGAAGACAGGAACAAGTGGAATTCAATCTATCTATTTCCTCCACCAGACTCTGTTCTAATGTGCAGAGTGATTCACAAACTAAGAGGTTACCGGGGCATAGTCTCGATGATCGCGCCATTATGGCCGGCTCAGGCGTGGTACCACCAGTTGACCAAATGGTGCAAGGACCCGGTGTCACTACCGGTCTCCTCATTCCACTTAGAGACAATTGGCAACCTTCAGACCTCGCTCAATTTTGCCTTCTGGACATTTACAAGGCCAAATGGCTAGCAGAGTATGGGTAAAGTGTCACTAGTAAACTTATAAACCAATATACTATATCTACCAGGAGGCAATATCAATGACATTGGAAAGCTTTCACTAACTGGACTGTTGAGTCAGGGCAATCCGATGCATCAGAAGCCCTAGTCTTCAAATACTTAGATTATTTGAGCAGAAGCATTTTTCCGTTGTTACGTTAAAAAATCACTTATCTGCTATCAGATCTCACTGGTCTCTCGATACCGAAGGCGGAGGAGAAAGGGTTTATGAGGGCGTGTTTCAAGATCCGCCCACCGCCACGTCAGCTCATGCCCACTTGGTCGCTTGATAAAGCCTTATCTTTGCTTCAATCGCGCAAATACAACACTGCGCCGAATTTTGATTCATTGCTTAAAAAGGCGTTTTTTTATGGCTTTAGCTACCGGTAATAAGGTCTCTGAGCTGGCGGCGATGAGCAACGAACCTAATTGCCTTAGGTTTGGGAAACTGCACGACAAGGTCCAAATCGCGCCGTCCCCCACTTTTATAGCTAAGAATGAGCACTCTGATCATGTTTTCTCAGAATTTTCTGTTCCGGCGTTGAAACACGGACACACACATCATATTTTATGTCCAGCAGAGGCCTTAGTTAAGTTTATGAGGGCAGCTCACCCTCAACAACCAGGTTTTCTGTGGGTGACCCAGGCAGGTAATCGTGTTACTAGGAGAAAATTGGCTTCTCTGTTAGTAGATGTTATTAAAGAAAGTAATCCCGGCGTAGTGGGCAGGCCTCACGACATCAGGAAGTGGGCCGTCTCTCTTAGATTTTTACAAAAAAATTCTATAGACGACATTGCCAACACTCAAATTGTGGGCATCAAGCCATACTTTCCTTACACGATACCTGTCGGTCGCTCTGGACAAGCCAAAACGTACCTGTGTAGCTCTACGATGGAGGGTCTCGTAGGTTTTGTGCTATTTTGTATTAAGGTTAAGGCGAGAACAAGGGGCGGGGGGGGGGGGGGGGGGCTGTGGTGAATAGCCCAAAGACCCACAGAACCCTTCCGCCGGAGATTGTGATAAATCACGAGCTGTGATTGAACTGATTTGATGGTTCAAAAGTTTTTATTTTATTTTAAGATTTCTATCATAGTTGCAAGTATATAGGATTAAGAGAAGGTACAAACATATATACACTGTACAAATAATATTAAGATTAGAACAATATTCCAAAGAATTTATAGTTCTAAGTAGGGGCACAAGGATGTTCCCCATTTATCATGTATAGATCTTAACGTAAATATCTGGTCATAGGCAAGCAGACTTTCTTCGAAGTCACGCCCTGCTTGCAATCTTTTATATTTTGTATAACTATTTATTGTTTGTATACAATAAAACTTAAACAAATGTTATACAGCTTATTTTTTGTCCTGAGGTTGAGGTATTGTTACGAGTGTCCCCTTCCAGTCTTGGTACTCAGGCAATATCGTCAATGATGAAGGGGCCACTATTAAATTATAGGTTTGATTCCCGGAGGGAAGTAATGAAAACCTAATATTTAGTAGGGCCCCGTAATCATTTACGATGCATTGCCCTCCCATCCATCCCCTTCCCATTTGTTGATTTTCTAGTGAGTCTTGATATATCAGTGAAGGAGGAAATATGGCCACTAGGGGGCCTGCGCCGGGGTGCTGCGCACAAGATATCCATGCATGGAAAGCCATAATTATTATGTTCTCTCCACCAACCAACCCTACTCCCAAACTCGATTAATGAAATTAACAAACACATGTGGCAGTCCGGGGATTCGAACCTAGGATGCTCACACCGAAAATCAATACACTTATGCATTGCACCACGATACAGTTAAAGAATACTGCACAAGCCAACGATTGATTATGCAGTTTCGAATCCTGCATACCAATCTAAGCATGTACAATATCCCAACTGCACTATCGGAGGCTATGCATAGGTGAAAGGAAATAGTAATTAATGGGGCACAGATTATTAAGTTAAATTTTCTTTTTTATTTTCTACAAAATGTTTTTCTGTAGGGTACCCAATCATATTAATGATTCCATAAGAGAATTAAGCATGCCCTTATGAGAGTACTCCCTGACCCTTCCGCGCGGGAGATTCAAAACTGCTGCCGCGGGTGTTGAAGGGATACTATTATGTTAATAGGCAATATCGTCAATGATTACGGGGCCCTACTAAATATTAGGTTTTTATTACTTCCCTCCAGGAATCAAACCTATAATTTTGTACAAAGGCTTGAGACATTCAGAGAAATCTAGTTTTATATTTACAAAGAGCGAATATTGTACAAATTAAGCAAACGAAAACTGCTTCAAAAATCATGCTAATGGCTGCTAATAGTATATAACGCATAATCTTGGTATATTTCTTTTTGACCTAAAAAATATTGTGGTTAGTCCCCAATGCGTCCATTCTCCATCTGGTGGTTTCCCCAAGAAGCTTGTCCGTGGTGGTTCTAATTGGCGCGCTACTATAATAAAACTAAACTGTAGTGGCAAAAAAATTCCAACTGTGTACTCATACCTCATGCTTCCCAGTACCCTGGAAAGAAGCAAACATCCATCCAGTTCCTAAAAAAGGTGCCTCTTCAGATCCATCAAACTACAGACCAATAGCTATAACTTCCACTCTTGGCAAAGTTTTTGAAATTATATTAAATAATCACATAATTAAGCATCTGGAGAATAATAAATTAATCAGTGATAGGCAATATGGTTTTAGACGATGTCGATCAACTGCAGACATTCTTTGCCTTCTTACGCATCAAATCAACCAAGCTACAGACCAACATGGTGAAACACATACAATAGCACTGGATATATCAAAGGCATTTGATAGAGTCTGGCATCAATCCTTATTGTCGAAGATGTCACACTACGGCCTTGCATCATTAGTTCCACTAATTTCTTCTTATCTTCATACAGAAAAATATGTGTAATGGTAGATGGCTTTTATTATTCACTCAATAAATGCTGGTGTTCCCCAGGGATCAGTTTTGGCCCCAACTCTGTTCCTCATTCATATCAATGATCTCATATCTACCACTCATAATCCAATACATTCCTACGCAGATGACTCAACACTCCACAGTTCCTTCACATTTACCAATTCTTTCACCCAACCCGATCTTATAAATTCAAAAATAAACACTGCAATTTCTCTGAACCAGGACCTTTCTAGAATTAATGAATGGGGACAAGAGAATCTAGTTTCCTTTAATGCACAGAAAACCAAGTACATTAAATTTTCTAACCCGCAGAATCTCACTGACTCCCATATATTTTTTAATGATGTAAATATTCCCACTTCCCCTAGTATTGACATTCTCGGTGTAACATTAACTACTAACTTGAGCTGGACACATTATGTTAGAAGCATTGCTAAGAATGCCTCTAAAAAACTGGGACTCCTGTACAGAGTTCGAGAATTCTTCACTGACGAGCAGTTGGCCGTAATATAAAAAAGTCATGTGCGCTCTCAGATGGATTACTGTTCACCTCTGTGGGGTGGAAGTGGAGTGGTTGCATTGAGGCAGTTGGACAAAATTCAAAATAAAGCTATTAGATTAATCAATAACCCTGCAATCACACAGGACCTTCCTACATTAGCCATACGAAGAAACGTTGCATCCCTTGCATTATTCTACAGATATTTTCACAGCAATTGTTCCGAGGAACTTGCTTCAATTGTGCCGCCTCTCCACATCTTTCCCCGTAGAACTAGGCAGCTGAGAGCGCCCATGAATTTACACTTTCTCCTCCACAATGCAGAACTTCTGCTTATCAGAATTCATTTATCCCCAGAACTACTACTCTTTGGAATTCACTTCCCTCGAATTGCTTTCCACAAACTTACAATCAACAAATGTTTAAATCCAGTTGTTACAAACATTTTATGAATGGAGGATGCCTTTAGGCATATGGACCTTTTTGTTTTATCTGTGTTTTTCCTTCCTCCGTTCATTGTCTCTTAAAAAAAAAAAAAAAAAAAAAAATGTTATTATATATAACATATAAATGAACATCCACATAATTCAATAATTGCTACCAATATTTTCTTAACTAAAATAAATATTTTGCAAATCTTGGGCATCAATCATTACCGTCAATAACATACTAAATATTGTTTAGCATTTTCATTTGCCTTTTTTTTCTCATTATTATGCACTTCAAATATCTGCACATAAATTAGTTTTAATTTGCTTTGTGTAAGAATAAACAAAAGGCAAAGGTGCCTGTAATGAGTGTCCCCCTTCCCCCCCCCCCCCCCAACTGAAAGCGTGAGAGTGAACCACATTCAAGGTACGTTAGAGATTAAATGTCTGGACACACGGTGGTTGACACGGTTTAAGTCATAAGATGATGGATTGAGGGATGAGAGTACCAGAGATTACTTGTTGAGTGGAAGAAGGACTTGGAAAATTGGTTCACTCATGGGTTAGTGAGCTGGACAGAATATGGTGGGAATGTGTTAATAGGCGGATGCTACCTACTCTCAGTACTGGATGAGACATACTTTGATAAAGCTCAGAACATTGTTTATTATAATATCTAATAGCGGTAGGGGAGAGAGTGAGAGAGATATGCAACATTGAGATGAGTAGAGAACAATTGTAGAGAATTAGTAAGTGGAGGTGAGTTGATAAGACTAAGTGCTTTTGACCTTACCCTTTCGAAAAATGCAGTATGGGTGGACCTCCCCACACATGCGAACAGTACTCGATGCATGGGTGTGGAAAATGTAGCCAAAATTGTCCTATTCTTCATTCGAACGACTACACTTTCCACACCTCGTAAATAAATGGACAACATATGTAGTATAGTGTACGCTCTGTATTCCTTAGGATGTGGCTAAGGACAAAATTATGGAAAGAAAAGGGAGTGAACTATCGTAAATTAATGAAGAATATATATCTCACCACTATATATATAATATTTAACCATTCTGATAGAGAAGGTATGTGGAAAGTACTTAGAATATACGGAGTAGATGGCAAGTTGCTGAAAGCAGTGTAGTGCATTTATGAGGGTGCAAAGGCGGCAGTACGTGTGGAGAATGAGCAGAGCGAATTCTTTGACCTGAATGTTGGGTTGAAACAGGGGTGTGTGATGTCCCGGGTCCGTGGTTGTTTACTGTATATATGGATGGAGTCATGAAAGAAATACAAGGAAGAGCAGTGGATGTTAGTGTATCGCTGATAAGGGAGGGAAATGAGTGGAAGCAACCTGTAATGCTGTTTGCTGATGATACAGTTCTGATGAGCGATAATGAATGGGAGTTGCATGGTCTGGTAAATATGTTTGGAACTGTGTGCGAAAAACGGAATCTGAAGGTAAATGCGGGGAAGAACAAGGTTATGGTCTTTGAAAGGGGTGAAGCCACAGAGTGTGAGGTGAAGTTAATGGTCAGGCTATGGAAATTATCAGCTCATTTAAGTATCTTGGCAGTGTGTTGAGTAAAGATGGGACTATGGATGAAGAAGTGCGGGAGAGGGTGCAACAGGGGAAGAGGGTTGTAGGAATGCTGAAAGCAGTAACAATAAATAGGGTGGTCAATATGGAAGTAAAGAAGTCCTTGCGTGACAGTGTGGTAACCCCGACACTGACTTACGGAAGCGAAGCATGGACGTTGGTGGAGAGACTCAGACCAAGAGTGAGAGGGGTAGAAATGAGTTACTTAAGAAGTGTGTGCGGAGTTACATAAGAATGAGGAAGTAAGAAGGAGGTGTGATGTAGAGGTAGATGTGCTGGACACCTTGAGATGGTTACGCCATATGGAACGTATGGGAAGCGAAAGAATGGCTAAGGGTAAGAGGGTGTACGAGAGCAAGGTGGAAGGACAGAGAGGGAAAGGTAAACTGAAAGAAAGGTGGAAGGATGGAGTGAGGAAGTATATGGATGAAGGCGGTGCTGGTTGGGAGGAGGGGCGTCGATTGACTGACTGGGGACAGAGGTGCATGGGGGTGGCTCGTTCGTGGCCACCCCTTCGGAGATCACGGTGTCAGGCAATAGATAGATAGATAGAACCCTTAGAAGATTATGATGCATTTTGACAGTTTATTCTGGCTATCATTAGACAACTTTATACAGTTTAGGAAGGAACTGTGGGAGTTAATAGGGTGTAAATGATCACAATATACTCTTTGACTTCCATACACACATCCATATCGAAATAACATCGTCTAATAATTGCCAGATAACCGAAAAGAGATGTGTAATCATATCGGAAAATTTTAAGAAATAGATCATCATGAGTTTTTAGTAAAAGATATAATTTTTCTGCTCTATTTTCATGGGATTTGTGTGTTTTGATGCATTATTTCTTGAGGATATGATGCTTCATTATAGAGATACACCCCATTCTTCAAATTCTCTCGACATAGTAGCGATACGGCCCTCGATAGTGGGAAGGGCTATGAAGGTCAGGGAAACTTTGTGGTAAAGATGGTAATAAAGCTATGTTTTTCTTTATTTAAGCAAACATTTCCTCTGATTTTTTCAACTTTCAAACCGAAGAAGCCCCATGTTTCAATAATCCGAGCCAATTGTTTGGATAAAGTTTGCTCATATTTTCGTATTTTCAAAGCTAAAAAGAACTCACTTTTCAAAACCCAAGCCAAAGTTTGCCAAATATGGCTCTGATTTGTCTATTATAAAACATAATGAAACCTCAAATTTAAAAAATCCGAACCAAGTGTACTCATTAGCCTAACCTAACCTAGTAAGGAGGCAAGTTTTGTCCATGAATTGCAAGATAAATTTAGGGGGGGCTTACCCGCAACTTATTGTTATCATCATATATGTAACCTGCGGGGGACAAATAATAGCGGGCCGTGGGATACTTAGACGTGAACATAACCTTGAGCGGAATGTCACATCTAGACTAATAGACTTTGGGGAATGGGGTGTATCTCTATAATGAAACATTTCCTCAAGAAATAATGAATGAAAACACAAATCACAGGAAAATAAAACAGAATAGTCATGTTTTCAATAAAAACTCATGTTGGTGCACTAACGAGGAAAGAGCCCTTTCTATCACTCACTGAGAACTTCTTTTTCATGCTGATTACCACGTATGACTTTACATAGAAATGACAGACAGACGGAGACCATGGTGGAGTCATGATAGCGATGAAGCCAGGAGTAGTCATAACACCATCCACCGAACTTAGCGTGGACATAGACATTTTATGGATTAAAACACAGATACAGGGCTGCAGAGCACTGTATAATTATAATTTTACCGACCCCCTAACTCTAACGTAGACTACCTGCAGTCCTTTGATATTTCCTTATGTAAAATTGATCCCTCCAAAAAGATATTGCTGGCTGGAGAGTTCAACTTACTGGACATTTACTGGACAGCATACACAACAACGGAGAATGGTGCACAAGGAAATGATATATTACTACCAATTACTGACAGGAGACAATTACACAAAGAATACATTGATATAATCAACACCCATTCACTCGCACAAACAGTACTTGAACCAACACATACACAAATTAGCGTAACAAGAAACCACCCTAACATAAGACACAAGGTCACATCCAACATATTAGACTTATTCCTTATGAACAACACCTCCTTTATTACATGAACATGGGTTATACCAGGACTTAGTGACCATGACATGATACTTGAAGATGCATACATAAAATCAAACAACCAGAAGAAATTGCCCAGGAAATCTACCTATACAACATAGTAAACATAGGAGCCATCTCAGAAGACTTAGCTGATTTTAGAGACACATTCCTCGACGACAACCCAGTGGCAAATTACGTTGAGAAAAATTGGACCAGGCTTTGCGATTTTAAACCTGACACAATGGACAAGAATAAACCCAAGAAGACAGTTACATGGAACCAGTCATCACCATTGTTTATTAGACAGTTACAAAGACTACATAGAAACAAGATAAACACATATAAGACAGCTAAACATTACAATGATACAGAACACTTGTAACACTACATAAACATGCAACAAATATTACAATGACCCTGTCACCATCACACCTACCTATACCTCCACTGACTATAGTCACCCGTGGAATTTAGAAACTTTTATCTGAGATAGATGTTGACAAAGTGACTGGACCAGAAAATTTACCCTGCAGGATACTCAGGGTGAATGCTGCTATTCCTGCTCCTGTCCTGCAGGTTATATTCTAACAGACCATTGACACCGGAGAACTTCCCCATGACTTGCTATTGGTTAATGTGACATCTGTTGTCAAATCCAGACACAGAACCTTCTCCCTGTTAACTATAAATCCGTTTTGATTTCCTCCGTTATCTGCAAAGTTTTAGAACACATCATCCACTAACATGTAATGGACCATCAAGATAGGTAAAATACTGACTGACGCAGAGCACGGCTTCCAGGCCAAACAGTCATGCGAGACACAGCTGCTTGTGACCACACATAACATTTCACAATTTCGTAGCCCGGGGCTGTGACTGGCCTTCCGGAAGGTTTTACTGGTGGGCTGTGATGGTCCTTCCAAAAGCTGAGATTTCAAAAGCGTACAAAAAACGCAAACGTTTAGCCAGGTGGCTACAAATTGGTGTGTGACTTGGCCTATATGGCAACTCTTGATATCACCTCAACACACACTCCGGTCGCTCCCACACAGCCAGTTGTCAAGCAGTTGTCATGGAGCCCTCATTCCGCGCATCTCGATGACACGACCAGCCCTCCTTCTGGCGGTGTTAGTGGCCATGGGAGAAAGAGAGTGGCTGCCAGAAAGCCCTCTTGCTTCTACTTTTATGAAAGTAGTTCAGAGGACGAGGCCACTGGAACAAATAAGGCACGTGCAAAGGGCAGTGCACGTGCCCAAAGATCACTGACCTTTCGTGACACCACTACCACTACCACCAACTACCTAGACTACCATCTCTACCACTCACACCACCTCTACTACTTGGCCTTCTGTGACAACAGGGGGCCACTCTGGGGATGCAGGAGATGTGGAGGCAAGTGGGAGGAAAGGGAAGGTCAAGGTTTCCCTCAATAAAAAAACAAAGGAGATACCACCTGCCTCTGCCAACCCCGTGCCACCGCCACCACCACCAGAATCCCTTGCTGCCCTGGCCGCCCCTGGCCATCCAGCCGCCCCTACAACTGGGAGGAAAGGGAAGGGCAAGGCTTCCCAGTTCAAGTCGACTGGGAAAAAGACACCGTCTGCCTATGCCCCCGCACCACCACAACCACCAGCCGCCACCCTTCCTTCAACTACGAGGGAAGCGAAGACGCCTGTGAGAGTCAGGCAACACAAACCCTCCGGACTTCCTCAAAATACGACGCCCTTCTGTTCCCTTTCCAAGATGTCGACACCTCTACCCAGGACATAGATGATGCAAGGGCATATGGATGGGGCATCGACAGTGATAGCGAGTTGGAACCAGAGGAGGAGTGTGAGGAGGGGTGCTCTTCGTCAGAGGAGGACCACGAAGACATACTGTTCCGTGACCATGACAGTGAGCTCTCTGAAGGTGGAGGAGGAGGACGACATACCAATTCGTGAGGCAAATATTCACACCTTTGCATGGTCCGAAGGTGCCGATTTTGTACCAGACAAGCACCAGTTCGATGCAAATAGATCTGGTTCAACTGGAGATTGGCCCTGTGATGACTATGCAAGGGAAAGTGATTTCTTCCTTGCATTCTTTGACCTGGAGATAATTATTTTGATTGTGGCACAAACCAATAATTACTATAGGTGGGTGAAGGCTAAAATGTATGTGATTTCTACGAGGGCGAGAATACAAGCCTGGAGAAATTACCCCCTCATCGCCACCCCAACTATTAATAAGTTCATGCCTCGTGACAGATTTCTGTTGCTGCTTATATTTATGCACTTTGCAGACAATGAAAATCCTAACAGGGATTTATAGAATATGGAAAGCTCGGGAGGTGTTCACCATGTTGATGGCGAGGTACAAGTAATACTTTTACCCTTTCCATAACTTGCTGATTGATGAGTTGCTTATTCTTTTCAAAGGGCGCCTTGTTTTTAAACAGTATATCCCCTTGAAGAGGCACAGGTTTGGAATAAAAAATGTCATCCTGTGTGACTGTGAGAGCGGGTCGCTAGTGCTTGAAATGGTCGTCTATCCAAACACTAACAGACGTGCCAAGAATCGGTGCCAATGACCCCTTGGGCATGTCAGAGGCCATCATAAAGAAGATGACGGAGCCCTACATGGATAAGGGGCATACATTGTACACCAACAATTGGTTTACTTCTGCTCTCTGCTGGTTTCCCCATGACAACAAAACGGGGTCATGTAGGAGTGTCAGAAGCAACAGAAAATTCATGCCAATGTTCGTCGGTCAGAGCATACCACTTGACGATCCATCTCCAGTGACACACCTTTGGAAGACGACCTGGCCCAAGATACTCAAGAAGTCTGGCAAAGTGGTGGCTCTGAAATGGAACGACAGAAAAGACGTTCAACTACTTTCGACTGTCTACACAGGTGCCCAGGTGGACTCTGGTAAAATCCACTACCGTAGCAAGAAATTAATTAAAAAACCTGATATGGTAGTGGATTATACCAAAAGCATACACCTGGTGGACAAGTTCGATCGTCAACTCGCTGGGGTTGAGTGTTTGAGGAAGACTGTGAAGTGGTATCACAAGTTATACCTTCATATAGTCGACATCATGAAGCTCAACGCCTTCAACATGTTGCTGGTGAAGAAGGACATGGCCCCGAACTAAAAAAATAAGTTAATGTACAATGTTTCGCTTCAGCTCCTGGAGAAATATGGCATGCCCACTCAAAGTCAAAAGGATAGCGCCATCACGATGTCCCTGATCGTATCCAGGTAGCCCTACAAAGACACCTACCAGTCCACACTGAAACTATCGGAGATGGCAATCAGAGAAGGCAGGTGAAATGTTACGTCTGCCTCAACACCAGCAAGAGGCCCAAGAAACACACCAAAGTTACCACTCTATGACACAAGTGTAAGGTTTGTCTCTGCATGAGTCACTGTTTCAGGGACTGCCACATTGTCAAAAACTACTGATTGTCGCCCTGCCCTTGACCTACCTGGCCTACGCAATGTACGCATATGTCATTATCTCACTCTATTGTATCTATCTATCTATTGCCTGATGCCGCGATACCCGAAGGGGTGGACACGAACAAACCGCCCCCAAGCACCTCTGTCCCCTGTCAGTCGATGTCCCTCCCCCCAACCAGCACCACCTTCATCCATATACTTCCTCACTCCATCCTTCCACCTCCCTTTTGGTCTACCTCTTCCTCTCTGTCCTTCCACCTCGCTCTCGTACACCCTCTTATTCATTCTCTTGCTTCCCATACGTTCCATATGGCCGAACCATCTCAAGGTGTTCCTTTTCACACTTTCCAGCACATCTACCCCCACACCACACCTCTTTCTTACTTCCTCATTCGTCTGTCTATCCCTCCATGTAACTCCGCATGCACTTCTTAAGTAACTCATTTCCACCCTTCTCACTCTTGGTCTGAGTCTCTCAACCGACGTCCATGCTTCGGTGGTTCCGTAAGTCAGTGTCAGGATTACCACACTGTCATGCAAGGACTTCTTCACTTCCATACTGACCACCCTATTTCTTGTTACTGCTTTCAGCGTTCCTACAACCCTCTTCCCCTGTTGCACCCTCTCCCAGACTTCTTCATCCATAGTCCTATCTTTACTCAACACACTGCCCAGGTACTTAAATGAGCTGACAATCTCCATAGCCTGACCGTCTATAATATTTTCGTACAGTACAAAGATTATGTGATGTCTGTAATTTCTATGTAATGTATTTGTATATATTCATATATTTTGTCTAAGCAAATCAAAATAATATTTGGTATGTTTTTCATTATCCTTGTCATATATTGTATCTATGTATTTATGTATGTAAAGAGATAGCAACTCTCTCAACATTAGAATCTTTTGTGCCATCTAGGTGTTAATATTGTATGGTAAGCGATAGCGAGCCTATACATTATTATGAGTCGGCCATCGGCTGGTACATTTCTCTACCGAAAACGGTACAAATATATCTCGAAGGGGGGTCTTGTTATATTTGATATAATTGAGGGCCTAGGGAGCAAACTAAAAACCTCCCCTTAAAGAGATAGCAACTCTCTCATTTTTGTTTACAAGCTGGAGCGTGTGAAGCAGTGTTTATCCTAAACCTGTATAACTGCGACACTACTTTCAGAATGTTTTACTGGGCAAATGCGATGTTCCATCAGGTATCTTACACTTTAAACAACAATATAATAAAGACAAACACACCAGTGCCGGGGAAATAGATGCAATATATGATTACTGGTAGGTGACATGTCTCCATACCACCACCTCTCCTCCCCTTCCATGTGTCTCACCCCCTCCCTCCCCTTCCAATCCCCCCTCCCTCCCATTCCAATCCCCCCTCCCCCTTTCTCCTTCAACTTCCCCCCTGCTTTTATTTGCTACTTCCCTCCCCCGCTCCCAATATTTACTGGCACTGGCAGAGTGAGTCTATGTCAGTCAGTGTGCCTTGAGCCTCTGAAAAAACCAAGGGGGTGCCGAGCTGTTGCCCACCTCTCATACACACTCTCGTCACACACACAAACAGTTTTGCAATGGATATTTGCTCTTTTCACCTATTTTCTAGCTCTTCAATGTTCATGTGTCTCTTATTCAAGACACATGTAAGCCTATGGTGCAAGAGTATTTCTTAATCTTGTAGATATAAAAACTTCTTTCGAATCGAAGCTAAATCTTTCGCACTGGTGGCACTGAAATAAACAGGCCTAACTCAGTTGCCAGAATACAGTGACAAACTTCGCCTTATGTTATTTCTTTACATTTTTATTCCACAAGATGGGAAGTGGAGAGAGGAACGGGACGCTTACCAAGTTGCTGGAGATGTTATATAAGAATGCACCCATTAATTTGGCCTATATTATTCCTTTACACTTTAATTCCACAAGATGAGAAGTGGAGAGAGGAGCTGGAGCCTTACCAAGTTGCCGGAGATAAGATACAAGAATCCACCCATAGCTCGGGCCCCACCTAGGTTGTTCAGCCCGGGTACTTTGACCAGCGACCACCTCAACACACCCTGGCTCTCTCACAACCACTCCATCACTACTAAGTTGCCTGCAGTAAGAGATTGTTTTATATGTTTTTATTGTTTTATCATGTCACAAAAACTCACAATCACTCATCACCACTGGACAGCCTTTAATAAGAGAACACGGTTTATTTGTATTTGTATTTTATTCATCATGCCAAATATTCGATAAATGGATATCAATCGTGGCCATGTGCTGTCCTTATAACTGTCTTGATGGTGTAATGGTTAGAGTATTTAAGATATGTATGTGGTAACCAGGTTTGATTCCCGGTAGGATCACATGCTTTCATTAATTTCATTGGGAGGTGTTTGGAGTTGGGAGTGAAATGAATAAAATAGATAAGCACACACACAACCACCTCACCCCCACTAGACAGCCTGTAAAGCTATTGTTTATGTTAAATATATTTGTGTCTATTTATATTGTTTATTTTTTGTTACATTCTTATATTATGTTACAAAATCACTGACAACCTCATCACCACTAGACAATCTTTTATTGTGTGTGTGTGTGTGTGTGTGTGTTTTGGATTAGTTCACACAATCACTCACAACTCCATCACTATAAGACAACCTGCAGTAAGAGAAAAGGGAATATTATGATTCTCATTCTGATCATGTCACAACATCAATTACAACCACCTCATCAGCACTAGACAGCCTGTAGTAGGAAAACACATTTTATACAGTATATACTTTTTTACTTTAAAAATCAACTTCTTCTTTCTACCCATCACAATCTTCCACACGGCTCTCCTTTATTCCTCCACAATGCGCAAATCAGCTGTTCATCTTCTCTCAGTATTCATGGGGTTTCTTTTTCTCCCGGCATTTCTTGGAGATCATTATTACCACTCTCGGTAAAACAGCTTCCCAGAATTTAGTTGTGCATTACCATTGCTGTGGGTTCTTCACCCTCGCACAGATCCATGCTCTGTATAGGGGCACAGTGTGCCCATGTATCGAGTTTGTTCACACGTGAGAGGAGGTTTCACCCATACCGCACTTCTCGAAATAGTAGAGTCAAAAGCATTGTGCCTCATCAAATTACTTCTTCTTACTAGTTCCCTACAATATTTTTCTACACGCCACAATGTTGCATCTTGTAATACCGACTATATAAATCACATCAATATATACCTCCCCAACCACTGCGACAAAAGGACACAACGAGCACCGAGAGAGAGTTCCTGCACGTCCTTTATGCATGCAGATGCTCCCATGCCAGCCAACATCAAACAAGCATACTGCCGAGATGACTAGAACACCTGAATGTGCCCTTCTAGCACCTGGCTGATATTAGACAATGCAGAAATAGGCTCTTGTTTATGCATGAAAAAGAGCATGGTGTCGGGAATAGTGTATGATGATCCCGACAGTTTTGAGTCCAATTGGGTATTTGTATTTGGCGGTATTGTATAGTAAGTACGAATTCGGCTAGTACCTTATGTACTGTAGTTTATTATTAATTGTAGGTTAAATATTAACTGTAATCCATAAATATATACATCAGCTCTAGATGTATCATGAAACCAAATCATAGGTTAGAATTATTATGAGCCGGCAGTCATATGTAATCTCGTGAAGCAATAGAACGCCGGCCCTCAGTCTCATCAAATCAGCCATACCGATAACACCTTTCTCCGGCATTGACTGAACCTATAGTTCACCATGTGCTACCACTATTAACCCCTTCAGACTCATATGACGCAGAGTTTGCCAGATTAGCAATACGAAATAAAGTTCTCTCACTCTTATAATTACCTCTCCAAAATTAGTTTTCTGCCCACAGCTAACTCAAAGACAACTGCAGAGGTTGAAGTAACTAAACGTTTCTAAATACCCCTGATGGTAACAAAGGTTTTAAAGTATCCCTAATAGGCTCAACATTGCGTTATATGTCGGAGAGGGTTAATATATATCTACAGTCCTACATCACCAGTCCTCTAAGCTAAGTTCATTATGTATTGATATTGTATTATGTGAACATTCCTACATGTCATGCATATATGAACTAGCCGTGTGTAAGAGGACAGGAGTCCACCCATAGAATTCTTTATATTGGTAATTATATTATTTAATTTATTGTCGGGATTAATTCATGTACCAGTGATTTAATAATTTAACCTATATATATATATATATGTATTCGGGGAGCTGTGGCAGAGAGGTCTTGCCACTGGACTGGTAATCCAATGGACCCAGGTTCGAATCCCAATATGTCAATGGGAAGATATTATTGGGATGGAATTTGTGCTGTTCTTAGTATCAGTGCATTTCCACAGCACACCGAAATGCCAAAAAAATACCCTCATTGTTCCCTGATTAAATAGCATTGTATGAATATTCCCACATTCAAAAATATGCTACAGGGGGGCAATGCCTAGTGAGTTAATTGCTCAATAGGTGGCGTTCTGAGAGTGAGGGTCCGAGTGTGGGGAATGAGACTGTGAAGCGCAGAGGCGAGGCGGCTTCAGAGATGGGATTGCTTCGAGCCGTGAAGCTTCGCATGTCTCACTCCCTAGACTGGAGCAAGACGGGCCTCATCATGTCATCGGTAGAGTGTAAATGCTATCAGCCTATGCCCGAGAGGGAGTAGATGGAATATTATTATATAAAAACAAAAAATATAATATTCCCAACAATAATTGGTTCTTCGAACTTTCGGTATGTTTATATTGCCGTTTAAGTGTTTGTTTTTGTTTACTTCCGCATTCACTTGGTATTACAAATGGCTGCCGCACTAGGAGCTGGGCCAATTGCCCTGACATTCTCTTTTTTGCTCAGCTTTCTCCTCGAGTTTTTTTCGGTAGTGCCCCGTCGCTGGTATTTTTGGGGGACTTATTTCATTTTTGTTTTGTTTTTGACATGGTGCTCCTTGGCTTTTGTTTGTGAGGGTTTGCTAGGCTGGTGATATGTGTAGGAGAGTCTCAGTTTGGGTCCCATTCGAGCAGTTAGGGCTACAAGTGTCTGTGGTTTGTTTTTTTATGACACTGTTAGTGGTAGTCTACTTGGTGTCTTTATGTTTAGCCTAGGCCTAGTGAGACTCTTATATTAGTTTTGCTAGAGGGGAGGGTTTCTCATGTGACTTATTTCAATTAAATTTCTTAGCCTAGCTACTAATTGGCATAATTTTGGTAATGAAGTTCGGTCCCTGTTGATTCCTGAGCGATTGACAGCCAGTGGTCGGACCTCATGATTGTGGCATGGGCAGCTGGGCTAGGCCTAATCTAATCTAAATAGTCTAATTGCTAGTCAGTTCTTGTCATTTACCCTTCTTTTCGGAATGGATAGCCCTAGTTTTGTTTCTGTTATTTGTCTATTATGGCTCAATTAAATCATCCTACTGCAGCTAGTTATGTATCCAGATTGGGAGTGACAATTAAATCATCCTACTGCAGCTAGTTATGTATCCAGATTGGGAGTGGCAATTAAATCATCCTACTGCAGCTAGTTATGCATCCAGATTGGGAGTGGCAATTAAATCATCCTACTGCAGCTAGTTATGTATCCAGATTGGGAGTGGCAATTAAATCATCCTACTGCAGCTAGTTATGTATCCAGATTGGGAGTGGCAATTAAATCATCCTACTGCAGCTAGTTATGTATCCAGATTGGGAGTGGCAATTAAATCATCCTACTGCAGCTAGTTATGTATCCAGATTGGGAGTGGCAATTAAATCATCCTACTGCAGCTAGTTATGTATCCAGATTGGGAGTGGCAATTAAATCATCCTACTGCAGCTAGTTATGTATCCAGATTGGGAGTGGCAATTAAATCATCCTACTGCAGCTAGTTATGTATCCAGATTGGGAGTGGCAATTAAATCATCCTACTGCAGCTAGTTATGTATCCAGATTGGGAGTGGCAATTAAATCATCCTACTGCAGCTAGTTATGTATCCAGATTGGGAGTGGCAATTAAATCATCCTACAGCAGCTAGTTATGTATCCAGATTGGGAGTGGCAATTAAATCATCCTACTGCAGCTAGTTATGTATCCAGATTGGGAGTGGCAATTAAATCATCCTACTGCAGCTAGTTATGTATCCAGATTGGGAGTGGCAATTAAATCATCCTACTGCAGCTAGTTATGTATCCAGATTGGGAGTGGCAATTAAATCATCCTACTGCAGCTAGTTATGTATCCAGATTGGGAGTGGCAATTAAATCATCCTACTGCAGCTAGTTATGTATCCAGATTGGGAGTGGCAATTAAATCATCCTACTGCAGCTAGTTATGTATCCAGATTGGGAGTGGCAATTAAATCATCCTACTGCAGCTAGTTATGTATCCAGATTGGGAGTGGCAATTAAATCATCCTACTGCAGCTAGTTATGTATCCAGATTGAGAGTGGCAATTAAATCATCCTACTGCAGCTAGTTATGTATCCAGATTGGGAGTGGCAATTAAATCATCCTACTGCAGCTAGTTATGTATCCAGATTGGGAGTGGCAATTAAATCATCCTACTGCAGCTAGTTATGTATCCAGATTGGGAGTGGCAATTAAATCATCCTACTGCAGCTAGTTATGTATCCAGATTGGGAGTGGCAATTAAATCATCCTACTGCAGCTAGTTATGTATCCAGATTGGGAGTGGCAATTAAATCATCCTACTGCAGCTAGTTATGTATCCAGATTGGGAGTGGCAATTAAATCATCCAACTGCAGCTAGTTATGTATCCAGATTGGGAGTGGCAATTAAATCATCCTACTGCAGCTAGTTATGTATCCAGATTGGGAGTGGCAATTCTATTGCCACATAATTTAGATTAATTTATGTAATGTAATTTTGTAATTTATGTATTTTATTTATGTAATGCTTTGTATTTTTGAGAGTTAATACATTAAGAGCTTAAGGGGAGATCTCCACTTGAGGGATTTTTTTCTTGACCCCTTTCTCCCTCATGTTTAGCCCCATTGCTTTTGATATTATAAAACGTTTGCCCCATTAGTTTAGCGATTTTAAGAACTTTCACCCCATATTAAGACCATTCGTGCAATTCAGGTGTCGATTTTATCCTGGCGAGCGATAGCGAGCCTGCAGTATAAGAGGAATCGGCCTTCGGCCGGGATATTTTCTACCGAAAAATGTACAAATTTATCTTGAAAGGGGCTCAAGGGGGTGTAATTTTAAGCTTGATGGATGTCTAGAGAACAAACATCACTTGAGAACAAGACCTGCTACAATATGAAATGCCCAGCTTTTCATATTAAAGGGACTTGGAGATATGCTAGACCTAACACGAATGGTAGCCCAAAAAACTCTCTAGCTATGCGAGGACGAGACAGAGGAAAAAGGCAAGGAGGGAAAGGGCAGATGAAGATGAAGAGACTGAGGGAGATGGAAGAGCACATAGAACACCTCGAGCACCTCCTGGCCTCCCAAGAGTGGCCAATACATCCCGAAGACTATTAGGTACACATAGTACTCCAAACAATCCCTCCCCAATCTTGTTTGCAAATATCCAAGGCCTAAAAAATAGAACCACGAACAAAGTACCATTTATTAGGGGCCTGCTAGAGGAAGGAAACGCTATATTTGCGGCTCTCACAGAAACTCACATTAAAGATCAGGAAGATAGTGAGGTATGGATTCCTGGTTACAACCTACATAGGGCGGACAGAACGCATAGATCACATGGAGGTGTAGCCTTGTACATACATGACTCACTGATATGTACTGAATTCCTAAATAACAGTAATGAAGTGGTGGAAATACTTGGAGTTAAAATAGAATCCCTAAATTTAGCAGTTATTGTTACATACAGGCCTCCAGACTCATCCCGAGAAAAATTCAAAACCCAGCTCAACAAAATAAAATCAGAAGTGGAAACCCTGGGGAACCCAACACCAAATATGATATGGCTAGGAGACTTTAACCTACCAAACATTAAATGGAGACAACTAGAAAACTAGTTAGTGGCAAATAACACCGGAGAAGGAAATACTAATACGAGAGAGCTTTTTGAACTTTGTTATTTCTTTAGTCTTACCCAACATATTGCTGAACCCACACGGGAAAACAATATCTTAGACCTGGTCTTCACTAACAACGACTCTCTAGTACACAGCATTAACATATCGGACACAACATACTCAGATCATAAATTAATTGAGATCAAAACAACCTTAGAAAGTGTACAGACAACCTCAGAATCGAGAACAAAAACCGGCCCCTTCAGTAAAATTAACTTCAATAACAAAAACATTAGGTGGGAAAAGGTAAATCAAGAAATGGAGGAAATAGACTGGGAAGATTTAATGGATAACCTGACACCAGCAGAATGTCTAGTCTTAATAACAGAAACCATGACCCAAATCTGTAGCCACCATATACCTGCAAGACAAAACAAAACGAAGAAGCAAACAAGATCGGGAAAGGAGGAGGCTGTACAGAAGAAGAAAATTACTCACACAAAGACGCACACATCAAAATCTACAGGATAGGCAAAAGGTCGAAAATAGATAGAGAAATTGTGGAAATTGAACAAAGGCTAAGAATATCATATGAACTACAACATATGGAAGAGGAGTGGAAAGCTATTGCAGGTATAAAGGAAAATTCCAAATACTTCTTTTCATACGCCAAACAAAAAGCTAAAACAACATCAAACATCGGCCCACTGAGCAAAGGGGACGGCTCTTTCACAGGGGACAAAAAGGAAATGAGCGAACTCTTAAGCAGGCAGTATGATATGGCATTCAGTGAGCCTGATGAAACAAAAGTCATCAGAGACCAAAATATATTTTTCATGGAAACCGCCCCCACGGAAACCCCTCAGATGCTGGATATTGATACCGGTCCAAAAGACATAGAAGAGGCCATTTCCAACATGCCATCTCACTCGGCACCAGGCCCGGACTCATGGAATTCGATCCTAATGAAGAAATGTAAGGAAAACCTCTCAAAACCCCTGACTATAATGTGGAGAAGGAGTCTAGACACTGGTGACATACCAGATAGCTTGAAAAACGCAATAATTGCCCCACTGCATAAAGGAGGGAGTAAAGCAAAAAAACTACCGCCCGGTAGCTCTAACCTCTCACATCATTAAAGTTTTCGAGCGAGTCCTGCGAAGCAAAATTTCAACATTCATGGAGACAAATGAACTACACAACACCGGTCAACATGGGTTCAGAGCGGGAAGATCATGTCTCTCACAACTTTTGGAACACAATGACAAAATTCTTAAAGCGCTAGAAGAAAAGAAAAACGTATCAAAAGGTATCAAACTAAAAACCTCCCCTTAACAAGAAAGAAGGTGTTAGCTATCCACAGCCTCCTCCCCACACATACGTCCACAAGTGCCCTACCATTCCCATTCACCTCTGATGGTACCCCCACCCTCCCACCACTCCCTCAACTTTCCTATCACCCACCTTACCATTCATATCCCCAATCAGAAATATTTTTTCGTTCATGTCAAACTTCTCCAGGCACGCCTCCACATTCATCCAGAACTCCTCTTTCTTTCTTTCAAGTTTATCCTCTGTCGGGGCATAGTATTATTAATATTGTTTATTTATATATAATTCCAGATTTCTGCGACAAATAACAAATCGGAGGAAATGCAAAATCGAAGGGACCACATGAGGCGAGTGTGCCACAACCTGGGTCTGGACAAGCTTCCCTTAAAGCCTCCCATTTCAAGAATACCTCAATTCGCAAGTAAAGGGATTCTCCATATCTGTCTGAGTTCCAAGGTAATCCCATAACCTTTTAGATTTTGGCAAAACGTCTAGTTGCCCTTCTAAGTTCTGCTCCTTGTCGTGATCTTATGTATGGAAGTAATATTATTATGAACGAATTGCGAATGTAGTTTCTTTTAAGTATCAGTTGACTATACTCTGTTTCTTTTCAACGGTAAATTACAAAGTTCCCATCAAGTTTTCTCAGTTATTTTGAACATTTTGTATTGAAGTATGGTGCTACTTATATCAACTTGGTCTTAATATGATGTAGTGACAGTAGTATGGTGCTACTTATATCAACTTGGTCTTAATATGATGTAGTGACAGTAGTATGGTGCTACTTATATCAACTTGGTCTTAATATGATGTAGTGACATAGTAGTTTCCCATATTTCCATTAAGTTTTGAAAAATGAGCTGCCAAGGGATTCAATTTATCGTCAGCTGAAAAGAAACAGAGTATAGTCAGATGAGTTAACTGCTGCATAACAAACTGCACTCATAATTCAATCATGCGCAATATTGTATATTTTGTATGTATAAGATCACGGAGAGGAACATAACTCATGTGGGCAACTGTACAGATGTAGGTACTGATAACTATGGGATCCTTTATGTCTGTCTGTGTTCCAAGGTGATCCCATACCCCTTTAGTGTATGTATAAGATCACGGAGAGGAACATAACTCATGTGGGCAACTGTACAGATGTAGGTACTGATAACTATGGGATCCTTTATGTCTGTCTGTGTTCCAAGGTGATCCCATACCCCTTTAGTTGTTGGCGAAAGGCTCAGTTGCAAGTACGAATAAGTATTCACCCTTTGGAATCAGTATCAAACACAATTATCAGTATTATTCAGAGCTTTATCAATGTACAGTAGGATATACCTCGTCCATTACGGAGAGTGGGGGGCACCCGCCTGTCAACACACCCGCGCCTCTATTATGTACTCTCTAACTCAAGAGTGAAACCATTTTCCCAGTCTTTTTTTCTGCTCCAGAGTAAGCTCTGGAACTCTCCCTCAATCTGTCTTTCCCCCATCCTATGACTTAAACTATTTCGAGCTCCGTGTTCCCAGACATTTTGATTCTAAGGTACAGTACTTTGAATTTGGCTCTCTATCACTCTTCCATTTTTATTATTATTATTATTGTTTTGTTTTTGTTTTTTGGTTTTTTTTTGGGGGGGAGGGGGGGGCACTTGTTACAGGCACCTTTGTCTCTTTCAAATACATATAAAAGAAACCCCGAGCAGCGATACAGTAATTACTTATATTCCCAATGCTTCATGCGGTGATTGTAAAGGTTAATACTTTCAAATAGGTGTAATCTAATTATTGCTTGTGACTGTACATCTATATGCTACTGCTCTACATATAATTAATATGTGACATATTCTTCTGAAAGCTAATCCATATTATATTCCATAGCCTTTCTCATCTTACACACTTTCTGTCACACGTACACACACACTCTCTCACACACAGACTCTCTCTCTCACACACACACATACACTCTCTCTCACACACACACATACTGTCTCTCTCGCACACACTCTCTCTTGCACACACACTATCTATTTCTCTCTCTTACACACACAATCTCTCTCTCTCACACACACACACACACTCTTTCTCTACCTCACTCACACACACGCACGCACACTCTCTCTTCACACACACAGTCTCTCTCTCTTTCTCTCTGTGTATCACACACACACACACAATCTTTCTCTTGCTTGCTTGCACATGCTAAATATAATCAATAATACACCTCTTTCAGTTCCTGTAAGTAATTATGTGATGAAAAACTGTATTCTGTTCATTATAGGTAGGCCAACAATCTTGAACAGTAACCTCTATAATTCATAAAGGACTAGAGTAATCGAGCTAATGCTGTAGCCATTTGGGAAGGGTCAGCCAGATAATAGCTGTGGCAATTTGCAGCACGTTTGCTCTAGCACTTTTTTAGTTATATAGTTGAAGGGTCAAATATCTGGCTTACTCATGTACAAATAATGTCATATGAGAGATAGCAACCATCCTTACCATTCACATTTAAGAGATTGTATACTGTATACAATATATACAGTATACAGTATATATATATATATATATTATATATATATATACATATATATATATATATTTATATATTTAACACTCAACGAGCGGCCTAGGCGGTATATTTGACCGTGCCGCCCAGCGGGTTTTTTTTTACCATAAATGGCATTGTTTCCGTGCTCATTTTCATGCATAAACAAGAGCCAGAGCGTAATACAAGTATGTATCCCTGAAAGGGCGATAATTGAACTTTCCAATGACACCAGAACCATCCTTCTACGATTACTGGTTGTCTTGCAACGATCGTGCAACCGAAGGGCAAAATCGCTAAAATACGGTCATTTCGTTATATAATTACGTGTGTAGCGAGGGAGTGAAGGTGGATGTATGTGGAGTACATCTCAGTCGGTCCACGGCGGCCGTGGCGAGCGGTCATGAGGTAACCCATGCTCTCTCTTAGAGCCAATATTGCGCCAAAATTGCACACAGACTAAAGTCCGCCCCCGCCACATAGTCCAAGTTTTTCGATACGGACTTAAGTCCGCCCCCGATGGTTAGGGGTTAACGCCTGTGGGTAAGGGATTAGAATATGCCCCACGTGCCTCCTGCGTGTCGTAGGAGGCGACTAAAGAGATTGGGTCGGTGGGTTTGCGACCCCCCACCCATGAAAAACAATGAAAGCAACAAAGAACGAACGAACAGCCTCGGATGTGGATGGTCCTTATGTTGATGAACCCCGACCGACTATGGACAATCTTAGAATAACAACATGGAATGTGAGAGGCGTGAATAATGACTCAAAAGAGAGAGAGGTCCTGGAAGTGTTAGTGAATGCCATGCTGGATGTATGTGGAATGACTGAGACCAAATGGAGGGGTACAGATGTGAGAGAGCGGGAGTGTGGAATGGGTGTGTGTGCTGGAGTGAGTGAGGAAGCAGCGAGAGAAGGTGCGTGTTTGTTTGTAAGTAACAAATGGAATGAGCGTGTAAGAGACTATGGGTCTGTGGGTTCAAGGATTGTGTGGGTGAGAACGAAAGTAGGAATACAAACGTGGGTGATTGTGTGTGTGTATGCTCCGACAGAGGATAAACTTGTAAGAGAGAAAGAGGAGTTCTGGGTGAATGTAGAGGCGTGCCTGGATAAGTTTGGCAAGTACAAAAGAAAATTTCTGATTGGGGAAATGAATGGGAAGGTGGGTGATGAGAAAGTTGGAGTGGTAGGAGGGTGGGGGGTACTGTCAGAGGTGAATGGGAATGGTAGTGCACTTGTGGACGTATGTATTGGGAGGAGGCTGTGGATAGCCAAAACCTTCTTCCGACACAGAGTGATACACAGGTACACATGGAAAGTGATGTGGAGGAAGAAGGATAAGGATAAGACAGTGGTGGAATGGAAGGCACTATTTGTTTATATATGCGGGGATGAACGAATTAAGAAATCTGTGCTGGATGCTAGGCTGTATCGGGGGGGGTCTGTCTGACCATTATGTAGTAGTAGCTAAAATTAGGATACAACAGAAGTGGGTGAGAAGAGCTGGAGGGAGGCGAGAGGAAGGTGGAATGGCGAGGAGGGTGGAGAGGCTACAAGAGGAGGAAATCAGGGAAGAGTACAGGAGAGCAGTAGAAAGACGACTAGGTAGGTTTGACCTGGAAGGTATGGAGGAAGTGGAGGAGATGATCAAGGTGTTTAAGGAAGAGATCTGTGCAGCATGTGAGGAGGTGTGTGGAGTAAGGAGAAGAGCGAGGGGAGTGAAGGGTACAACATGGTGGACAGAAGAAGTAAAAATAGCTGTGGAAGACAAGAAGAAAGCGTATAGAGAGTGGTTGGGTAGTAGAGGGAATGAAGATTTGGAGAGACAGAAATGATCAAGGTATGTGGAGAAAACCAGAGTGGTGAAGAGAGTAGTGAAGGAAAGTAAAAGAAGAGTAGATGAGGAATTTGGAAGGAATCTGAGTGTAAAATGGAGGGAGTGAAGGAAACTGTTCTGGAAAGAAGTCAAGAAAGTTAAGGAAGGTAGCAAGGGAAGCAGTAAGGGTGTGAAAGATAAGAATGTGCGAGTGCTAGCCGAGAAGCAAGAGATAGTCGAAAGATGGAGGAAGTACTTCAACGAATTGCTAAATGTAACGAATGAAGCGCCAGCAAACATAGTTGGATGGGGTATGGGAGGGAGAAGAAGAGAAGCAGTGGAGGAGGAGGTGGGGATCAGGAGGTCAGAAGTGTGTAAAGCCATGAAAAGAGTGAAGTTGAGGAAAGCACCAGGAATAGATGGAGTGTGTGGGGAAAAGGTGAAGTATGGTGGTGAGATAGTGATCGAAAGGGTATGGAAAATGTGCAAACTAGCATGGGAGAAGGGGAGTGCACCTGATGACTGGAAGACAGGCATAATAGTCCCCCTATATAAGGGGAAAGAGGAGTGTGTGGTAACCACCGAGGAATATGTCTTCTAAGCGTAGTAGGGAAGGTGTACAGTAGGGTAGTGATGGAGAGAGTGAGAGAGAGAATGGAGACATGGATAGGTGACGAGCAGGGCGGTTATAGGAAGGGAAGAGGATGTGTAGATCGGATTTTTACCTTGAATTGTGTTGTGGAGAAATATCTGGAGAAACTACAAAAGGTGTATGTTGCCTTTATGGACATGGAGAAGGCCTATGACAGAGTGGATAGAGAAGGTATGTGGAAAGTACTGAGAATATACGGAGGAGATGGCAAGTTGCTGAAAGCAGTGAAGAGCATGTATGAGGGTGCAAAGGCGGCAGTACGTGTGGAGAATGAGCAGAGCGAGTTCTTTGATCTGAATGTTGGATTGAAACAGGGTGTGTGATGTCCCTGTAGTTGCTTACTGTATATATGGATGGTGTTATGAAAGAAATACAAGGAAGAGCAGTAGATGTTGGTGTATCGCTGATAAGGGAGGGAAACGAGTGGAAGCTACCTGTACTGCTGTTTGCTGATGATGCAGTTCTGATGAGCGATAATGAATGGGAGTTGCATGGTCTGGTAAATATGTTTGGATCAGTGTGCGAAAAACGGAATCTGAAGGTAAATGCGGGGAAGAGCAAGGTTATGGTCTTCGAAAGGGGTGAAGCCACAGCGTGTGAGGTGAAGTTGATCGGTCAGGCTATGGATATTGTCAGCTCATTTAAGTATCTGGGCAGTGTGTTGAGTAAAGATGGGACTATGGATGAAGAAGTGCGGGAGAGGGTGCAACAGGTGAAGAGGGTTGTAGGAACGTTGGAAGCAGTAACAAGAAATAGGGTGGTCAGTATGGAAGGAAGTGAAGATGTCCTTGAATGACAGTGTGTTAATCCCGACACTGACTTACGGAAGCGAAGCATGGACGTTCGAGAAGAGACTCAGACAATTAGTGAAAGGGGTGGAGATGAGTTACTTAAGAAGTGCGTGCGGAGTTACATGGAGGGATAGTTCAGTCTAGTTCAGTCAGTGACAGGAGAAGGTTGTGTTAATCTGAGCTCCTGCCCGGACCACTTACCAGTGACCTTTAGTGACCATTACACCTACCTGTGTTTGGGGGCAGTGCACTCGTGTTATATAAAAGTGTTATAGCTCAGTTTTTAGCTGTTAGTTTACTTGTTTTTGTTTTTCTGTACTTAGTTTCTTGCTCCTCGCTAAGCTTATTGGGATCATGGCAGGTATGGAGTGCGAGTCTCTAACTGATCTGCATCATCTTATTCTCCAGGTAAGAGAGGAGATGGTTGTGGTGAAGGAAGAGGTCTTGGCTCTAAGGGAGGTTAATGTTAAACTTCAGAGGGAAGTGGATTTGATTAAAGACGAAAATCTAGCTTTCAAGCTTAGCCATGAGGAAATAAAGTCAAGTAAGGGGAAAAGGGAGGAAGTTGATGAAAAATTGTATTCATGGCAGGTTGTTAAAAATACGGGTGGGAAAGTCACACTCAAGAAGCAGGATAGTAGAATAGGTATGAGTGTGACAAATACATTCTCTCCTTTGCGAGACGAATGTGAGGGAAAAGATAGTCAGGATAAGGGAGGGATAACCGAAGTGCCTGCCGCCGACTCAGCTCCAACCTCTGACGCTGTGCTACCTACCACCACCACTACCCCCACCACCACCACCACCAAGGGAGCTTCTGCCACCACCGGGGGTTCTCCAACTGCAGCTGCTGGATCCTCCCGAGGGAAAGGTAAGTCTGTGTCCCGAGAAGGTAAGTCTGTGTCGATTGTGGGCGACTCCATGGTAAGACATTTAGTTAGGGCTACCCGCACTAAACTTAGGAAGGTTGTGTGTCTGCCTGGCCATGGAGTTGGGAGGGTTTTAGAGAAGATGGACCACATCTTGGAAGATAGTGGAGATAACCCCATTATCTGTCTCAGTGCCGGGAGTAACGATGTTGGTAAGGGTAGAAGTGAGGAACTGCTGCAGCAGTATCGGGATGTGTTAGATAAAGTTAGGATGAAGGGAGGGATCCCTGTAGTACATTGTATCCTACCCAGAAGAGGAGTTCCCAAGGAATGGACATCCAGGGCGATTGGTGTCAATTGCCGTTTGGAGAAATATTGCAAAGAAAAAGCAATACCATTCATTGATAACTGGGATAGTTTCTATGGGAGAGATGGGATGTACGCAAGGGATGGGGTTCATCTTTCACGGTTAGGGGTTTCTACATTAGCTAGTTCTTTAGATAGGGTGGTTGTGGGGTTTTGAACAGAAATATTGAGAGTGTAAATGAGAGGTTAAATGGAACAATTTTAGCGTCAGGCGAAAGCGATAAGGATATTCAGTCTCATGCTAAAAATGATGACTATAATGCAAATGATAGTAGTGATGGTGCAACGGAAGATGGAAATGTCGCTAAAAACAAAGGTAAATTAGGTATAAAGAAAAGAAGTAAATTGAGAGTATATTACACAAACTGTAGGAGTCTATGTAACAAAATGAACGAACTTAGAGCCCTTGTTAGCAAAGAAAATATAGACATAATAGCGCTAACTGAAACGTGGATTAATACAGAAACCAGGCATTTTTTAGCAGAATTTGATATACCAGGATATAGTTTGTTTAAATATGACCGAACAAGTAAGAGGGGTGGCGGTATAGCAGTGTTTGTCAGGAGTACATTAAAAAGCTGTATTAAATCAGGTATTAGACTAAATAACGATAATGAAAGTGTTTGGGTAGAGGTTAACGAAGGTAGTGAGACCATAGTTATTGGAGTTATGTATAGACCGCCAAATATGAGTAGAAATGACGGAACGTCATTATGGGAGGAAATTAAAATGGCATCAAGGTTTAGCAATGTGTGCATTATGGGGGATTTTAATTTTCCGAATATAGATTGGCAGCATCAAATAGGAGACTCTGATTCTGAGGAGTTTATAGAGGTAGTACAAGATAGTTTTTTATTTCAATTCATAGATACGCCGACTAGAGGTAATAATATTCTCGATTTAGTTTTCAGTAACAATGAACATATGGTAAATAATGTAGAGATAGGGGACCACCTAGGAAATAGTGACCACAATTCTGTGTATTTTAATATACAATGGAAAGGTAATACCAGAGAGAATACAACATTAATACCTGACTTTAGAAAAGCCAATTATGGGGGGTTAAGAAGAGCCCTATTAGCGGACCCTATGGTCAAAAAATTCAGTCGATCCAGGTGTCCAAATGAGTGTACCCCTTCTCAGGCACCTGTCATCTTAAGTCAGGAAGAGACGTCAACCTTGGTAGATACATACGATAATTTTATCAAGTCAGTATTCAATGCACAAAATAAATACATCCCCAAAAGAAAATTTAGATCAACACAGAACCAACCCAAATGGATGAATAATAGACTATTAGATCTTCTAGGACAAAAGAGAGGAATATATAGAAAAATTAGAAAAGGCGAAATTCACCTACTTGCTTACTATCAGAATCTATCAAGACAGGTAAAAAAGGATATTAGGAAAGAAAAAAGAAATTATGAAATTAAGGTTGCCAATGACTCAAAAAATAATCCTAAAGCTTTTTACAAACTATATAAATCCAAGGTTAGAGATGTAATTGGTCCCCTTAAAACTTCGATAGGAGAAATGACAGAAAATGATTTAGAAATGTGCAGTACATTAAATAGTCAATTTCTTTCCGTTTTCACTAATGAAAATTTGGCACAGTTTCCAGAAGTCCGTAAGGTATATAGCGATTATAGAAAATAGGTTAAGTACGGTTACTATAAGTAGAAATGATGTGCTTAAGGAAATTGACAGACTGAAACCTCATAAATCGCCTGGTCCTGATGAGGTATATGCTAGAGTATTAAAAGAATGTAGGGATGAGTTAAGTTACCCATTAACATTTTTATTTAACAAGTCATTGGAGACAGGTATAGTTCCAGAAGCTTGGAAGCTTGCAAACGTAGTTCCGATCTTCAAAAAAGGTGACAAATCAATAGCATCCAATTACCGTCCCATTAGTCTTACATCAATCATAGGAAAGCTACTAGAGTCAATTATTGCTAGTAAAATTAGAAACCACTTAGATACATTTAATTTAATAAATTCTTCTCAGCATGGATTCACTCAGGGACGTTCTTGCCTTACTAATTTGCTTAGTTTTTTCTCAGAGGTATATGAAGCAGTAGATAATGACAAGTCATATGATATAATATATTTAGATTTCAGTAAAGCTTTCGACAGAGTCCCCCATGAGAGATTGATGAGAAAGGTTGAGGCGCATGGAATAGGTGGGGCGTTGTTGGGATGGATTAGGTCATGGCTAATTGGTAGGAAGCAGAGAGTCAGCATAAATGGTACGAAGTCAGAATGGGGAGCAGTCAAAAGTGGTGTCCCCCAGGGATCTGTATTAGGTCCTCTGTTGTTTGTTATATACATAAATGACCTTGATTTAGGTATAACTAGTAGGATAAGTAAATTTGCAGACGATACCAAAATGGGGAGAACAATTGATGCAGATAGAGATATAGAGTGCCTCCAAAGGGATCTAGATACCTTACACGAATGGTCAGTAAATTGGCAGATGAAGTTTAACATTGACAAATGCAAGGTATTAAAGATAGGGAAGATGCATACAAATGTTAAATATAAACTAGCTAACGTGGAATTAGAAAACTCGAATTGTGAGAAAGATCTAGGTGTGTTTGTTAGCAATGATTTGAAGCCTAGACAACAGTGTATAAGCGTTCGAAACAAGGCAAACAGGATTCTCGGGTTCATCTCAAGGAGTGTGAGTAACAGAACTGCTGATGTTATCTTAAAACTTTACTTGTCATTAGTGAGACCCCATATGGATTATGCTGTTCAATTTTGGTGTCTTTATTACAGAATGGACATAGATTCATTGGAGAGAGTACAACGTAGAATGACAAAAATGATCCATAATATTAGAAATCTTCCGTATAAAGAAAGGTTGAAGAAATTAGGCTTACATTCGTTAGAGAGACGCAGAGTTAGAGGGGATATGATAGAGGTGTTCAAGTGGGTTAGTGGGATTAACAAAGGGGACATGACAAATGTACTAAAGCTCAGTGATAGCGAAAGAACTCGTACCAATGGTTTCAAATTAGATAAATTTCGTTTCAGAAAAGATATAGGCAAATATTGGTTTGGTATCAGAGTTGTAGATGGGTGGAATGGACTACCAAGTGCTATAGTGGGATTAAAAACGATAGGGAGCTTTAAGATAAAATTGGATAAGCATATGGACGAGAAGGGTTGGGTGTGAAGGGGGATCAGCAGGGTTGGGCCAATCAGCGCTCTGCAGACCCCCGTAATCCTGCGTTAATCTCTAACCGTTTTGGTAAGATGATCCTCAGGGTATTAGAGTGTTGAGCCTATAATTGGGCTTTGTAATTGGGGTTGTGTGGGACAGGGATCTGCCTTGCTTAGGCCAATCGGCTTTCTGCAGACTCCCATTTTCTTATGTTCTTATGTTCTTATAGACAGACGAATGAGGATGTAAGAAGGAGGTGTGGTGTGAAGGTAGATGTGCTGGAAAGTGTGAAAAGGAACACCTTGAGATGGTTCGGCCATATGGAACGTATGGGAAGCGAGAGACTGACTAAGAGGGTGTACGAGAGCGAGGTGGAAGGACAGAGAGGGAGAGGTAAACCGAAGGAGAGGTGGAAGGATGGAGTGAGGAAGTATATGGGTGAAGGCGGTGCTGGTTGGATGGAGGGGCGTCGACTGACTTGGGACAGAAGTGCATGAAGGCGGTTCGTTTGTGGCCACACCTTCGGGGATCACGGCGTCTGGCAATAGATAGATAGATAGATATATATACTGTACTGTATATAGACAGTATATATATATATATATATATATATATATATATATATATATATATATATATATATATACTGTATATATGATAATAATAATTATAGAAACATAAACATAACACAAACTATATAATCCCAACCCCCCTCCCCCTAACTCCATAAGAACTGCAACCCACCAAGAGTAAAGAACAAGTACGATATGATTTGTTAGCCATAAACAGTGGTATATTAGTTATCATATTAACCCCTTGAGGATTATGATGCGTTATAGGACTATATTTTGTCTAACATAAGACAATTTTATTGAGCTTGGGAAGGATTTGTGGAAGTAAAAGACATAATTGAGTTAGTTTCGATCCCTTCCTTTCCTAGAGGGTCTTCCTATTCTGCAGGAAATTTTCAAATTATAGCCAAACTATATTGCCCAAATACGTCATAATCTTCGATATTTGCAGAATTTGTGGTGCAGTTTCTTTATCCATCGCATAATGAACAGCACCATTTTATTGGGCCAAGCCATTTGGCTTACGAGTTTTATCTCAGTATCTTAACGGGGTTAGGTTTATTAATTTGTTTATTTATTTACACCTGTATTATTATATTGGTTTCCTTCTTAGACCTCTATCAAGCTTTATAAACACCCCCACGACCCTCCAAGAGATAAAATTGTAATTTTCCTGTTTTTAGTAATAATATTGGAGAGATAATTTACTCTTAGATAATAAAACAAAACAATTTCCGCATATTTTGTTTTCTAGAGTGGGTCAACGTCTTGGAAGCATCTGGGAAAGAGACTTGAGACTTTGAACACCGGACGAGCGGATAGAAAGTTACTGAGCCTTGTTCATGTTCGACACCCCCTCACCCGCCTTGCGTCTGCGTACAGGTGTGTGTATATATATAATATATATAATATATATATATATATATATATATATATATATATATATATATATATATATATATATAGCCCCAGAAGGAAACATTTATTATCTTTAATGGGTACCAGACGTTTCAGATAAATCAATCTCCATCATCAGTTGGTCTAACCCTTGTCTATCGGGGCCCGACTTAAGTCCGTATAGAAAAATTTGGACTATGTGGCGGGGCCCGACTTAAGTCCGAGTGCAATTTTGGCGCAATATTGGCTCTGAGAGAGAGAGACGAGTGACTGGAGGAGCATGGGTTGCCTCATGACCGCTCGCCACGGCCGCCGTGGACCAACTGAGATGTACTCCACTTACATCCACCCTCACTCCCTCGCTACATACGTAATTGTATAAAGAAATTACCGTATTTAACCGATTTTGCCCTTCGGTTGCACGATCGTTGCAAGACAACCAGTGATCGTAGAAGGATGGCTCGGGTGTCATTGGAAAGCTCAATTTACGCCCTTTCAGGGATACATACCTGTATTACGCTCTGGATCTTGTTTATGCATGAAAAAGAGCACGGAAACAACCCCATTTATGGTAAAAAAAAAATGCTGAGCGGCACAGTGAAATATACTCCACCACCTGCTCATGTTAAAATAGATAATATTATTACATAAGAAACAAAATAATTAATTGTTTGTATGTTTATACTGAGGCAAATACACTTATAGCTTGTGGTGGCCACTCGAGACAGAGCCCGAACAGAAACAAAATTTAAAGTTCCAATTCTTAGGGTTCGGGACCACTTTCGTGTTCCCTTGCCCCTTTCACTGTTTTGTCTAGTAAGTGAAGTCTACAATTAATTATCTATGGAAAATGAATATAAAACGGTAAGGTTCAAAAGAATGTGAACCGTTAACCCGGGAACTGCAGGGAGACTCTTAAGAGTTGCCCCGGCGGACTGCGGGGAGACTCTTAAGATTGAGTGAAAAACAAAAATCAACTTTTGACATCGATTTTTTTTTTTTTTTTTTTTTTTGGCCCCTGGGCCATGCAAAATCTCAGTCCTCTACCTCCCCTCCTTCCCCACTTTCCTCCTCTCCTTCAGTTATCACCTATTTTCCCTGTTATTCCCTTATTCTGAGGTATATTTTCGTGCTAACATTAGAAATCCGGTTGGAGGGTGTGGTCATCACTGATAGCAAGCGAATGCAAGAGAGAGAGAGAGTATCGATCGACTGTGTCTCAGTGGCCTTGGGGGAAATTGGCAGGAAAGCAGCTTGCCTCACCCATACATTATACAACTCGCGGGCTATATCTCCGATTTTGACCATCCAAACGCTGTTTTCACTCGTTTTATTGTTGTTTCAGGTTAATACCTTTATAATCAACCCATAATAGGCGCATATGGATAAGTATTAATGCTATTAATGGTACAATGAATATTTTAGTGACGGAAACACCTCAAATACATGCGCACAGGGAGAGGTGTCTAATTACCCCCATGCGCACTTCAGAGGTTAAGAGCAAAAAGTAATTAATAACGATTCATAAAGATAACCAGCATTAACCCCTACTGTACCAGAGTGTTTTACCATAAAGTTACCCTCCAGTACCAGGCAATGAGGCCAAAATGGCTTCAGAGTCGAGAGAGAATACCATTCCACCTCAAAGGTTGGAGAAATACTGAACCAGCTAGGCTGTGAGCAAGGAGAGTATAGAAGGAGAGGCGACTCTCTGCTTTTGGTTGTAGGCCCCTGATACTTACCCCATCTAACGTCAAGCACCCATCAATAGAGAACGGTTAATTTCGAACAGTATCTATACAGTTTGTACCCCTAAATAGAGAATGTACCGTTCTTTAGAAAACGGATATATTCGAGCTATAACTATATAGTTTCTAATATATATAGGCTACCGCTTGCAGTACTCAATATCTCATAATTGTTCACATTCCATAATAGCTCTTATAGGCTATGTCTAAAAAGGCTACTCTTGTCACTCATGATGTTTTAATTGTGATCCCCATTCTGTCATTATCATTATTGTCCTACCTTATAGTCCATATGCTACTACAACTAAATATATTGTGCTACATTCCATGTATACAATCTAGTATTTGTGAAGCAACTTTACCGTTTTCTGTATAGAATACTTTATCTAATATAATGCATTTGCTATATGTGTAGGTTACTCAACGTCTATATCTTGTATTGGTTTTGTTCCTTACATTTAAATTTGTATCAATATCTGTATGGATTTCGTCCATATATGTTCCCCATAGTGTTCGTACGTTTACTGAAAAGTAAATAATCAAACACACACACTGTGAATCATACAGGTCCTCATATTACTTGCACTGCTTAATTGGTGAGGAGCAAATAAAGACATACCGGCACGCAATTATCTCTCAGACTCTCACGAAGGAATATGCGAGACAACCACAGCAATCATCCCAGTGACTGTCTCTCGAGTAATATATGTTTTTGCAGCTCTACCCATACACGTCATACACTAATAAATACACATCCCTTCAGCAACAACATTACCAAAAGTGTGGAACACATCTTTTGCCTCATGTTGTACGTGTTTATAAATATGTTTTCTCTCGATATTACGTGTTTACTATTCAGGTCGACCACTGCAGCACAATACAATGCTAGGGGAATTTCTCCACTACCGTTTATTGCTTTTCTGTGTATTCATGAATAATATTCTATAAGCAAGTAATTCCAAACTCACACTCCACAAAAACTAAGAACATAAAATTGAGGGTATGTCTTACATTAAAGATAACCGATCATATGAATGGCATATAATACAACGTGATTAGATTAAGCTATTTATTTATATTATTTAAAACATCTGTAAATTGTGGTGCATCAGACGTCAGACGACCAACCCTACTATACTAGTCATCTTAAAAGTGGCTGCTTCACACAACACGGGACTGTACAGCTGATTAGCTCTTTTCGTCTTCAGATTGATGTCAAGGTTCTTGAGCCATAACAAACATCTGTAATGACACAAATGCCAGCATTTATGAGTCAGCTATTTACCAAGATAATGTCTCTGGAATCTTGATTCAGTCAGCCATGATTATACTGTATATAGGCCTACTCGTATGTGAGTATCCTATATACTGTATACTCGTAGATACACCCTACTTATGACTAAGCACTTCACCTTACCTTTGTGAAAGAAGTGACATATGAAATGCTTTTGCTTTTGCTTGAATTTTCCACAAACAACACAGCTGTGACCGTGTTGTTTTGGTGCCGTGTTTGTATCTGCCGCCACACCATCTGGCAGCTCCCAGTGACATTTGTAAGTGTGCAGACGATGTACCACCGATGGCAGAGCCATCTTCAGGGGTGCTTGGTCAAGAATAGGGATCAATTGGGAACTCCTTTAACCCACTGAGCCCCAGCGACGCAAACAGTGCGTCGGCAATGTATGTAACGCTAAACCCCAGCGACGCAGACGTCTGCGTCAGTGTCACTCCGGTCCCAATTACTCCGGTCCTATGGCACCTAGAGGGCTCAGATTTGTATGGGAACTGTGTAAGTATCCCACGCATCCATGCCGATGGTTGAAATCTATCAAAGTCCAACCGCATGCACGTGAGCATGCAAAACCATGTTTTATGGGGGGAAATTGCCTTCAATTTTATACTCTTGTAAAATCCGTTTTCGGGGGCTCCGTAGGACCATTATTTGAGCTTTTTGATCGTTTTTTCGTGGTTTTCATTTCATTCCTAACCCATTCGCTATTGTTTCTGGAAAAAAAAATCAGAATCAGCCGGTCCTGGGTGGTACATTTATAAATATTTAGCTGGTACTCAGCGGGTTAAGAGCTCTATCCTTATTAGATTATTCTTGGCTGTGAGACCTTGAATATAAGCCGAGAAGTGTTGCAAAGGTCTCAAAACAGTGCGTACAAATCATAGTACCTAGTACCGCTCGATACGGGCAGTTACAACTACCACATAGTACTGACGGCGATCTTCCGTCACTGGTACTGACAAGTGACTTTATTACTGACGGTGATTCGCCGTCGCTGGTATAGTAAGGGTTAAGCAAAAAATAAGAAAAACAAAATGTGACGCCTGCAGCTTAGCAGAACGCCACGTGGGCTCAGCCGCTCGCTGGGCCACTCGCTAACACTCGCCAGGGCAATGTATTTGGCTACAGTCTATCTACAATGTTGTACTTTCTTTCTTGTGAATCGTCATGTCACAGGCAGTATAGAAGTGGTCTTTGTTTTCGCCTGTGACAAGGGATTATATTTTATATCATCAGTTATAAGTTTAATGTATAAGACTGAATGATACAGCTAGAGAGTGTGAGTGAGTAAGTGTAGGAGGCAGAAGGTAGTGTGCGTAGTGTTACACGTTGTCTCGGTGATGTCATGCCACGGCCGGGCCCTCTGAGTGGCGGGCCGCCTCACCACCCTCCTGCCGCGTCAGGAAGTGGTCCCCCCCCCGCACTCCCTGCTGTCTTGTGCCTTCCTTGCTCAGACCTTGCCTGACCAGCATACCCTTCACATCTCCCTTGCTACCTATCCCCGACTTCTACCTATAGAACACTTTCTCTCTCTCTCAACTTCTTACCTCTCATTCTTTCAATCTATTTAATATCATAACTCCCCTTTGGTTCTGCACGATTTCATACATCGGCCATCGTATTATATGCTCAAGCTCTCAGATATTCCATGTTTGGATAGACATTTTCGAGGGGTTAACATTTTGTCTGTAGAGGTTCGACACACTCGTGGTGTCTCCCTACCTTTTGCTTGGTTGTCTGCTGGGCTATTTAATGCAAGACTGGGGTGAGGCTATTGTTGTTGTGATTTCCGATGTGTACCAGGTTTTGTTGAACCTGTACAATCGCAACGGATACGTGGGAAGCCTAGGTTGTCTTTCTGACCGTGTACCTTGTGAGTTTAGCACTGTGTTGCGAGTGAGGGCTTTTGCCTCTGCCACCCAACGCTGTGCTAACTCGTTTTGCTTTGACATTGAGAGTCGCCAGGAGAGAACCAGATACTAGCGATCTGGATCTCTCAAGAGAGCACCCCGTCATTTAACGTAATTTGGCCGTACAGTCTTAAGGACCTCGCTAGGCTACGAGCCGCTTGCCCAGCCATTGTTTCCTAGCCTACTACATCCCAGCTAGACTTAATTCGCCTAGCAGACACCCGATTAGGATTATAAACTCTTATGTTATGTATGCAGCATTTTTATTCACGTTGATTGTAAGCCTTGGTTGTTGTTGAGTTGCACAATCTGAGCAGGCTTTTACGTTGCCTGAGGAAGCACTTCTTTTGTTGTTGGAGATAATACTATTGCGCATTTATTATTTTTCCCGTGCCAGTTAACACTGTATGTCCATACACTTGTCATATCTTGGTCCTGCTTTATATAACAGTTCAAAATCCGATTCGATCATCTAAAGCAGCATCAGACTTTCTTCAGAAGATTCCTGCTCGATGCTTTAGGACTTTCATTCACTTTCTTTAATATAGGAGTAACAGTTTATTATTGTTTAGAGTAACTTTAATTATACCTTCTTCTTGTTTGCATTAAATCATTTCAGTGATTTAATTAAGCTCTCTATCTTTTTCCTTGTATACATTATTAACGTAATTGTATGTTGTTGTGATCAGGCTCTATCAGAGATCATCAGCCTGTAGTAGTAGTACATTTATACCAAGTTATAGGATACCCCGCTATCGCAGATTTAACTCTGGAGGGTATAGGTGTTTTTGTGCGCCGGCATTACAAGTTCGAGGGTTGGATCTAGTGTTACCGTTGTGGCTGTGTGCCTTTCTAGTCCAATGATTAAGAGCCCTTGTTTTATACGAGTCCCGGTCGTAACAAAAAGTATACAATAGAGTACAAAAAGAAACTTGAAGGAAAGTTACTGAATGAAAAGCGGTGTCGCAGTGGCCGTGTTCTTCAGACTGGGCATTAGTTTATTTATAAGGATTGATTCTGAGGTAACTAGGTCATAGCATATAGTTAGTAACAGGAAGTCTGTGGAAGAGAAAGGGTGATCAAACTGGTGAGTGATCGCAGATAGCAGAGAAGAAAGACTTAGAAATCAACCAGCCTGTTCGAAAGATTTACCTTGGTGCTCTACGATTCGGTGTAGCAACCAACGTGAGGTGGAACCACGTCTAGCAGTACAGCTAGAACAAGAGAATTATAGTAAACCACATTGAAATGCAGGTTAGTAGGAAGATAAGACATAGGTTTGAGGAAATCTCCTATAATGTTATTATTAGTAAAAACAAAATTGAAATTGATTTTGGGTAGCAGTTGCAAAGAGTTTTGTGCAGATATTTCCTAATTGTATAGTTTAGTGACCCTAAATATGAAAGTTTTAAATAGCTAGTATCCTTTTGTACGGTTTGAATTGGGATGGGTGGGCAGAGCTTACAGTTGAGAAAATGGTTCAGATATTTGTTGAAAATATGGGAGGGGTATTAATCGTTAGTAAAGAAGATAAAAAGGAAACAGGTTTCTGAGTGAAACGAAAGCCAAGATGAACAGGAGTTATATGCTCTGTGAAGAAGAGTCATGATACTGTTTTTCTTATACTTAAGAGGTATGAAACTTAATAAACTTGTAACTAGACAGGTAAAAGTGGACTTATGACAAACACTAGTGTGGATAGATAAATAGGATGTTTGGTGATAAGAATATCAAGGAAAGGAAGTTTATGGTTGTCTTCTACTTCATGTGTGAATTTGCTACAGAACTGGTGTGAGTTTAGGTAATTCAGAAACTGTTCGATGTGAGTGGGGTGCTTAACAATCAAGAAAGTGTCGTCCAGTCCATGTAGACTACCTGCGGTAGAATATTAGTGTCAAATCTGGAAAACAGTTATTCAACCAAATTTGCTTGTGATGACAAAGGAAGGCATTCGCTTATGAGTGTAGCTAAGGTGACACCATCGCCACTCCATTGGTTTGGGTGAACAACTTGTCATTGTATGAGAAGAGTGATTGATGGGCAGAAATTTCTAATAGGGTATGGAATTATTGCTTATTAAAGCCAAATGAAGAGAGAGTGGAGCTGGGAATGTTATTAGTAATAAGATTAGTTGTGGCATGTTTGTCAATACAGATTCTATATCAAAGTTAGCAAGATTGACTAGGTGATCAAAGCTGAGGGAGGTTACTATCTATTCTATCTATAGGCTCAGGCCCAATCCCCATTTTGGGGGTAGCCGACTCAAGACAGAGCAAGAACAGGGAAAACACACAAACAACATAAAACAACAAATAAACACAGATAAAAAGCACAAACTCACACACATCCAGGTCACCCAGGAGAAGACCCAGAGACCAGGGTCACCAAGGTCGCTCCAGCACTCCCCCGGCCCCCGACCACCCGGAGAGGTTCCGATCTCGGCAGGCAGACATGCAGCGGAGCCAAAGCCACAAGCCCTCCCACCACACTTCCAGGCGCACCCTTCATATTAATCGTCTCCCCGGGCCAGGCACCTGATGGACTATTATCTAGTCCAACTTGCGCCCGACCCCTTACTCCAAATGACCACGTGTTCACTCAACTATTCACAAGCATTCTCCATTCACTCCTGTCCACCACCACTTTCCCTGCCTGATCCATAGTCATTCCTCTATCATCCAAAGCCTTTCTTATACAGTCTCTCCATCTCAATGGGGGTCTTCCTGCCCTTCTATCTCCCCTTGTACCTGACTCACATATTCTCTTTGTAAGCCTTTCATCTCCCATTCGTTCAACATGACCATACCAGCTCAGCACCCTTCTGTCCACTCTGGCTGACAAATGTTCCTGATGCCCCACTCTCCTACGTATCTCTTCATTCCTCAATCTGTCTCTACGAGTAACTCCACACATACTCCTCAAGCAGCTCATCTCCATCACATCCAGCCCTCTTTTCTCCTTTTTCTTCAGAGCCCATGTCTCAGCACAATACATCACTGTACAATTCCTTGATACAGTGCACTTTTTACTTTCACTCCGAGATTTCTCGTCTTCCACATACTTCCCATTGCTCCGAAAACCTTCCTTCCTTCACACACTCTCTGTTTTACCTCCACTTCCATACCTCCACTCCTGCTTATCGTTCCTCCTAGATATTTAAAACACTCTACTTGTTCCAATATTTCCCCATCCAGCCTCACATCTAGATTCACCCTATGCTCTCCCCTATTACACACCATTACTTTACTTTTATTGACGTTCACCTTCAGTTTCCTCCTTCCACAAACCACACCAAACTCTTTGACTACCCGCTGCAATTTCTCATCAGAATCCGCCACCAATGCTGTGTCATCAGCGAACAGCAACTGATTCAACTCCCAATCTCTACCATTCTTCCCTACTAAACCCAATCCTCTTCCCATAGTTCTCCTTTTCACCTCCCTCACCACACCATCCATAAACATATTAAACAGCCATGGTGACATTACACAACCCTGTCGCAAACCAACCTTTACCTCAAACCATTCACTCAACTCACCATTTCCTACTCTCACACATGCTCTGCTCCCTTCATAAAAACTCTTAACTGCTTCTAACAAATTTCCTCCTATTTCATAAATCCTTAACACCTTCCACATTGCTTCACGGTCTACACGATCATACGCTTTTTCCAAGTCCATAAATGCCCAAAATATCTCCTTATGCTTCTCTAAATACTTCTCGTTACAGAGGTTACATCTCTGACAAATTCGGCGGAGTTCGAAACCATGAACTGATTAGTGGTGAGGGGAGATTATAGGGAGCAAGCATTTTGCTGTATTATGGTTACAAGAGCCTGTAGCTGAAATGATTAGGTTGATGGACCATAGGAAGCCCATACAGGTTACCTGGTTTATATAGTTAAGTGATGAGGTCACGAGGAACCTTGTTACCCTGTTATAGACCTATTTTACTGTTAGGCGATCAGAACAGAAGCAAGAGGAGTGAGGAGATTGCCCAACTATCTTCACCAGCCGAGAATCGAACTCGGTCCTCCCGGTTAGAAACCGAGCGCTCTACCAATATCGCTACTGATCACCCCATATTCATGGTAATAATATTCACACGGTTTTAAAGTCCCTTAATTAAAGAATATGATAGTTTAGTGATTACTCCTACTGATAAAGGTAGAGGAATTGTAATTTGATTATGATACAAAACCTAATCAATAAATTCGTCTCTAGAGATACTCTTTCATAATTACAAAATAGGAGACGTCCACGAATTGTTATGAGTGGCTGTACATATAATAAAAATGATCCATACCAATGCCGTCCTTAAGGGAACGAAGTGTTGTGTTGAGACAATCTTCATGTTATGGTACGGAAGAGTGTACATCGCCACTGATTAGCTTAAACTTAGAGGTGTCTACAACAATTATTGATTAAGTTTTGTATCATAATCAAATTACTATTCCTCTACCTTTATCAGGAAGAGTAATCACTAAATTATCATATTCTGTAATTAAAGAACTTTAAAACCGTGTGAATATTATTACCATCATCCATATTATTAACCTGCTTACAATATTAAAATAATTGCTAGCTAGAGCTGAAAAATTCATAGTACAACATAATAATGCCCAATTTGGTATATATATAAATACAGTTTTTTAAAGTGCATTTATATATATATACATATATATATATATATATATATATATATACATATACAGTATATACATATATATATATATATATATATATATATATATATATATATATATATATATATATATATATATATATACCGTATATATATATATATATACTGTATATGTATATATATATATTGTTACGTATCTTGATTAAAAAGTGGTTAACTAAATAAATAAAGATAGAACAGTTAATATGAAAGTTTGGCAAACAGCTGAAGGCCAAAAGAATGTAAAATATTAAAGTTAGTTCTGTTGTTGCTTGCTTTCCTTTAGTTGTTGGGACAGTTATCCTTTATACTCTGATACACTTCAATTATATTTAATCAGGAAACTATTTAAAGTTACATTGAATGCTTAATATGAAGTATGCTATTAAGTAGGAATATAAAAAGCTTGGTATGTAAGCAAGGGTTGTTAAGTCACTAAAGAATTATAGAATAAAGCAATTAGTCTTGATTATCAGTAAAGTATTAAGATCTTTTTATATATTCAATTTAAGTTTGTTAACCCTCTAAAGATTGTTTTACTCTTTCTATTATCTCTTTATTCTCTTAGTTTATTATTATTCTCTCTTTAATATTTTATCTTATTTATTCTTTTTACTGAAAGACATTAACTTAATAGAAGATGGTAAGGAAATATTACAAAGTCACATATAAAATGGAATTGTATTTATTAACATAAATAAGGTAGTTTACAATTAATCAAAATAATAAGCAATGGAGGATATAGATTTCAGGATCGTTTTGCATATGTTCTGATTTCACTAAAGTCAAAATTAAAGCTTAGTAGGCTTAACCTCTCCGCGGTGCACAGGGGGTTTTCTACAGGGTAAGACTGTGCGCACCTATGATGATTTTGGGACCTCTTGCCAATTTCGATAAAAAGTACATCATCGTGTAGGGAATGTTTGCGTGCATCGGCCCATATATATTTGACCCCCCAAAAAATGTCTGGGGGGGGTAGGGGAACAGTCCGTAGTTGAAAAATGTGGAGCGAATGGCACCGCGCGGCTAGATTGTCATCGAGCGGCGAGATTTCCCGGCCGAATTTTCACGCGCCCAGGGGATAGAAGGAGAGGGAGGAGGGGGTGGGTTACCGCGTATTATCACGTATATCTCCTTTTTGGAGCCCTTTTAGGCTATTTAGAGTATGTATACGTGTGTAGGCCACCTATATAACAATGAATATGCCTCATAGTGACCAAAAATTGCAATATAAAAGGGAATTATAAGAGAATTTTAGGCGGGAATGAAGATGTGTTGGAGGTTTGGCGGCAATTTATGAGCTGAGAGTGTGGTTTACGCCATACATATCACGTATATCTTGTACGTAGAGCACTGTCATGCTATAATACAGAATTGTACGTATGTATACGTGCCATATATCAAAATATATACCTCATATAGACCAATTCATGCGATATTTACGCACATTATCAATGAGTTTCTATGCGTGAACCAAGGTGTGAGTGAGTTGTGCTGGGAATGAAAGGGGAAGAGGGTGTGTTACGCCATAAATATCACGTAAATCTTGTATTTAGAGCACTGTCATGCTATAATACAGACTTGTACGTATGTATACGTGCCATATATCAAAATATATACTGCATATAGACCAATTGATGCGATATTTACGCACATTATCAATGAGTTTCTATGCGTGAACCAAGGTGTGACTGAGTTGTGCTGGGAATGAAAGGGGGAGAGGGTGTGTTACGCCATAAATATCACGTAAATCTTGTATTTAGAGCACTGTCATGCTATAATAAAGACGTGTACATATGTAGGCGTCCCATATAACAAGGAATATACCGCATATAGCCCAATTGATGCGATATTTACGCAAATTGTGAATGTGTTTCTAGCAGACGGAAGCCTGAAAGGGTGGGTTGGGGGTTGGTGGGTGGGAGGGAGGCATGCAGGGGTGCAGTGAGTGAGTGAGTGAGTCGTGGAGAGATGGAAGTCAGGCTGATCTCTAGATAGATAACCAGCTTTGTGATAATTGTGGAGGCGCCCCAGGCGTATTGATGTCTTGGTATTTTGAACCTTATGTCTACCAGATGGCTGGTGTTCGTTGCCATCAACAGGTCTACAATAACATGAGTCAGGAATGGAGAGAGAGAGAGAGAAACTGAGACATGCGTATGTCGTACGTATAAATGGACTTCAGAATTGCATTTTTATGCAAGCAGACATTGCATTTTAGACACATGTGAAGTACCACAGAAACATGTAGGCCATTGACTGTAAATAAAGTACTATATTATAGACCACCAGCGACGGTGCTGAGTCAACACAGGCAGATTGCCTTTTGTGATAGAGAGCTAAATATAGACTGGTGTCTCCTTACACTTGCGAAAGGGTAGATTGCCACCAGAGAAACGTTTACTTATTTATTTCGAAGTAATATGCAATCTAAATGTATATTCGAGACCTACTGCAATTATTTGTATGACAGTCATGACTATGTATAATCCAATATACGCGCGAAGGCGAGACATAAGAAAGCTGGTTGAGCAATTTTCGACACCCACACAGTTATTATTCTTTTTTATTTACAATATTATACAATACAAATGTATTTGTGAAGAGTATTTTATCCATTATTGTATTTATATCAATTTTGTTCCCAGACAGAGCTGCTGTTGCTGGTGTAGCTGGGGCATAAAGGAGCGGCAAGGGTCACCTCGTGACCGCTTGACCGTGTGAAAATGAGTGGAGTCGCACTGAGAGGGGCAATTTTGCTGAGTGTTTGGGCAATTTTTGACAGAATAAAGTTATATAATTACTAATTCTTGACAGAGACAAACTTTTATAAACCTTGGCATGATATAATTGATAATCCCATCAATTTACAAACATAAATTGGTGGGATAATTTTTTTTTTTTTATATTGTCCTTTCGATTGTAGACACGAAGTTTTGAGTGATATTTGGTATGAGCTCCTGTGGCATGGTTGGTAAGGTCGCGGACTGGAAAACTCAAAGTGTCGTAGGGTAGTGGGATCGAATGCAGGAGGGGGTTATGGGGAAGGTTTTATATTGTCTAGAAAATGTTTGATACATTTTTTTGTTTACAAGATCATGCCATTGTATTCAAACAATATGAAATATTCATAGAATATATCATATTGTAAGAATACAATGACATGACCTTGTTTTTTTTGTTTTTTTTTTATTGTTTTTTTGTATTATCTTAGTAAGTTTGACAGGATTTATTGAAACATATTTATTTTTGTACAATTCATGTGAGGTAAGAAAATAATTATATACACATTACTTTGGCTAATAACAAACATATATATTGATATACTAAAAAAAGAAGGCATATTACATGTACATCTTTGAAACTTATAAACTAAATAATGAAACATACAATTATATAATGTAAAAGCTATATCACAGGGACATCTTTGGAACTTATACATTATATAATATATGTTACATTATGAGGTAGCGTGATCAATTAGGTCAGGTCAGGTAAGGTAGGGCGCGAGTCCAGGGCAGGGCAGGGCAGGGGGCGAGTCCAGGGCAGGGCAGGGGGCGAGTCCAGGGCAGGGCACGGGGCGAGTCCAGGGCAGGGCATGGCAGGGGGCGACACTCAGTAGTTCTTGAAGGTGTGGTAGTCCCTGAAGCAGTCACCCAGGCAGAGTGGAACTTTGCACTCGGCGCACATTGAGGTGACTCTTTTCGTGACATGGGGTTTCCTGACACTGGAGCTGCAGACGGTGCACTGCGCCTGCCTGTGACGAGTGCCAAGCATCTCAGTGTTGATGGGGTAGTGTCTTTCGACACCCAGCTGGATGCGGTCAGGAACGTGATCCCCACGCCATGCCGTACGTCTGTGAGTGGTGGTGCCATACTTCTCCAGGAGTTGGTAGGAGACGTTGTAGACGAACTCCCGGAATTTCAGTTTCTGGTTTGGGGCCATATCCTTTTTCACCAACCACAAGTTGTAGGCGTTCAGCATCGTTATATCAACGAGGTGGAGGAAGAGCTTGTGATACCACTTCACAGTCTTCCTCAGACACTCAACGCCTGACAGCTGACAGTCAGACTTGTCCACCAGGCGCATGTTTTTAGTGTAGTCCACTACCATGTCGGGCTTGTAGATTGTCTTCCTGGTTTGGTAGTGGATTTTGCCAGAATCCACCTGGGCACCTGTGTGGACGGTGGAAAGCAGGTGGACGTCTCGCTTATCCTTCCACTTCAGGGCTATCAGTTTCCCACACTTCTCGAGCTGCTTGTATTTCTGCCCCTTTCGTCGCCTTCTTCGCACATACCTCTCGCGGTGTTCCTTGGCCAGGTCGTCTTCTGAAGGTGTGTCACTGGAGGAGGCATCTGTGAGAGGAATGACATCACCTGTGAACTTTGGCATAAACTTTCTTGTCTTTCTGACAGTCCCACATGACCCCGTTTGGTTGTCATAAAGAAACTGGCAGAGAGCAGGAGAAGTATACCAGTTGTCAGTGTAGATGATGTGGCCTTTGCCCAGGTAAGGTGCCAACATTTTCCTGACGATGGCACCTGACATGCCCATGGGGTCATTGGCAGCGTCTTTCGGTAAGTCAATGTCAGTGCCTGTGTACACGATCATGTCAAGCACTATTCCAGTTTCGCAGTCACACAAAACGAAGAGCTTGATTCCGAACCTATGCCTTTTCAAGGGGATATACTGCTTGAAAAGAAGACGTCCTTTGAAGAGCACGAGCGACTCATCAATCACCAAATTGAGGAAGGGGTAAAAGTATTTCCTATACCTCTCCAACAACATGGTGAACACATCCCGAACTTTCCATATCCTGTCAATCCTGTTAGGATTTTCGTTGTCTGCAAAGTGCATAAATCTTAGCAGCAACAAAAATCTGTCACGAGTCATGAACTTATTGAAAGTTGGGGTGGCGATGAGAGGGTCGTGCTTCCAATAGTGTTGCAACACATGCTTCTTGATCAGAGGCATGAGGAACAACAAGGCAAAGAACGTCAGAAATTCTTCCACAGTCGTATCCACCCAGCCTCGTATTCTCGCTTTTGGAGAAAGGACGTCCAATCTGCCAAACACCCACCTGTAGTAGGCGTTTGTTTGGGCAACGATGTACGTCATTACCTGCATGTCGAAAAAAGCGAGGAAGAAGTCGCTTTCGTTCGCTTGATCATCACAGGGCCAGTCGTCAGTTGTTCCTGACGTCCCAGGATTGAACTGGGGCACGTCAGGTACAAAATTGACCCCGTCAGACCAATCGAACGAAGGCAGCTGAGGGATCGGAATGTCGTCTGCGTCTGCTTCATCGTCTGAAATATCGCTTCCATGGTCGCGATACAGCACTTCATCATCATTACCCTCCTCTTCACTTGACAGACGATGCCCTTCCTCATTTTCGTCACCGACGTCGGACTCACTCCCACTGTCCACTCCCAAATCCCCCCACCCTTGGTCCCGTGCTAGGGCTTCGTCGTCGAAACCCGGGCTGCCAATGTCCTGCGAATCACCATCAAACAGCAGGGCGGCATACTTTGATGGTGTCAGAGTTTTCCGGGTCACTTTGGCACGTGCGGGAGTCTTATGGACAGGGACAGCAGAGGCGTGGCAGGGGCGGCGGCAGGGGGGCGGCGGCAGGGGCGGCGGCAGGGGCAGCAGTGGTGCGTGGCCTTGATGGCAAGATGATGGTGGTGCCTGTCGCCCTTCTCTCTGTTCCTTGGGCAGGGGCGGCATGGGCGGCAGGGGCAGCAGGGGCAACAGGGCCAGCAGGGGCAACAGGGGCAGCAGGGCCGGCAGGGACACCAGGGCCAGCAGGGCCAGCAGTCGCTTTCCCTCTCCCTTTCCCCTTCCCCTTCCTCTTCCCCTTCCCTGTTCCTTGGGCAGGGGCAGCAGGGGCGGCAGGGGCAGCAGGGGCGGCAGGGGCAGCAGGGGCGGCAGGGGCAGCCGGGCCAGGGCGCTGGTGGTGGTGGTGGTGGTGGTGGTAGGGGCACTGTGGCTGGCGTACGGGTTCTCTTCCCTACGCCCGTGCCTTTAATTTTTCCTGCCCCCGCAGGTTCTGCAGCCCTAGGGCGGCCTCCTGCGTCGCTGGTACCGGTGGCAGGGGTGGCACGGGTGGCAGTGGTGGCAGTGGTGGTGGTAGTTGTTGTTGTAGTGGCCTGGGTCGTGGTGGCAGTGTCCCGAAAGACCAATGACCTCTGTGCCATTGCCCTGCTTGCACGTGTTTTTCGTGCTTTGGGTGCATGTGTTTCGTCCTCCGAGCTGTAGGGCGTGTCGTACTGGTAGCTAGGGTCTTTAGCAGCCACCCTCTGCCTTCCACGGCGGCTAACACCACTAGAAGGAGGGCTGGTTGTGTCATCAGGGAGCGAGCGTGAGGGACGTGTGGGCTCCATGACTAGTGCGTGGTTACTGGCGCGGTGGTGCTTGCACGAGTGCGGGGCGAGCGTTTGGCGGGGTGGTGTCGAGAGTTGACATGTAGTACTATACCCACACCAATTTTCAGCCGCCTGGCTATAAACGCGCGGTTTTGGTACGTGTTCAAAGGCTCTGCTCTTAAGAGTCTACCCGCAGTGCGCCGGGGGAACTCTTATGAGTCTACCCGCAGCTCCCGGGTTAATTAGACACTACAATTTATAGGACTTTCACAATGCCTATTTACTAATGACAATGGCTTAACATCAAGTCAGTTAATTAAATTAATTAGCTAAATTAACTGACCAGTTAAATCTTAAATCAATAATGAGGCTATGTTTTCGACATACCTCTGGTTAATTAATGATCACGAGTGGTTCCAGGACGCACTGATATAAAATAGAAACCTATCTATACAAGCCTGTTCTCTCGATGCAGCTCTGTTAACCTCCCAGGTCAGAATGTGTCTGGTTTGAATGATCAAATCTCAAGCTTATATATCTTTCCCTGACCAAGCTAATCCAATCCGAAGTCAGGAAACACGTGCTTAATCCAATAGGGGCCAGGCAGCTCACATCGACCAATTACAGGTGAGAACAGGTAAGCGAGGCAGCATAGGGAGAAGGGGGCTGGTTCCGCCCCGCCTCAAGCCCCCCATACAGTCGTTTCCCGCCCCCCCCCATACTGTGGAATGTGAGGATAGTCACGTAGACCAGTGCACGCTCTCTCTCTCTCTCTCTCTCTCTCGTTGTCACAGGAACCATCTCGAACCAGGTAGAAAGAAGTAGGGAGAACCAGCATGGGCGCTTTCTCTCTCTCTCTCTCTCTCTCTCTCTCTCTCTCTCGTGCAGGGGTGGAAGTACAGGCACGTTCAACAGGTTGGTGTCTGGTCACACATCACATCTTGGTTATCTCCAGATATCACACCTTCCCTGCTAGAAAAGAGTTCAAGAGGAGGAAAGTATATGACAAATTTTCAGACTCTTGACAAACAATCTGCCAACACATTCTGGACCCCCTTAACACTAGATTAGCGGGCTAGCGGTTTATTTATATGTACCGCCCAGCGGGGTGTTTTTAGCCAAAATAGGGCTGTTTATGTGATCATTTTCATGCCTAAATAAGACCAAGAGCGTAAAACAAGTATCTATCCCTGAAAGGGCATAAACAGAGCTTTCCAATGACACCATAATGATCCTTTTATGATGGCTAGTTTTCTTGCAACAACCGCGCAACGCGAGTGCAAAAAGCATGTAATTCGGCACTTTCCCCATACAATTCCGTATATAGCGAGTGAGAGAGGGAGGGAGGAGGTGGGATTCGTGTCAGTAGGTTCGCCGCGGTGGTCTGGAGCAGTCATACGCTCGCTACTCTCCTGCCACCACTTGTCTCTCTCTCTCAGCAACATTACGTGCTGAAATTGCCACACGACCTATGTCGAGCGCCGCCAGATAGTCCAGATTTATTATACTCGACTTATGTTGCGCGCCGACACTTAGGGGTTAATATGTTTGACATCTAAGGCGTACGCCTGCAGCAACAAGCTCCACCGGGTCAGTCTTTGATTCTTGTTTTGGAACTTGTGCAAACACTTTAATGGGTGATGGTCAGTATAATTATACAGTATATACAGTATATACAAAAACAAACAAAAAATATACAGTAATGGAACCAGGGGCAGATTGAACATAAACAATAAAGTATTGGGGGTGACAAAATCAATTCTAACAGCTCCTTTTCTATTACAGAGTAATTAAGTTGAGCAGAACTTAACTTTTTACTAAAATAGCAAACTGGATGCATTACATTACAGTCATCCTCCTGGAGTAACACGGCTCCGACCCCAGTATGACTTGCATCAACAGCTAGGGAGAAAGATCTGGTGAAATCAGGGGCACGGAGAACAGGATAGTTAGATAGAATGTATTTAGTAGCACTGAAAGCTTCCTCATATTCGGAGGACCACTCAAACTTCACATCCTTTCGGAGAAGATATGTTAAAGGTGCTGTTAACCATGAGAAATTTAAAATAAACCTCCTGTAGTATCCAATCATTCCTAAGTATCTTTGGATTTCTTTCTTATTGGTAGGCATTGGAAAATTCAAAATTGACTCTACTTTAGCTTGAGGAGGTGCAACTTGACCCTGTCCTACTGTATATCCAAGATATTGGATAGTACTCTTAATGAAAGTGCATTTTTTCAAGTTCACTACTAGATTTGCTTCAGCAAGGTTAGCAAAAAGTATTCTGATTTGTTTGAGATGTTCTTCCCATGTATGGGAAAAGAGAAGGATATCATCAATGTACACTACACATCCAGGTACCCCTTCAGTCACTGATTCATTAGGCGCTGAAAGGTAGCTGGAGCGTTTTTCAGGCCATAAGGCATTACTTCACAGCAGAAGGCTTGATTATTTACCACAAAACATGAAATCTCCCTTGCTCGGGGTGTAAGAGGTCTGTCTATCTATCTATATGCTCAGGCGCAATCCCCATTTTGGGGGTAGCCGACTCAAGACAGAGCAAGAACAGGGAAAACACAAAAACAACATAAAACAACGAATAAACACAGATAAAAAGCACAAACTCACACACATCCAGGTCACCCAGGAGAAGACCCAGAGACCAGGGTAACCAAGGTCGCTCCAGCACTCCCCCGGCCCCCGACCACCCGGAGAGGTTCCGATCTCGGCAGGCAGACATGCAGCGGAGCCAAAGTCACAAGCCCTCCCACTACACTTCCAGGCGCACCCTTCATATTAATCGTCTCCCCAGGCCAGGCGCGTGATGGACTATTATCTAGTCCAACTTAAGCCCGACCCCTTACTCCAAATGACCACGTGTTCACTCAACTATTCACAAGCATTCTCCATTCACTCCTGTCCACCACCACTTCCCCTGCCTGATCTATAGTCATTCCTCTATCATCCAAAGCTTTTCTTACACAGTCTCTCCATCTCAATGGGGGTCTTCCTGCCCTTCTATCTCCCCTTGTACCTGACTCACATATTCTCTTTGTAAGCCTTTCATCTCCCATTCGTTCAACATGACCTTACCAGCTCAGCACCCTTCTGTCCAATCTGGCTGACAAATGTTCCTGCTGCCCTACTCTCCTACGTATCTCTTCATTCCTCAATCTGTCTCTACGAGTAACTCCACACATACTCCTCAAGCAGCTCATCTCCATCACATCCAGCCCTCTTTTCTCCTTTTTCTTCAGAGCCCATGTCTCAGCCCCATACATCACTGTTGGCACAACAATTCCTTGATACAGTGCAAATTTCATAAGGTCAATTTTACTTATATAACTGGCTGTGCCAATCTGGTCAATACAATCATCAATCCGTGGCAGTGGATAAGTATCATATTTTGTTACGGCATTGACTTGTCTGTAGTCCATACAAAATCTATGACTCCCATCTGGCTTAGGCACAAGTGTGACCGGACTACTCCACTGGCTGAAGGCTCTAGTAATTATTGCATTGGACAACATGAAATCTAATTCAACTTGCAGAATACTCCTGCACTGTGGTGAGACACGGTATGGGGATAATTTGATGGGTGCTGCATCCCTGACATCTATGTCATGCACGGCCAATGAGGTGAGCCCTGGAGTATCACGGAACACACTGGCAGACTGTGATAAAACATGGATTAGTTTGTTAGCTTTCTCGGAGGGAAGATGACATAATTTAGTTGGTAATTCCCCCCATGCTACTGAATTACATTTAAAGTTGGATAGACCACAAGACAAGTCAAAATTGATACCTTCAGGATCTGGGACAGTCTGCTGCGGGATCTGTGGGTAAGGACTACAAACATCACCTGCACCAGGATGTCCACAGGTCCTTATTACTGCCACATAATTAGAATCTGGAGGAGAGGAGTCAGGGGCCCTATGATAGGGTTTTAACATATGTATGTGAAATACTTGCTTAGGCTTCCTCCTGTCTGGGGTAGCCACTAAGTAGTCAGTAACACTCACCCTTTTTACTACTTTATTTGAGCCTCTAAACTTTGCTGATAAAGGTTGGCCAAAAAGGGGAATGAGCACCAAGTCCTCATCACCGGGCTGAAACTCCCTCACACAGGCTCTTTTATCGTACCATACTTTCATGGTGCCTTTAGCCACTCTTAGATTTTGTGCTGCAAACTCGCACAAGGATCTCAGCCGGGTTTTGAACTCTGACACATACTTGAGGAGATTTTGGTTCCCTTCCTGACCAACTAGGCTGTCCTGCAATAGCTGCAAAGGGCCACGTACCTGGTGACCGAGAACTAGTTTATTTGGTGAAAAGCCCAGAGATTCAGTCAGAACCTCACGGGTGGCAAACAACAGAAAAGGTACCCCCTTATCCCAATCACCTCCAGTTTCCTCACAATATTTTGTTAACATAGATTTTAGAGTTTGATGGTATCGTTCGAGGACCCCTTTACTCTCTGGGTGGTAGGAGCTGGACTTCACATGGTCGATACCCAATTCCTTCAGGGATTGCTGAAATATATTGGAAGTGAAATTAGTACCTTGATCACTTTGTACCTCATGGGGGAAACCCATTCTGGTGAAGAATTTGAGCAGTTCCTTAATGAATGTTTGGGCTGAAGTATTTCTTAATGGTATAGCTTCTGGGTATCGAGTTGCCATGTCCATTATAGTTAACAAATATATATGTCTTTGGCAATGGGCCAACGATATCCACTACCACCCGAGCGAAAGGGTTCTTGAACACTGGTAAGGGCACCAGAGGATGTACAGGCACCTTTTGATTAGGTTTTCCTGTCATCTGGCAGGTGTGACACACTCTACAGAACTCCACTACATCTGCACGCATTCCTGGCCAGTGAAAGTGGGCTCTAATGCGATCTAAGGTTTTCCTCACACCTAGGTGCCCTGCTAAGGGTATACTATGGGCCATTTCTAGTATATCTCTACGACAAGATTCAGGAACTACTACCTGATGTACGTCCCATGCCCCGTCATCAATAGGTCTATTTGGCGGTCTCCACCTACGCCACAAAACTCCTTTCTTCATATAAAAACATTCACCCTTCTCCTTCTCACTCTCCTCTTCACTCACGGCACTGGCAGCTAACTCCTTACACTCACAGTCATCTCGCTGCAACTCTACCAGGCCACTAGGACAATTAAGAGGGGTTTCATGATCATTTGGCTCAAGGTTAGCCATAAAAGTGTCAGACAGATCTACTACAGTCTCCACATCAGGCACAGTTAGAGCATCATACACTACTGTTTCATCCCATTTATCTACCTTCACAGTTGGTACAATTATATATGAGGGAACTGCTACTTGGGCCATAGATCGAGTGACAGCACACACTGGGAAAACCTTTGGCATCTCCTTCTCGAGCTCACCGGTCAGTGGCTCGTCAACAGGGAAAGTGACAAAACTGGGTCTGGTCGGACCCTCTCACCAGCCACATCATTCCCCAAAAGGAGGGTTACCCCCGGCACAGGGATGTCCTGAGGCCTACACAAAGCTATACAGGCTTCACCCTTCAGCAAATCACACTCAGTCTCACCATTCACCAAGTTAGCAGAAAATTGACCTCCAGCACCTCTCATTATTACTGATTCGCCAGTTGGGCATTCAGAATAAGGATTCACCATGAGGGTGCTACTAGAACCAGTATCTCTCAAGATTTTTACCTCATGTACACAACCATTTATTTTCACACATCCAGATGAAATAAAGGGACGGTAGCTATCCTGAACTGATGGGGACACTAAGACAGGCTTAACCCTTGTGAGTTCTACCACACATGCTACTACTCCATTTCCTGTCTGATTTACGTTAGCTAGGTACTCCTGCGGTCGGGAGTCCTGCATCAAAGGCACATTTGGGTGGTTTTGGTTATTTGGGGAGGCAGTTTCTGCGGCTACTGTCGGCCCCGATCTCTCGGCTCTCTCCTTGGCCCAACATTGATAAGCTAAGTGGCCTCTCTTGCCACAATAGGTACACACTTTCTGGGATACATTCCCCTTGTAAGCAGTATTATTATTGGTTTGGGCCCCACCTCTGTTACCATTACCAGGAGTCACATTCTTAGTTGGGGGAGCATTTTTCGTTTGGCTTGCATGGAGAGACGTTACAGGCTTTTGCGAGTGACTAGATTTATCAGATTTGTGATTGGAGAACTTATTATCATAGGGCTTTTTCCTACGAAATTTGTAGTTTAGTACATACGTATCAGCCATGTCTGGAGCTTCGGCAAGAGTTTCTACCTTTTTCCCTCTCAAATGATAGGCTACAGATGAATCTATCTTCCATAGGAAGTTCTCAAGCAAGATTAACTCTTTCAGACCCTTAAAATAAGTGACATTTCTACTTGTTAGCCAGTTATGTAAAGCTTTCTTCATGGTCCTGGCAAACACTGTATGAGTTTCCTCGAATTTTTTATGAGTCTTTCTGAAAGTCTGTCTATAATTTAGCTTCAGGCAGTAGTTTGTAGGTTTTCAGAATGGCTGCTTTGAGACGGTCATAGTCTTGCCGAACCTCAGACTTTACTGAAATGTAAGTTTCCCGGCCTTGTCCTGTCAACACCGTTTGCAACATAAATGGCCACCAATCTCTTGTCCACCCCATACCCGTAGCAACCTCCTCGAACAATACAAAAAGTCCTGATCATTGTCCTCGGTGAATGGGGGAATTACACTCGTCATGGTTAATCCCGGAGGGGGAGCAAGCACATTGTTTTTGGACTCGGTTTGAGCAGTTAATTGGGCCATGCGATATTGATGATCTAGCTGAGTTTGATGTGCCTGTCCCTGCATTTGGGCTTGTTGTGACTGTGCTTGCAGCTGAGAGTCTGCCTGGGCAGCATTTAATCAAGCTAAATCCAAATATTGCTTAGGGGTAAATCCCTCTGGCAAATGCTCACCAAGCCGCATCTGTATCCCATTACCGAGTCCTCCACCAGCCGCTCCGTTTTTCTCACCGCCCTCGTCTCCACTTTGCTCACCGCCCTCGTCTCCGTGAATCCCAAATAATTCTGACTTTATGGTCTGTGCTATTTCAGGTTTTGTCATGTCCGAGACCGTTAACTCAAGATACGAGGCTAGTACTGTTAACTCTGCCTTGGAAAAGAGATCGATGTCACTGGCAACGGGTGACGATTCTAAGAAAATCTTAACATCTTCCTTATTAATAATTTCAGGCATGATTACAGTGATATGAACTTAGTGAAACTTATACAAAACGTATCCTGGCAAGGTCGCCAGTTAATCTGTTACGTATCTTGATTCAAAAGTGGTTAACTAATTTAACTGACAACCAGTTAAATCTTAAATCAATAAATCAATGTCACAATTATATATATATATATATATATATATATATATACAATTTATTTATTTATCGCCCTTACAGAGACAAGTATCTGAACGGACAACCTTTATCTGGACTAAAAGCCACCAAGAGGGGAATGAAAAAGACTATAATCCCCCATTTGTACCAGGGCCGGTTTTTGAGGTTCTGGTTACCTGCAGTGATCTCTAATGGTCTCATTGATTCCACGTCACTTATGTCTGCTGATAAGATTGTGGAAAAGCCACCTGGCCTTACCTCCATGACCCGAATGATAAATCTTTTGAAGGCTGCCTACAGTAAAAAGGACTTGGAGGATCTGATGAGCAGGTACGAAACGCGCAGTTTCACATTTGAGGAGTTTGTACATCATGTGTTATGGACAACCGAGAGGGGACTGAATGAGAGGACCTGGACTCCGATGTATATATTCTGCAAACCGTGCACTCGAAGCTACGATTACCTGGTACGATTGGAAACTGCTGCAGATGACGTGCCCTACATACTTCGTCAAGCACAGTACCCCAGCAAGGTCTCCTTACCTTACAGCCATCGAACAAAATTTGATAACACCCCAGATCGTGTTTTATATGACAGCCTGCCTTCAAGCCTCAGGGAAAAGGTTATCGACTTGTTTAAGTTAGACTTTCAGGTATTTGGTTATTCTGTAAATGTAATGTGAATATGTAATGAGACTGTTCCAGTTATTTTGGCTACATTGATTTTTACGTGCAGGGTAAATTTTATACAGTATATATGTTAACCTCTTGAAGATTATGATGCATTATACAAGTTTATTCTAGTTATCAATTGTTGACGATCTTATACAGCTTAGGAATGACCTGTGGGAGTTATAAAACTGGCTCAATCAACCCTCTGACTTCCATATACCGGTCCCACTCTTTCAATCATCTAATGGTAGCCAGACTAAACAATGTATTATTGTGACGGGAGAGGTGTGAATGGATACGAGGGAGAGCGACATACATGTGCTCTCTGTGGCTGCTTGAGCCAACCTGACGTATCTGAGTGTCTCTGCTGCATGTATGAGGGAGGATGGAAGTAGGGAGAGTGTAGAGGTGGGTGAATGGACGTATTTGAGGAGGGAGGGAGGAAGTAGAGAGGGAAAATTTAGAATAAAGGAGGAGGGGGAAGATGAGGGACAAATGGAGAGATGAAGGAGAGTTAGAGGGGGGAGGGGATGAAACACACGTAAGGGGAAGACTGGAGGTGGTGGTAAGGAGACATGCCACCTAATCACATAATTATTGCTTCCAATTTACCGGCACTGTGACGTTTATTGTTATTGTTATTATGTGGCATGTTCCGGAAGGAACGTTGCATTCACCCAGTAAAACCTTCCCTAAGGAATGTTGCCATTCTTGGGTTAAACTATATGACCAATTAACAATTTTATAGAAAATTATGTATGTAAGTCAATCATAATATTATGTTTCCTCCCATACATAATCATGGTGTGGATGCAAACGTATGTGGCTAATTGTAAAATTCTGATTCTGTATATGTTGTCCCAAGGAAGTCAATAGGCATTATATTATAATATATTTGGTTGGTTCCACTGTCTGATGGTGCAGTCGAGTGGTTGCCATTCCTCCTCACGCAATAACCATCACAATTTCTCCTTCTGAATTGAACCCTTAGTTGACCCGTTGACACATTTCTTTTCTGTTTTCTGGCCATTATTATATTATTATAATTAGTTTGAGAAGAGTGTATGGAAATCAAAGGGTTAGTTGAGATAGTCCTTACCCTTGTTGTTTTCACAGATCCTTCCTAAATTGTGTAAAATAGTCTAATGATAGTCAGAGTAAACTGACATAATGCGTCATAACCTTTAGAGGTTAACTTAAATTAATAAGCAATACATAGTTTTGAAGAAAGACCTTAATGGGGCTTAAAAATTGTATTATAATACGCAAATTTATTGTACCTTTGAACTTGACACTTGACCTTAAAATAATTGCCTAAATATAGCTTCAATACTATTTCCATGTAGAAATATAAAAATGACAAAAGTTGATGATATTTACCCCTAATTTTACTATGCGTATATAATTATAAAGCTTGCAGGTATTTACTTTACCTTTGAATAATAATCCAATTTTTACTTGACTAACTTTTTCACAGGAGAGCATTTAGCCCTTTCAAGATTCTCTTACGTATTTCATGATATTATAAGTTTGTTGTTTTCAAAGTTTAATTTCCGATAAATTCACAAGTGTTTTCCACATATAGATTTTGTTTAGTGTGTTGTCGTTTCGATAGTTTTTTTTAATTTAATGAGTTCGTTATATTAATTTGAACAGTAACTTTTGAGTTCGTGTTCATGTTTTATATTTTAATTTATACACTCTGGCCATTATTAGACGATTTTATTCAGATTAAAAAAAGTAAATAAGATAGTTTCGACCCTTTTAATTCCCATAGATACTTCCTAATCTCTATAAAATCGTCTAATAATAGCCAGACTAAACTGTCAAAACGCAGCATAATCTTGAAAGGTTAATATTGTAATTAATGTGTTGTTACGTATCTTGATTCAAAAGTGGTTAACTTAATGAAACTACACCTAACAGAGAGGATATGAAAGGTATCAGACAACTGAAGGCCAATAGAACTTAAATGATTAAAAGTTTATTTTATGTTGTTATTTGCTTTCCTTTTAGCTATTGGAACTTTGCTTTCCTTTATATTTTGCTACACTTCATATATGATCAATCATGAAACTATTACAAGTCATATAGAATTATTTAAAGTTAAATATTCCGTAGGCTAATAATAACGAATAGAGACAAGCGTTATTGTTAATTAAGGACTTTTAATTAATCTTAATTAGTATTAATCATGAAGCATAATTATTAATAATAAACTTTTCCGATACATAATTAACTCAGTTCATTAATTAACCCTTTAAAGATTATCTTTCCTTGTTATTCTCTTAATTTATTCTTCTTCTTTTCTTGTAAAGGGCCCTAGAGCTTCACACAGTCAGGAGTGCGAGCTAGAATCACTAGGAGTAGGTGAAAATTCGGACTCCTGGGCCTATTCGCGGTGAAAATCGATGACTCCTAGTGACTCTAGTGATTCCTAGTTACTCCTGTTAGACTCCCAGTGACTCCCGACCAGTCGCGGGCGATTGGCCCTGTCCGACAAAATGTTCACCGTGTTTAAAGTTCTCGCCGCGAGTCGGAACACTCATACTGACTCCCAATGAGTCCTGGTGACTCCCAGTGACACCCCAGTGACTTCCAGTGAGTCCTGGTGACTCCCAGTGACTCCTATCTAAACACTTGGTGACAGTGTTCTGTTTCAGTTTCAGTTCTCAGTTTCACCGGGAGTCACTGGAATATAGATAGGTAATACATGCGAGTCACTGAGGATCACTGGGAATCGACGAGAGTCACCAGGAACAACCAGGAGCCACTGGGAGTCACCGAGCATGCTCTCCAAGCGGCAGGGGCACCCACAGAGATACCTGTAGTGGGCGCACATGTAATAAAGGGCCCACAATTCATGGGTGTGGGTGGTGAGCTAAGCGAGCCTACCTAACTGGGGATTCCCCCCCTCCCCAGACAATTTCGCAGTATTTATTAATTGTAGGTGCATTCTCAAGCTATCTCAAAGTGAAATGAAGGTGGATTAAAAAATATATTATTCATATAAAACTGTAATACTCCTCACCTGAAAGTATAATATATAAGGGTACTTTAGTTTTCTTGGTCAAACATTATAAATAGGCCTAGTATGAACCTGTGTAAGTACAATTGCCCACAAGATGTTGTAATAAACACAGTGATTGTGTGTAGAGAATGAAATTACTGTAGGTGAGGTATTTAATAATGTGAACAATGTATGGTGAATGTTACACTAGCCTATTTCTAGTTTACAAGTTCTCCAACTCCCCTGACCTAACCTAACCAAGCTAACATAACCTATAATTGTTACCCATTTTAGGTAATATTATGAAATATTACAAAACTCGCTAACGAAGGAAAACGAAAATGTGTGACGGATTAACTAGGCACTCTTTAGACAATACTTTACATATATTTGTTTCTTAAATTATAGTAAGCATTGATATAATGACCGTACGTACGGTACATAATAATACAGACTTATCGCATTCTATTATTGTCTTTAATGATGTATGAATACAATCATAATACTTAATGTTGATATCAGAGGACTGTAGTTATAGCCTACGAGAGACTAAAAACCTGGTTCTTCAAATAAGAACTAAGGTTGCTTTCCTTTTATCCGCTCATGGCCGAGTGGTTACGGTGCCCGACTCTCCCAAATATACCTGGAGTGAGTGGGTTCGAATCCAGGTGAGGATACCTCTTACCCAATCTGTCGTATATAAGCGTACATAATTGATGCCTGAATCAGTGTTCACAACAAACTCAAGTTCATTTGTACAAGCCTGTTAATTGTTCTGTTCCACCCATGCTGCTTCTCTCCAACTACGACTGTTTTTAACTCGCAAATATCAGACCTTTTATCAAATTCTATCTCCACGTTCGTCCAATACCAGACGAGGGCAGATTCACTGGCCACCTCGGGGCTCTGTATTTGGCGGGAACATTCAACCCCCGTCTCCCCCGTTTCCTTCAGCAAAGGGGGGGCGGGGGGGGCTGCTTCTCCCTTCATCTCCCCCTCTCCCCCTCTCGGCCATGTGTGAGGGAAAGAGAGGTGGAGAGTTGCCTCGTGCAACTTGTAGTCACTAAATTCCATCTCGGTTTCTCCAGATGTAATAGTGTCCATCGCTTAATGGCCTTGTGGTGTTTAGTTTCTGTTTGTTTTATTATTTTACTATTCTTATGTAATGATTAGTTTGCTCCCTAGACCTCAATCAAGCTTAAAGAAATATCTTGTCCATATATATTTGTACATTTTTTCATGAGAAAACTGTCCTGTTCCTCCTTAAAAGTCATCGCTCGCCAGGACAATATCCACACCTAAATGGTACGAAATATCTTATCCCTTTCAGTCCGGGTGAAGTTAATACTATTTTTATTCTGGCTATCATTAGACGATTTTAGTGTTTAGGAAAGATTTATGATATTCAACAAATGACTGGAAATATATACACCTCTGATTAATTACTGGACGTCCTTCCTAAACTGTATAAAATCATTTAATAGTGAAATATCCTGAAATTGCCAAACTAATCGGGCAAACGTCATAAAATGTCAAAACTAATGGGGCTAAACAAGAGGGAAAGGGGGTCAAGAATAAAAATGCTTCCCCTTAATAATATGGTTCGACCTGATAAAGAGATCTCAAAATGGCACCATACTATTTTTGCCGACTTTACAATTACTTTGCTTAACTATTTACAATTTAACCCACACACCTAAACTTCGTTAGAAATCGCCCCCCAGAATGTTTTTGTGAGGCTACAACCAGGCCGGCCCAGGGCTCGAACCCGGGTCTCCACTCTTATGAGGCGAACACTCTCGCCACTATACCAAGAGAAGTACTCCACTTGGGCTGATAAATCAAGCGATTTTCTACATCCAGTTCTGTTTAAGCACTTGCCGCAATTTCTGGCATTACATCACTTTATCGTCCAGGTAGCGAAGACTCCGAGTGAGCGTAAGCAAGCGAGGCACATGTCTGAGCGTGCCAACTACAGCGTGGCTCCAACACAACGATCACCAGCGACATCACTTATTTCCGTCACTTGCCGGGCCACACACCACGGCGTGTAGGTAATGCAGGAACCACCCAATCTGCTACCATACCCCCCCCTCCCACCCCCCTCAACGAAATGGGGTCACTGGGACATCATCTCTGAGAATTTCTGAGAGCTCTAGCCTTAGCAACTGTTGTAGCTAACCATTTAAGGCAAGCCAGTACACCATGGGGATTTGCATAGCTTATATGTACAGCAACCCAACTAAGCCTCTCAGATATCCCTTTACAGCTGCCACCAGTGAAGTGACCTCGAAACGGCACCATACTATTTTTGCCGACTTTACAATTACTTTGCTTAACTATTTACAATAGAAGCAACACACCTAAACTTCGTTAGATGCAGATATCGTCCCCAAAAATGTTTTTGTGAGCCTACCACCAATCCGGCCCAGGGCTTAAACCCGGGTCACCACACTTACGAGGCGAACACTCTCCAATAGACCAAGAGAAGTACTCCACTTGGGCTGATAGCTCAAGCGATTTTCTACATCTAGTTCTGTTTAAGCACGTGCCACAATTGCTGGCATTACACTGAACCATTATCTGGACTGGCCTTTTCCCATGCGTCCAAAGGGATAGTGAGTGTGGCCAGTGGAGATATTGATGTACGCGAACAATGAGGAGTAGGGAGCCCGTTGCCGCAGCCGCTATACTTCTACAATCATGACTAATCATGATTCTATTTCAATGTATTTTTACTTGATCTTTTGCATCAGCTTAGCTTAGGTTGGTTAGGTTACGGAGACTCCACTTTTGTTTTGTCTTTGGTCAAAATTTCAAGTTTTTGTGTTCTCTTTGTAAACTGCTTCTTTCAACATAGGAGAATAGCATAGGAAGGAACAAAAACACATGTCGCATCCATAACCCCCCGGGGCGGGGGTTCGCCCACGACCCCCGAAAAACTAAACAAAATTTTTTCAGCCACCCAAAAAAAATGTTTGTGTCTGTAGTCTAAAGGGCTTCTGTAAGCAATAGAAATGATCATATGAGAGCATAAACACCCTTATTACATCCCTAAGGGACCCCTTTGGGGTTCCCAATATCAAGGAATTTGGTCAACATTGAATGGTAATTAGTCCTTACCTCTGGGTCATATCGAATTTTTAAATTAGTTAGCCATAAAAGTTCATTTTCTATTCGTAGCGCTCAGGATAGAAAACATTGATTTAGGATGGCTAACCATCATATCCCCCCAAAACGTATTCTAAGGGCTGAAAATCTAAGAAATTAATTTGCCAGCAATCATATATTGGCACTAACGAGTCTATTAACGTTTTTTTGTATTGCCCATATGCATTCCCCTTCTAACCACTACAAATAGGCCTATAAAGGAAAATTTTCTCGTCGATTTATGGCCGATTTCCCGAAAATTTCGGAGATATGGTCATTTGGAAGTCAAAATCCAGCTGTATCCCAAACAAATTGTATAATAGATTTTTGTCAGCACCTTCTATTATTCATATGGGAAAAAGATGACGTAGCGCTACTTTGTAGGGGATGCTTGTAGGATACGCCATGCAAAAATTGCGGGAAATTTGAATTTTTTTCTGTGACTTAACGATTTTACAAATATTGCAATGAAATTCTGCGTTCATGCGCGCGCGCACGTACATAGAGAGCTGATTTATTCATCGAGTCAGTGTTACACCATTACCATATATATATGGCAAAAGGCTAGCAATGAGTCTCTTATAGAAGCTGAGATAAAAATATTCCTAGAGTCTCCCCTTAACCCGGCAACAGCAAGAAAGCTCATAAGAAGTTTTACTGGGCGATGGCGGCAAAGCTCTTAAGAGTGAGGCCTAAACAAAAAACATTTAAATGGCCCCAGTAGCACTAAACAATTTTTATTTTATTTTTTTATTTTTTTTATTGTTTTTTGGTTTTTCCCTATACCTCATATCACTCCTCCACATCCCCTCCTTCCCCCCTTTCCCCTCCCCCTTCAATTATCACCTATTTTCCCTGTTATTCCCTAATTCGTTGGTATATTTTTGTGCTAACATTAACAAAATGTGTGGAGGATGTGCTTACGTGCCTAGCGAGTGGGTTACATAAGCGAGTGTGTGTATGAGTAGGCTCAGTGTGGCTTGAGGCCTCGTGGAGGGAGGGGTTGCCTCAATTTGCTCCAGAATTCATGAATGGGCTGCTCCATGTATATTCGCGATTTTGACCAGAAAAATTATTTTTTCACTTGTTTTATTGTTGTTAGAGGTTACCGTGCATCTACATTCGATTCTAATTTGATGTATTTTTACTTAATTTTATTGCATTTAGGTCGGTTAAGTTTGTTAGTAAAATAAAACTAAAATTATATTGTATTAACCTATAAACGGCGAGCAGGGGGTATTGAACTCGATGCCCATGGGCGAGGATATAGGCTCCATTCAGGCCTATAATCGTCATTGTGCGACGATCTTCATAGTTTGTTTGTTTGTTTTGTAGATGTTTAGGTGACAATCACCACGGTCGATCTGGGGATCCGCCGCTGATGAGCTTGTCCTGGAATCTTTACGACTCTGAATCTTACGATTCTGTACAGGACTGAACATGCCATTTTTATCGGCAATAGCTCAGAGAAGAGTGTTGAGAGGGGCGAAGGGGTGTTGGAGAGAGAGGAAGGTGTTGGAGTGGCTTTGTTATGTGTGTTTTGTCTGTATACGTCGTCAGGATGTCCCCTGACTGGGTGCAAGCATGTGAAACATGCTAGGACATACTACCGCACCCACTAAATGTCCGCCGTGGCAGGGATTCGATCCCGGGTCTTTCAGATTCACACGCGAGCGTGCTCACCACTTGACCACCACGGCCTAAAGGCCTAAGTGAAGGTAAAATAGGCTCATATGAATAAGTAATAACGATATTTATCGCACAATGACGATTATAGGCCTGAATGGAGCCTATATCCTCGCCCATGGGCATCGAGTTCAATACCCCCTGCTCGCCGTTTATAGGTTAATACAATATAATTTTAGTTTTATTTTACTAACAAACTTAACTGACCTAAATGCAATAAAATTAAGTAAAAATACATCAAATTAGAATCGAATGTAGATGCACAGGTCGCGTAACGGCTGTTTTACTATGGCGAAATAGTGCGGGGAAGAATATTTCACGATACCAGGATTCGTCTCTTCTCGGTGCCAAACACCACCACCACGGTCTCAACATACCCTCCAAATCCCACACTCATTACTGGATAACTCGTAGATGACTCAATGTTAATATATGGTGAAAACCCGTATATTAGTATTACATATAAATTAATGGAACATATTAGTAAGGAAAACATATATTATACAGTAAGCATAATGCGCAATTTTTTAAAAATATGGTTTAGAATCCATGCTCACTAATGCTGGGGTACAGAAAGCCTGGGGAACATTCGGTCCATTAAATTAAGTCGAAAGCAGCCTGTGGCATACTTCATTATTAATCCCTTTTCTATTAAAATATGTATCAACTAAATATTCCAAGATACTTAATAGCAAGATGCATGTGTAATCGTTCACTCTGGTGTCGGCGCTGCCGACTGGGAGCCTCTTCGGCAGTACTTATTTATATTTCCCATGGAATGACTTCTGCTTCCGTGGCTGAGGACCCTCGGAGAGTGCTGAACGCATTACCAAAGTAATCCTCTCGGGCATGGAGGCTTACATTAATTTTTCTTTCTCTCAGACTAATGCAAATAAACCTTGATTTACTAATGCTTGTTCTACTGCTGTCCACAATAAGGAGGAAGCATTCAAATGGTACCTACACCTTCAAACTCAAGAATATCATTCTTCCTATGTTTCTGCCCACAATCAAACCCAATCTGTTCTTCGACTCACCGAACACTCTTGCATCAATAATAAAGCAGGTATGCAGTTTTCGCATTACTAAAAAAAGAAAACAAAAAGCATACGCAACTCTGCGACCTAGAATTCTGCAAATAGCATTGAATCTCTTAGGTAAAATCGGTTCATAATACAGTATACAGTATATATAAATATATATACTAAATCTTTTTTAATACTCACAGCTGGACTTGAACCACCGACAGTCAGAACAAGTGCCCATACTTTAATCCACTATACTACAGCATGATAGAGGATACTTGTGTGTAGTGGATTAACCCTTCTTTGGCGGGACCGGACTTACGTCGGTCTAGAGAAGAAAGGACTATGTGGCGGGGACCGACTTCAGGCGGTGTGCAATTCTGAGCAATATTTGGCTCTGAGAGAGAGACGAGCGGTGGGAGGAGTGTAGGTTGGCTCTGACCATTCGGCACGGCTCCCGCGCCAGCACTGGGCCCTACTCCATACACACCCACACTCACTGCCTCGCTACACAGGGAATTATGTAAGGAAATTACCGTATTTTAGGGATTTTTCCTTCGTCTTGCACAATCGTTGCAAGAGAACGCGTGGTCGTAGAAGGATGGTTCTGGTGTCATTGGAAAGCTCAATTATCGCCCTTTCAGGGATACATAATTGTATTACGCTCTGGCTCTTGTTTATGCATGAAAAAGAGCACGGAAACAAGGTCGTTTAGGGTAAAACCACCCGCTTGGCGGGTAGTAGAAATTACTGACGGACCCGCTCGTAAGGCGTTAAAGCATGGAAACTCGTCCCGACTGTTGGTGGTTCATGTCCGCCTGGGAGTATATATATATAATTACATTTTTGATCACATTGAATCTTAACCATTGGAATATATATCTATAATAAGGTCAGCGTAACACTATTTTGTAGCATTTTAAATATGGTGTAATTCAAATTTAAAATATAAATAAGAAAGAAATAGTGACCATAATCTGTGACCTTCAACATTCACCTTACCTTTGAATAACAAAAACACAAAATTTGGACAATCGTTGCATTGACTAACCAAATTTACCAGCAAAATTTGGTGACGATACGTAACCCATTCAGTACAGTTCTGTCGGTTTCATTTCATACTGGATATTAAGACGATTGTATTTAGTTTATGAAGGGCCTCCATAAAATTAGCAGGCTTTCAACTATCTTAATGAACCCTTTTTACTACCATAGATCCTTCATAAGCTCCACAAAAAGTCAAATTATAGCTAATATACAAAACAAATTACGTCACCGGTACACAAAGGGTTAAACAGTTTCGGAAGAGTTTAAAGAAAATTAATAACACTGTTCTTTTGTTCTTTGGCCTTGACTTTTAACCTTAACCCTTAATTAGCGGCTCACCACATAAGTCGTATTTAATAAAGCTGGACTATGTGGCGGCGCTCGACATAGGTCGAGTGGCAATTTCAGCACGTAATGTTGCTGAGAGAGAGACAAGTGGTGGCAGGAGAGTAGCGAGCGTATGACTGCTCCAGACCACCGCGGCGAACATACTGACACGAATCCCAGCTCCCTCCTCCCTCTCTCACTCGCTATATAAGGAATTGTATCGGGAAAGTGGCTAATTACATGCTTTTTGCACTCGCGTTGCACGGTTATTGCAAGAAAACTAGCCATCATAAAAGGATCGTTATGGTGTCATTCGAAAGCTCTGTTTATGCCCTTTCAGGGATAGGTACTTGTTTTACGTTCTGGGTCTTATTTAGGCATGAAAATGATCACGTAAACAGCCCTATTTTGGCTAAAAACACCCCGCTGGGCGGTACATATAAATAAACCGCATAGGCCGCTCGTAAGGTGTTAAGTATTAAATACAGTATATAATTATATGATTGAAATATACAGTATGTTATTTAACCCTCCTGGCCCGGTTGTCATTTTAAAATGACATCACGAACTAAGGGCAGGAGCCCGGGTGTCATTTTAAAATCTGTAAGCTTGAAAGCCTATTCAGCTTGGTCTGAACGCCGTGTGTCCGACGCATTTAAACAAAGCCGATCGTTACGTCACCGCACCTCCGAAAACAAGAAAGAGAAGACTCGTTTGTTAATGTATGTCTGTATGTCGTTGTTTCAGTAGTGAAAAGATCGTCATATTGCTAACATCGCCTGCAAGTGCTCTCCACTGAAATCGTCATCACAACTGAACCAGTTGACATAGAGAGCTCTACTCAACGCCAGTCTACAGATTGGAAACCGCACTACATTTATAGATGCGTGGGAAATTTCTAGCAGTTATACTAAACAAAAATACGGTAGCCTAGGCCTAGACGTTTTTCGGCCAGATCGCCCGGGTAGCCCACCCTGTCATTTTGAGAGCCAGGAGGGTTAACCCGGTGAGACCCAGCGTCGCACGTGTTGCGTCGGCAGTGTTTGATCACCAACTCCCAGTGACGCATCACGTGCGTCCGACATATAAAAAAACACTTACGTGGCTCGTAAGGTAGGAAATGGCGGGAGAATAGGAGGGGGAGGTACCGTAGTGTGTGTGGGAGCCGGGCCAGTAGGTGTGAGCGGGCCGAGACAGCCGCGCGGCTGGTGGTGGTGGGCCTAGTGGGGATACTTTACACCCTTAGTTCACCGCCACTTTGAACCTTTATTACTCCGGTCGTATGGGAGCTAGAGGCTTGAGATTTATGTGAGACACTCCTTAGGATGTATGCCGTACAATGCCATACTCAGTTTTTACCCTAGTGCTCCCGGGCGGGTGGTCATGCGGGGGAGACGAACTTTCGAACCACCCCCCCCCCGCCCCCCAAATGACCGAAATGATTTTTTTTTATTTTTGTCTTCATTTCTCACCATTCTCTTCCATTTTGGCTCAACAAATGTTTTTGAGGCTCCCCCCCCCAAAAAAAAAAATTCCGAGGTGATTTTTTTTTTTTTTTTTTTTCATTTCTCATCCTTGTCTTCCATTTTAGCAAACAAAAAAAAGAAGTGAAAATGGCTTGGGAATGGGGTGAACAAAATATTATAACTAGCCGGGGCCATACCCATAGCTTACTCTGACTGTTCCTTTTACTTATATATTTTCTAGATCTCAAGTGACGGCGTCTCTTGCGTGGATTGACCTCCTAATCTACCAAGATTGGAAGCCAAAGCGTCACATCTTTCCTTTGCCCCTCAACTTTCTCTTCATAATTGCTGAGGGGCACAGGGCCCTGGGTGGGGCTTTGGTTTCCCGGGCGTTTCCGCACCCTCCTCAGCTCCCCGCCATGGAGTGGCTTCGGTCACCCAGGCTTTATTGTGGTCGGCGGGGAGGGTTCTGTGGGGGCGCTCGGTTATGGCCTTGGCCTTGCTCGGGGCCTTGGGGCTGTTCGGCCAGGCAGCTTGGGGAAAAACAACAACAACAACAACAACTAGCCGGGGCTCAACGGGTTAAGTAAAATGCAACTAACAGTCGTCAGCTTATTGAAAATTGAATATTTGTTTATGATGAAGGTTAACTATTGACCTTGGCCTGTGACCTTGACCTTTATGTAGGATTATGTTTTTGTTTGCTTTGATGTAACCCTAGAAAATCAAATAAGAGTGTAAAATTTCATTAACGATAATCAGTTAGTTTCAGAGGTATTAAAGGAATAGTTGACCTTGACATTTGACCTCTCATTATGACCTTCATGATGTCTGAAAATTTTGCATTTTAATTTTCCCCTAAAGCTCATCTGTCTCAACGAATTTTGTGAAGTTTACATGAATAGTAAAGAAATTAGCATATTAACCTTATATATGACGTTGACCTGTGACCTTGACCTATCAAATGGAATTATGTTTATTCTTGTATGAACTTGGTCGAGGCATTCCGAATATGCATAATATGCCTAAAGCGAATCTTACATTAAATAGGAAATACTAGTAAAAATCATATTTCAACCTTTAAGCTTGACCTTTGACCTTAGAATTTGTTGTCAAGGATTTAGTTAGCTTAACAGCAATGTTTGTATTAACTAGCGTTATGAATATGATGTAATTTGTATAAAAACTTATTGATTACAAATAGTGATCATATAGTGTGACCTTGACCTTTGACCTTTGAACTAAAATAAATACATATATTTGGATGTTCGTCGCATTGACCAACTGAATTTGCCTGTATAATTTGGTGACAACACCTATTATTTTAACAGTCTAGGAGGAGTTTAGGGAAAATTTCAAATACTCTTGTTTTGACCTTGACCTCTGACCTTAACTATTACAATAGTTATGTGAAAATTTATATGTATGATATTTAAGTAATAAGCCATAACACTTATCAGTTTTCCAAAATGTGAGTAATCTTTTTTAATAAATAATAAAAGTTGACCTTTGACCTTCACCTGTGACCTTGACCTTTATGTAAGAGTACATTTTTGTTTGCATTGCCATTCCCCATGAAAATCAAATAAGCATGCCTAATTTCATTGAAACCCATCAATTAGTTTCATATACCGGTACTGTATATTAATAGAATACCTGACCTTGACGTATGACCTTTATCTTGACCTTTATAATTATGTCTCAACATTTATTATTTTCCTTTTCAATTAATGTGCAACTATCTCACCAAAATGTGTGAAGTTTGTATGAAAAGTAAAGAAAATAGCATAACGACTTTGTTTTTTACCTTCACCTGTGATCTTGACCTTTCATATGAAATGTAATAGTTTCTTGTATGACCTTGGCCTAGGTATTCCGAATATACAAGGTAAGCCTAGTGAGAATCTAACAGTTAGTATAAGAAATACTAGTAAAACAACTATTTTGACCTTTGACCTTGAACTTTGACCTTACCCTTTATAATATTTATCTAAAATTTAGGCAAAAAAAATCAAGGTTACCAGTAACTTGTAGTGAAAATGAAGAAATTTGAATAAAAACTAAACATAAATAGTATAAGTTGACCATTCACCTTGACCTGTGATGTTGCCCTTTACATAAGAGTAAATTTTGTTATTCATTGACATTGCCCAGGAAAATCAAATAAGCATGACTAATTTCATTAAAACCCCTCAGTTAGTTTCATATAATATTATATATGTATGGCATAGTTGACCTTGACCTTTGACCTTCACCTTGATCTTCATGATATGTCTCAAAATGTATTATTTTCCTTTTCATTTAAAGTGCAACCACCTCACCAATGTGTTCTTAAGTGTGCATGAAAAGTAAAGAAAATAGCATATTGACCTTTTATTTGATTTTGACCTGTGACCTTGACCTTTCATATGGAATTGTATAGTTTCTTATATGCCCTTGGCCTAGGTATTCCAAATATACATGGTAAGCTTAGTGAGAATTTAACAGTTAGTATAAGAAATACTAGTAAAACCTTATTTTCACCTTTGACTATGAGCTTTAACCTTACCCATTAGAATATTTATCAAACATTTGTGTAATACGATATCAAAGTTACCAGTTACTTGTATGGTGAAAATGAAGGTATTTGAGTAAAAACTAAATATATATAGTAAAAGTTGACTTTTGACCTTGACCTGTGACCTTGACCTTTATGTAAGATAACATGTTTTATTTTATTGACATTGCCCAAGAAAAGAAAATAAGCATGCCTAATATCATTAAAACCCATCAGTTAGTTTCATATATATTAATAGAATAGTTGACCTTGACCTTCGACCTTTATCTTGACCTTTATTATGTCAACATATAGTATTTTCCTGTTCATGTAATATGCATCTATCTCACCATAATGTGAAGTTTGCATGAAAAGTAAAACAAATAGTATATTGACCTTTTATATCACCTTGACCTTTCATATGGAATTGTATAGTTTCTTGTATGACCTTGGCCTAGGTATTCCGAATATACACGGTAAGCCGAGTGAGAATCAAACATATAGTATAAGAAATACTAGTGAAAAACTTATTTTGACCTTTGACCTTGATCTTTGATCTAACCCTTTAGAATATTTGTCTAACATTTGTGCAACACAATATCAAGGTTACCAGTAACTTGTATAGTGAAAATGAAGATATTTGAGTAAAAAGTAAAATATATTGTAAAAGTTGACCTTTGACCTTGACCTTTATGTTAGAGTATTTTTTGTTTTCATTTACATTGCCCCGGAAAACCAAATAAGCATGCCTAATTTCACTAAAACCCATCAGTTAGTTTCATATATATTAATAGAATTATTATGTTCCTTCCAACAACCAACCATACTCCTAAAATCGATTAATGAAATTTACAAACACATGTGGCAGTCCGTGGACTCGAACCCAGGATGCTCACACCGAAAATCAACACCTTATACATCGCACCACGGAGACAGTTTAGTTGACCTTTATCTTGACCTTTATGATGTGTCCAAATGTATTATTTTCCTGTTCATTTAAAGTGCAACTATCTCACCAAATGTTGTGAAGTTTGCATGAAAAGTAAAGAAAATTGCATATTGACCTTTTATTTGACCTTGACCTGTGGTCTTGACCTTTCATATGGAATTGTATAGTTTCTTGTATGACCTTGGCCTAGGTATTCCGAATATACATGATAACCCTAGTGAGAATCTAACAGTTAGTATAAGAAATACTAGTGAAAAAACTTATTTTGACCTTTGACTTTACCCTTTAGAAAATGTACCTAACATTTGGTCAATACGATATTAAGATTACCAGTAACTTGTAAAGTGAATATTAAGACATTTGAGTAAAAACTAAAAAATATAAAAAATGTACCTTATTTTTAACCTTGACCTTTGACCTTAACCTTTAGGTTAAATGGAAAATTTCTTTTTGACTGACTTTCGCATTGACGAAATGGATATACCTGTGAAAATTGGTGAAAATCCCTCAAACGGTCTAGGTCTCTAAGAGGAGTTTCCGGACAGACAGACGGACGACGACGACGACGACGGATGACGACGACGACAGACGACAACGACGACGACGACGGAAGACGACAGACAAGCTGACTGGTGTTGCACAGTATACAAGCGGGATCTGTGTGCGCGATACCACTCTGCTTCGCAGAGTTGATAAATGTACTGAACTATCCAACTCTAGCCTTTCCCAAGCTTCCTCGCACCTAGCAAAAAATTTCTCCAACAATTTTTCTTCCCCGTCTGACAAATCTAAACTCTTTGCTCAAACTTTCACTAAAAACTCCACCTTGGATGATTTTCGTGCTATTCTTTCCTCTCCACCCCTCTCTCTCTTACTTATACCTAATATCCTAATCTTTTCTAAAGATGTACTTTATACCCTCTCTGGATTTGATACTAAGAAGGCGTGCGGATCAGATGGTGTTCCTCCAGTTGTACTAAAAAACTGTGCTTCCTTGCTGACTCCCTGCCTAGGCAAACTCTTCCATCTCTGTCTTTCCTATAACATCTTCCCTTCTTGCTGGAAGGTTGCTCTCATTCAACCTTTCCAAAAGAAGGGTGACCGGTCTCGACCCTCCAACTATCGTCCAATTACTCTAATTTCTTGCAGCTCCAAAGTTTTTGAAACTCTTCTTACTTCTTACTTCTTCTCGTAATCTACTTTCAGATCGCCAGTATGGCCTCTTCAGCAGTCGCTCTACTGGTGATCTTCTGTCATATCTTAATAACTCTTGGTCATCCTCCTTTCGGGACTTCGGTGAGACCTTTTCTTTTGCGCTAGACAGTTTTTCCCAAACTCAATTTATCCATTTATCTACCGGTAAAAAACTCCCACAGGTCTATCCCTTATACTTCAACAATACATAAATCAACCTTTCGTCTTCTCTCAGTATTCTGGTGTTTTTATTTATTCGGATCTCTCTTGGAAAGACTATATAACCACTCTTGCTAAAACACCTTCCCAGAAGCTGGGTGTGCTCAACAGCCTCCAGGGGTTCTTTATCCCTGCACAGCTTCTTGCTCTGTACAGGGGCACAGTGCCTCCATGTATTGAGTATTGTTCTCATGTGAGGGGAGGATCCTCTCACACAGCACTTCTTGACAAAGTAGAAAAGAATGCCTTTCGTCTAATTAACTTGCGTCCACTCACCGACTCTCAGCAATCTTTCTCTCTCTTCGCCGTAATAATACTTCTCTCTCGCTATTTTACTGCTATTACAACAATAATAGGGGAGGTGTGGCAGAGTGGTCTTGCCACTGGACTGGTAATCCAATGGACCCGGGTTCGAATCCCAATGTGTCAATGGGAAGATAATATTGGGATGGAATTTGTGCTGTACCTAGTTTCAGTGCATTACCACAGCACACCGAAATGCCAAAACAAAAAATACCCTCATTGTTCCCTGATTAAATAGCATTGTATGAATATTCCCGTATTCAAAATATGCTACAGAGGGGCAATGCCTAGTAAGTTAATTGCTCAATAGGTGGCGTTCTGAGAGTGAGGGTCAGAGTTTGGGGGATGAGACTGTGAAACGCGGGGGCGAAGCGGCTTCAGAGATGGAGTTGCTTCGATCCGTGAATGGGTGCTTCGCATGTTTCACTCCCTAGACTGGAACAAGACCTCACAGGCCTCACTGTGTTCAGCGGTAGAGTGTGCAGGCTCTCAGCCTATGCCCGAGAGGAAGTAGTTGGAATATAGAAAAAAAAGAGAAGAAAAAAAAATCAGTGTCCATCAGACCTCTCTCAGAGTATACCACCTCCTCTACATAGAGTATGTAGCATCCATCTTGCAACATAATCCCACCCCTAGTCTGTGCAACTCTCCAACCCAAGAGTGAAACGATATTCAAAATCTTTCTTCCATTAATAATAAATCATAGGCAGTGTCCACCATTCTTTAACTGTCTTCGTGGTGCGATGCATAAGGTGTTGATTTTCGGTGTGAGCATCCTGGATTCGAATCCACGGACTGCCACATGTGTTTGTAAATTTCATTAATCGATTTTAGGAGTATAGTTGGTTGTTGGAAGGAACATAATAATTGATATTGGTTCAGGGGTAATTTATCGAGAGGACTTCCCTAGTGGTTAAGGCCCCATTAATTGCTCTTTCCATTCACATATGCATAGCCTACGTGAGTTGCAGTTTGGATGTGTGTACATGCTTAGATTGATTTGCAGGATTCGAAGTTGCATAATAAATCGTAGGCAGTGTCCACCATTCTTTAACTGTCTTCGTGGTGCGATGCATAAGGTATTGATTTTCGGTGTGAGCATCCTGGATTCGAATCCACGGACTGCCACATGTGTTTGTAAATTTCATTAATCGATTTTAGGAGTATAGTTGGTTGTTGGAAGGAACATAATAATTGATATTGGTTCAGGGGTAATTTATCGAGAGGACTTCCCTAGTGGTTAAGGCCCCATTAATTGCTCTTTCCATTCACATATGCATAGCCTACGTGAGTTGCAGTTGGGATGTGTGTACATGCTTAGATTGATTTGCAGGATTCGAAGTTGCATAATAAATCGTAGGCAGTGTCTACCATTCTTTAACTGTCTTCGTGGTGCGATGCATAAGGTGTTGATTTTCGGTGTGAGCATCCTGGATTCGAATCCACGGATTGCCACATGTGTTTGTAAATTTCATTAATCGATTTTAGGAGTATAGTTGGTTGTTGGAAGGAACAAAATAATTGATATTGGTTCAGGGGTAATTTATCGAGAGGACTTCCCTAGTGGTTAAGGCCCCATTAATTGCTCTTTCCATTCACATATGCATAGCCTACGTGAGTTGCAGTTGGGATGTGTGTACATGCTTAGATTGATTTGCAGGATTCGAAGTTGCATAATAAATCGTAGGCAGTGTCTACCATTCTTTAACTGTCTTCGTGGTGCGATGCATAAGGTGTTGATTTTCGGTGTGAGCATCCTGGATTCGGATCCACGGACTGCCACATGTGTTTGTAAATTTCATTAATCGATTTTAGGAGTATAGTTGGTTGTTGGAAGGAACACAATAATTGATATTGGTTCATGGGTAATTTATCGAGAGGACTTCCCTAGTGGTTAAGGCCCCATTAATTGCTCTTTCCATTCACATATGCATAGCCTACGTGAGTTGCAGTTGGGATGTGTGTACATGCTTAGATTGATATGCAGGATTCGAAGTTGCATAATAAATCGTAGGCAGTGTCCACCATTCTTTAACTGTCTTCGTGGTGCGATGCATAAGGCGTTGATTTTCGGTGTGAGCATCCTGGATTCGAATCCACGGATTGCCACATGTGTTTGTAAATTTCATTAATCGATTTTAGGAGTATAGTTGGTTGTTGGAAGGAACATAATAATTGATATTGGTTCATGGGTAATTTATCGAGAGGACTTCCCTAGTGGTTAAGGCCCCAATAATTGCTCTTTCCATTCACATATGCATAGCCTACGTGAGTTGCAGTTGGGATGTGTGTACATGCTTAGATTGATATGCAGGATTCGAAGTTGCATAATAAATCGTAGGCAGTGTCCACCATTCTTTAACTGTCTTCGTGGTGAGATGCATAAGGTGTTGATTTTCGGTGTGAGCATCCTGGATTCGAATCCACGGACTGCCACATGTGTTTGTAAATTTCATTAATCGATTTTAGGAGTATAGTTGGTTGTTGGAAGGAACATAATAATTGATATTGGTTCAGGGGTAATTTATCGAGAGGACTTCCCTAGTGGTTAAGGCCCCATTAATTGCTCTTTCCATTCACATATGCATAGCCTACGTGAGTTGCAGTTGGGATGTGTGTACATGCTTAGATTGATATGCAGGATTCGAAGTTGCATAATAAATCGTAGGCAGTGTCCACCATTCTTTAACTGTCTTCGTGGTGCGATGCATAAGGTGTTGATTTTCGGTGTGAGCATCCTGGATTCGAATCCACGGACTGCCTCATGTGTTTGTAAATTTCATTAATCGATTTTAGGAGTATAGTTGGTTGTTGGAAGGAACATAATAATTGATATTGGTTCATGGGTAATTTATCGAGAGGACTTCCCTAGTGGTTAAGGCCCCATTAATTGCTCTTTCCATTCACATATGCATAGCCTACGTGAGTTGCAGTTGGGATGTATGTACATGCTTAGATTGATATGCAGGATTCGAAGTTGCATAATAAATCGTAGGCAGTGTCCACCATTCTTTAACTGTCTTCGTGGTGCGATGCATAAGGTGTTCATTTTCGGTGTGAGCATCCTGGATTCGAATCCGGACTGCCACATGTGTTTGTAAATTTCATTAATCGATTTTAGGAGTATAGTTGGTTGTTGGAAGGAACATAATAATTGATATTGGTTCATGGGTAATTTATCGAGAGGACTTCCCTAGTGGTTAAGGCCCCATTAATTGCTCTTTCCATTCACATATGCATAGCCTACGTGAGTTGCAGTTGGGATGTGTGTACATGCTTAGATTGATATGCAGGATTCGAAGTTGCATAATATAATAAATCGTAGGCAGTGTCCACCATTCTTTAACTGTCTTCGTGGTGCGATGCATAAGGTGTTCATTTTCGGTGTGAGCATCCTGGATTCGAATCCGGACTGCCACATGTGTTTGTAAATTTCATTAATCGATTTTAGGAGTATAGTTGGTTGTTGGAAGGAACATAATAATTCAACAGTTGAGCTCTGGAACTTTCTCCCTGAATTAATCTGTTCTTCGTCCTATGACTTAAATTGCCTCAAACTCCATTTGTCCCGACATTTTGGCTCGATTATTCCTTGATTATCGCCCTGTCACTCATTCAACTCTGTGGGAGGAGGCACTCGTCACAGGGAGTTTTGCTTTTTGTCTCCCTCTTTCACATAGGGAAAAAAAAATAAAAAATAAAGACAAGTGAAATAATTGCTATGACCAACGACTGGCCGGCAAAGGCCCGTCACCAGTTGTACAAAAGTGCTGAACATATGTGTATATAATAACAAAATACAAGGGCCTATATCCTGTACCTGCTTGTAATTAAATACAGTTTACTTTATTTACTCTCATAGTTTCTCGGAGCTGGGGATGGAATCTACATTACAGTAATACAGCAATAAAGGTGGCAAGTAGGGAACATATCCACACAGTTCGTCCCACTGTGCTCACATTCACATTCAACATTCAACATTCAACCACATTCAACCTGTCCCAAAGAAGGGTGACCGCTCTCAACCCTCCAACTATCGTCCAATTGCTCTTATCTCTTGTCTTTCTAAAGTTTTTGAAACTATTCTTGCTTCCAAATTTCTTAAGCATTTCTCTTCTCATAATCTGCTCTCAGATCGCCAGTATGGCTTCCTTAAGGGTCGCTCTACTGGTGATCTTCTTTCATATCTTACTAACTCTTGGTCATCCTCCTTTCGGGACTTCGGTGAGACTTTTTCTATTGCACTAGACATATCGAAAGCCTTCGATAGAGTCTGGCATAAATCTTTAATTTCTAAACTACCCTCCTTCGGTTTCTATCCCTCCATCTGTGCCTTTATCTCTAATTTCCTTTCCGGCCGTTCCATAGCTGCGGTTGTGGACGGCCATTGTTCACTTCCTCACCCTATAAACTCCGGTGTTCCTCAGGGCTCTGTCCTATCTCCTATTCTCTTTCTAATTTTTATAAATGATCTCCTTAACTGTACCTTAATTCCCATCCATTCATACGCAGACGACTCAACCTTACACTACTCCATTAGTTTTTCAGAACGCCCCAGCCAGCAATCCCTCAACGACAAACGTAATGAAGCCATAGAACTCTTAAATTCTGATCTAAATACTATTTCCAATTGGGGCAGAGAAAACCTTGTTAACTTTAATGCTTCCAAAACCCAATTTCTCCATCTATCTACCCGTCAGGATCTCCCAGCGGACTATCCCTTATTCTTCAACAATACAAAAATCAACCCTTCATCTTCTCTCAATATTCTGGTGTCTCTTTTTCTTCTGCTCTCATTTGGAAGGACCATATTACCAGTCTTGCTAAGGCAGCCTCCCAGAAGCTGGTGTGCTCAACCGCCTTAGGGGGTTCTTTTCCCCTGCACAGCTTCTTGCTCTGTACAGGGCATAGTGCGCCCTTGTATTGAGTATTGTTCACATGTGTGGGGAGGTTCCTCTCACACCGCTCTCCTAGACAAAGTTGAAAGGAAGGCCTTTCGTATCATTAACTCCCGTCCACTCACCAACTCTCTGCAATCTCTCTCTCTCCGCCGCAATGTTGCATCTCTCTCGCTATTCTATCGCTACTATAATAATCAGTGTTCCTCAGAGCTACCCCAGTGCATACCACCTCCTTTACGTAGGACACGTGGTACCCGTCTTGCAACTCAATCCCACCCCTACTCTGTGCAACTCTCCAACCCAAGAGTGAAACGTTACTCTCAAAAACTTTCTTCTACTCAACATCTGAGCTCTGGAACTCTCTCCCAGAATCAGTCTTTCCCTCTTCCTATGACTTAAATTGCTTCAAACTCCGTGTGTCCAGGCATTTTGACTCGAACGTCCCTTGATTTTGGCCCTGTCACTCTTTCAACTATGGGGGAGGCACTCGCTAGAGGCAGTTATGCCTTTTGCCTCCCTCAATCACATAGAAAAAAAAAAAAAAAAAAAAACTAGGTACACACTCAATGACTGACGACCGTCTGAAATCCAAGCTCCAGCTTGGCTGCAGACAGTTGTCAGCTGGTACAAATAACATACATCATCCTCACTCATCTATGAACGATATTAAACTAAACCAGAACACATAGGCAACGTTTATGCTTAATGAAAAGTGCTAATGTATCACAAAGTAAGCCTCACAGGCACACATTCATAAGGGTAAATATTGTTAAAATCTCACTCGTCAACCGAGCTCTTTCCTCCCTCTTGCCGCAACCAAGCAATGGCACTCTCGGCCAGTGACCAGTTATGAGCAAATAACAGGGTCGCAGGTATCAGACGGAGCAGCACAGCTAAAGTACATCATTATACGAAGCTCAAACACCAAGTTTCCTATACCCACCGATGCTCCCAGGTGCTCCACAAAATTAATGGACCACGTAATCATGTACGGTTAGTGAGGAATAAATAGGAAGGACATTACGATGGACTGTGGGCACCACTAAGAAACTCAGAGATATGCACACATGCTATAACAAGTCGTGCAATGTCAAAAGGCTATAACAGGACATAGTAACGACCCATTGAACAAAATTGTGTATTGGGAGGTGTGGTGGAGTGGTCTTGCAACAGGTCTGGTAATCCAATTTACCCGGGTTCAAATCCCGATATGTCAATGGGAAGATATTATTGGGATGGAATTTGTGCTGTACCTAGTATCAGTGCATTACCACAAAGCCCACCGAAACGCCAAATAAATACCCTCATTGTTTCATAATTATAATTAGGATACAAAAGAAGTATGTGAGGAGAGCTGGAGGGAGGCGAGAGGAAGGTGGAATGGCGAGGAGAGTGGAGAGGTTAGAGGAGGAGGAAATCAGGGAAGAGTACAGGAGAGCAGTAGAAAGACGACTAGGTGGGTTCGACCTGGAAGATATGGAGGAAGTGGAGGAGATGAGCAAGGTGTTTAAGGAAGAGATATGTGCAGCATGTGAGGAGGTGTGTGGAGTAAGGAGAAGAGGAAGGGGACAGCATGGTGGACAGAAGAGGTAAAAATAGCTGTGGAAGACAAGAAAAATTGTATAAAGAGTGGTTGGGTAGTAGAGGTAATGAAGATTTGGAGAGTGAGAAACGAGCGAGGTACGTGGAGACAAAGAGAGTGGTGAAGGAAAGTAAGAGAAGAGAAGATGAGGAATTTGGAAGGAATCTGAGTGTAAAATGGAGGGAGTGTAAGAAACTGTTCTGGAAAAAAGTCAAGAAAGTTTGGGAAGGTAGCAAAGGGAAACAGTAAGGGTGTGAAAGATAAGAAAGGGAGAATGCTAGCCGAAAAGCAAGAGAGAGTCGAAAGATGGAGGGAGTACTTCAACGAGCTTCTAAACGTAAGGAATGAAGCGCAAGCACACATAGTTGGATGGGATATGGGAGAGAGAAGAAGTGGAGGAGGAGGTCGGGGTCAGGTGGTCAGAAGTGAGGGAAGCCATGAAAAGAGTGAAGTTGGGGAAAACACCAGGAGCAGATGGAGTGTGTGGGGAAATGTTGAGGTATGGTGGTGAGATAGTGATCAAATGGGTATGGAAAATGTGCAAACTAGCATGGGAGAAGGGGAGTGCACCTGATGACTGGAAGGCAGGCATAATAGTCCCCCTATATAAGGGTAATGGGGAAAGAGGAGTGTGTGGTAACCACCGAGGAATATGTCTTCTAAGCGTAGTAGGGAAGGTGTACAGTAGTGTAGTGATTGAGAGAGTGAGAGCGAGAACGGAAACATGGATAGGTATCGAGCAGGGAGGTTTTAGGAAAGGAAGAGGATGTGTAGATCAGATATTTACCCTGAATTGTGTTGTGGAGAAATATCTGGAGAAACAACAAAAGGTGTATGTTGCCTTTATGGATTTGGAGAAGGCCTATGACAGCGTGGATAGAGAAGGTATGTGGAAAGTACTTAGAATATACAGAGTAGAGGGCAATTTGCTGAAAGCATTAAAGAGCATGTATGAGAGTGCAAAGGCGGTAGTACGTGTGGAGAATGAGTAGAGCGAGTTCTTTGACCTGAATGTTGGGTTGAAACAGGGGTGTGTGATGTCCCCGTGGTTGTTTACTGTATATATGGATGGAGTCGTGAAAGAAATACAAGGAATAGCAGTGGATGTTGGTGTATCGCTGAGAAGGGAGGGAAATGAGTGGAAGCTACCTGTACTGCTGTTTGCTGATGATACAGTTCTGATGAGCGATAATGAATGGGAGTTGCAGGGTCTGGTAAATGTGTTTGGAACAGTGTGCGAAAAACGGAATCTGAAGGTAAATGCGGGGAAAAGCAAGGTTATGGTCTTCGAAAGGGTGAATTCACAGAGTGTGAGGTGAAGTTGAACGGTCAGGCTATGGAGATTGTCAGCTCATTTAAGTATCTGGGCAGTGTGTTGAGTAAAGATGGGACTATGGATGAAGAAGTGCAGGAGAGGGTGCAACAGGGGAAGAGGGTTGTGAGAATGTTGAAAGCAGTAAAAAGAAATAGGGTGGTCAGTATGGAAGTGAAGAAGTCCTTGCATGACAGTGTGGTAATCCCGACACTGACTTACGGAAGCAAAGCATGGACGTTAGAGAAGAGACTCAGACCAAGAGTGAGATGGGTGGAAATGAGTTACTTAAGAAGTGCGAGCGGAGTTACATGGAGGAATAGACAGACGAATGAGGAAGTAAAAAGGAGGTGTGGTGTGGAGGTAGATGTGCTGGAAAGTGTGAAAAGAAACAACTTGAGATGGTTCGGCCATATGGAACGTATGGAAAGCGAGAGAATGACTAAGAGGGTGTACGAGAGTGAGGTGGTAGGACAGAGAGGGAGAGGTAAACCGAAGGAGAGATGGAAGGATGGAGTGAGGAAGTATATCGATGAAGGCGGTGCTGGTTGGGAGGTGGGGGGACAGAGGTGCATGGGGGCAGTTCGTTCGTGGCCACCCCTTCGGGGATCATGGCGTCAGGCAATAGATAGATAGATAGATGAATATTCCCATATTCAAAATAGGCTATAGAGGGGCAATGCCTAGTGAGTTCATTGCTCAATAGGTGGCGTGCTGAGAGTAAGGATCCGAGTCTAGGAGGTGAGACAGTGAAGCACTCGAGCGAGGCATCTTCAGAGATGGGGCTGCTTCAAGTTGTGAGTGAGCAACTAAGCCCCATGTATCCTGTGAAGGCAAGATGGCAGGGGCTGGTTGCAGCTAAAAAGTGCTTCACTTGTCTCACTCCCTAGACTGAAACGAGACCTCACGGGCTTCACCGTTTATAATGGTTGAATGTACAGGCTCTCACCCTATGCCCGAGAGGGAGTAGTTGGAATATAGACAAACAAATAATAATTATAATAACAATATGTGGCATATTTCTGGCAAACCTTATGCAATGCATCTGATACGTCCAACACACTATTGGTAATTCAAATGTACTGTACAGTACCTCTGGTATAATGCAGCATTTGGCTGAAACCTTCGACACCATTTGAGCAATGGTAGCTTACGTCCAATAGTTAAGCGGTGATGAGAAAGACCGACTTCCTACAAGAACGAGCTCTGAGTAACATTCCATATTCTCTTCTTCAATAACCCAGTAAATTCTTGGTTTTGGCAGCGCCGCATCTGCCTCGCCATACCCCCTCCCTCCCTCCACTCTTGGAAGGTAGGTGTAGTGACGGGGGGAGGGGGGGGGGGGGGGTTCTGCCACACACAGAAATTACTGCCAGCCCAGAGCAACTGCTAACATCACCTTCATCTCCAAGGCCTGCATTACCGCACGATCCGTCGTCACCCATATCAGCGAAGCCAAGAGGTTAGTGGGTGCTATTTATGGATCTAGGGCGTGATTGAAGACCAGTCTTGATTGATGCTATGAGTTATAACATTATTGGAGAGGATATTATCAATTATTTGAGGATTAGGACGCATTAAAACACTGTATTCTAGCTGTCATTAGACAATTTTGTACAACCTAAAAATATTCTGTGGGCATCAAAAGGGTAAAGACTATCTCAATTATATCTCTGACTTCCATTTACCCTTCGTAATTATGATAAAAAAGTCTAATAATAGCCAGAAAACAGACACAAATGTGTCATCATACTGTATAAGGGTTAAGACCTACCAGTGCATGATTTAATTGTATGTATGCTCATATTTTCCGTTGTACTGAATAATAATATTATGGTCGGGGTTAAAGTGACGGACCGCATTGCGTACTTTGGTTTGAGATATAAAGTTTGTGAATGTTTAATTAGACAGATGTGAAACGTAAAATGCGCCTATTAGAGAGCGGTGAGTCTCATAATGAGTGGTATGTTTGGGAATTCTATAGTCTATTCAGCAAACCAAATCTCGTGATCAATAATCTCTGCAACTCATGAAGGGCTAGAGCAAATAGGCTGTAAATTTCAAAACATGTTCCCTGGCTGACCCTCCTAATTGGGACACATGTTAGCTCGATAACTCTAGTCATTTATAAGTTACAGAGGTTAATGTTTAAGAGTTTTGGCCTACTTTTTTTCAAAAGGGGATACTGCATGGGTATGGATTTGGCAAACCAGACTGGCTACGAGTAAGAACATCAAAAGCATTATGTACATCGGACAGAAAAAGAGTTAACCCTATCAGTACTGGTGACGTAATTTGTATTTGATTTCAGCTATATTTAGGCGGTTTTATGAAGTTTTGGAAGGATATATAGTTGTTAACAGAATTAGTTGAGATAGTCTTTACCCATATAATTCTCATTGCTCCTTCCAAATTGCATGTAATCGTCTAATGAAAGCCAGACGTAACTGGTAAAATGTGAAATGATCCTCAAATAGTTAAGTGTTTGTAAAATATGGTACCTCTCCTGAAAGCAATCAAAGCATATTATTTAAAATTCAAAGTTTAATTTAAGGGAAGGGTTTTTGTTCTTGACTGAACCCCTTTCTCCCTCTTGCTTAGCACATTATTTATGCGATTTTCAGACGTTCGCCCCATTAATTTGGCGACCTTTCGCTCCATTTCTGTGTCAATAATAAAAACTTTAGTATAATTTGGGTGTCAATTTACTCTCGGCGAATAATTGAAAGCCTGAAATTTAGGAGGCACCAACCTTTGGCCACTTCATTTGTCTACCGAAATATGCACACATTGATCTCCAAGTGGGATCTTGGGGGTATTTTGATATCCTTGATGGAGGTCAGAGGAGGAAACTAAACAATATATATATATATATATACTAAATCGAAGTGGCTACGGGACACCACCAAGGGTGTCACGCAGCCCAGCCAGTGAGGCTGGGCTACGGCAAGGTCCATAGATACTCAGGTCAACCCACGGGGTCGCTCAAACTCCCTATCCGCGCTCATGACGTCAGAGCGTTGAAGGGTGAAGGGGTCACCAGTTTCTTCCCGCTCATTCTCAAAATCACAGCCGTTGGAGCAGCATCCTCCGGTTTCTATATCTTCGTGCCGTGAAAGTATAACTTCGATATTTTATAATACAACAGTGACCATAATGCTGTGTGACAGTGTAGCTCTGCTATTGTAAGTGAACAAAATGCCGTTATACTGTGAAGTTGTTGGGTGCAAGTCTGTATTCATTAAACAAGGAAATGTATCATTCCATCTATTTCCCAAAGATGAACAACTGAGGGCCAAATGGACTACATTATGTGGTAAAAAAAACAGAGTTACTCCACAATGTGCAAGAATCTGAGGCAAACATTTTGAATCAAGTGCTTTTAGAAACTTGAAAAAATCAAGTTTCCACTGCCAAGTATAAGTACATTGAATCGATGGATTGGCAAAGTTTGCGTGGAACCAGGAATACTTACATCCATTATCAAGGTTTTGACATGTAAAGCCCAGTCTATGACTGATTTTGAGCGTCTATGTGTACTATCTTTTGACGAAACAAATATCGCACATGAATGGACCTATGACAAAGCAACTGACACAATATATGCACCCAAGAACAAAGTACAATGTGCAATGATAAGAGGATTGGCGAACCCTTGGAAACAACTCTTATATTATGATTTTGACACGAACATGACCAGGGACATTCTGTTTGAAATTATTTCCAAGGTAGAAGCAGCTGGATTTTTGGTAGTAGCTATGGTAAATAACTTAGGACCAACAAACCTGGGGCTATGGAAAGCTCTAGGTATCAATATAGATAAACCCTTATTTGAAAATCCAGCTGCTTCCAACAGGAATATACATGTTTTTGCTGATGCCCCCCATTTAATCAAATTAATTAGAAACAATTTCCTTGATTCAGGTTTCCGGTTAGAGGGTAATGAAGAAAAGAATGTTAACAGTGAATGTGTCCGAGAACTTATTACTATGACTAAACATGACTTAAAAGCAACATTTAATTTGTGTTTAACCCGTACAGCCCCAGCGACGCATCTGACGCGTCGGCAATGTATGTAACGTACAGCCCCAGAGACGCGCCTGACGCGTCACCCTAATTGCGCCGACCGTAACCTCAGGTGTAGCCACTCAAGAGGGCTCAGATTTGTATGGGAACTGTGTACGTATCCCACGCAACCGTGCCGATGGTTGAAAACTCTCAAAGTCCACGTGCGTGCGCGCGAGAGCGCAATAACCTGTTTTTTTGGGATAATTGCCTTCAATTTTTTCTCTTGTAAAATCCGTTTTCGGGGGCTCTGTAGGACCATTTTTTAAACTTTTTGAGCCTTTTTTTTGTGGTTTTTCCTTCATTCCTAACCCATTCGCTATTGTTTCTGGAATAAAACAATTTTTTTTAAACCGGCCGGGTTCTGGTGCTCAAACATTACAAAACTAGCCGGGGCTCCACGGGTTAAATCATATATATGTGAGTGGGGTGAAACGGATGAATGTTCGCCTTGCGGCTCAATTGTTATCGGAAAAAACTGCAAAAGCGTTAATGTATTTCGGAGAGCAGGGGTTCCTGATGAGCAAAGACTGGAAAAATACAAGTATATTTATTTCATTGGTAGATGCTTGGTTTGATTTGTTCAATTCTCGAAGTCCAACTGATAAAAAACTGTCCAGGGCGGCATATGGCCTGCGGTTAACAGAACAAAGCAAACTACTCAATTAAATTATTACTACCACAAAGTCAATGAGAGTCCAAGGTAGGGATTGTTTATATCAGTTCCAAAAAGGAATTATTGTATCTTGTCAGTCTTTGCTCGGTTTATATGATATGCTAAAAGAAAAATTTAACATTTCATATCTAATGACATATAGATTAAATCAAAATGTATTGGAACATGTTTTTAGTTGTCTTAGGCAAATGGGAGCTTCGTACCACCAACATCCATCACCAGTACAAGTCAAATATAGAATTAAATCATACCTGCTTGGAAGGAATATAGAGTTGGTAGGAAGCAACTATAACACTGACAGCAAACAAAATTATTCATGCATAACCGAAGCAAATTTTTCCAATACAGAACCACCAATGTCTACCACACCAGAAAACCTTGATCAGGAACTCCTGTTGTCAGCTATATTATTTTCAACTTATGAAGACGATGCCTGCAATTCCAGCAATGATATTGATACTCCAAGTTCAGTTCCTATGCCTAGTTTAAGTTTAGCTCAAGAAGAGGAAGGCTTAAGATATATTGGTGGATATATTGCCACCAAGTTTCCCCACCATGAATATCTATGCCAGAAAGTGGCAAAGGATGACATAACATGGATTGGAAAAATATGCCGAAAAGAAGGGATGCTTATAACACCCAACAATAATTTTTTTGAGCAGCTAAAGCTAATGGAGAAAAAAATTCATTTGTTATCATGGCAAAATAGAGTTGAAAGCTGGAAAAGACTCATTAAAATCATTGTGCAAAGAAATTGTTGCTATGGTGCCTTTGCCATGGGAAGTGATTAGTTTGTTTGTAAAATGTCGAATGTTCTTTAGAATGAGAATTTTGAACAGAATCATGAATGCCAATGATCCAAGAAAAACTAAATCTAAAATGTCTAAGTTAATTAAATAAGTGTGAAATAATTGTTGGGACTTATTATATGGTGTTTTTATAAGACTAATTATGAGGTGTATTTATAAGAACATACGTACACTTGAATTTGCAGAGAGCCAACTGGCCCACACATGGCAGATCCCTTTCTGCAGACTCCCGCTTTCTTATGTTCTTATGTTCTAAGGTCTTCAAACTGTTTGCATATTAATAATTTATATCAATTTCACCACACCACCAAACTCCTCCAATGAAATTAATGAAATCATATATGTGATCCGCCAGGGTTCGAACCCGGGTTATCACACACAGATTATTGACACCTTAACCATTGTCATATGTCAGATTTCTAATATTATGGAAAATGTGTGTAATTCTGCTATGTGCTCGCTCCAAAGAATCGATGTCCATTTTGTAATAAAATCACCAAACTTGTACTGCATAATCCATATGGTTTATCACTAATAACAAGTCAAGTTTTAAGATATCATCAACAATTCTGTTAATCACACTCCCTGAAATGAACCAGAAAATCATGTTTGCATTGTTACGAACCCTAATACATTACACTGTTTTCTATGTTTTAAATCATTGCCAACAAACACACATAGCTTTTTCTCACATTCTGAGTTTTATAATTTCATATTAGCTAGTTTATATTTTGCATTTGCATTAATCTTCCCTATCCTTAACCCTTCTTTAGCGGCGCGCATCATATGTCGAGTGAAAGAAATTTGGACTATGTGGCGGCTCACAACATAAGTCGTGTGGAATTTTCAGCACGTAATGTTGCTGAGAGAGAGAGACAAGTAGTGGCAGGAGAGTGGCGAGCGTATGACTGCTCCAGATCACCGCGGTGGACCAACTGACATGAATCCCACGCTCCTTCACCCTCTCACACTCGCTACATAGTGAATTGTGTGGGGAAAGTACCGAATTACATGGTTTTTGCACTCGTGTTGCTTGGTTGTTGCAAGAAAACTAGCGGTCATACAAGGATCGTTGTCGTGTCATTGGAAAGCTCTGTTTATGCCCTTTCAGGGATAGATACTTGTTTTACGCTTTGGGTCTTATTTAGGCATGAAAATGATCACGTAAACAGCCCTATTTTGGGTAAAAACACCCCGCTGGTGGCTACATATTATTTACCGCCTAGGCCGCTCGTTAGGTGTTAATAGCTTGCGTTTGTTAATATTAAAATTAATCTACCAATTTACTGACCATGTACTGTATTTATAAGGCTAATTTTGATATGTATTTATAAGGCTAAATTTGAGATATATTTATATGGCTAATATTGAGAGCTTCAACATCAAACTAGAAAGGCATAAGTACGAGATGAGTTAGGTGTGAGAGGGATCTGGCTTGTATGGGCCAACAGGCTTTTTGTACTCACTTCTATTATGTTATTATGTTATTATTGTTTTGTAACCTGTCCAATGTTCTTCATAATAACCTTACGGACCCTTACGATGATACTGGACGCAGGTCTTGTCAGTGCTCTAAGTCCAAATCTTCATAATTTAACTTTAATAGACACATGTATATATTAATAAAATAAGTGTGTACCGAATTTTGTGAAATCCTTATCACCCTTTGTGCAACCTAGTTGTAAGAAGAAATTAGAACAATAATCAATACCTATAAATTAAACCTGAAAATAGTTATCCCATTTTGTATATGCTAAATATAATATTATAATATTATAATAGTAATATAGTAATAGCCAACATTTGATATGAAAATGATTGGACCGGGTAAACAAATATACAAAGTATTATAAGCTTGTGACAGTGTATAGGCGGGAAGGTGAAGGTATTGAGGGATCACAGTCCAGATATTATGTGGACTGTGTGAGGGATAAGCCTTTACAACGTCTGGCAGCTGTAAGGGGGCGGAGCTAGGCAGAGCGGGCGAGCGTATTCTCTCTTTCTTTCATTTGGTACAACAGTGTGACGTCACTGAGCTGCGTGGGGGTTGACCTGAGTATCTATGGACCTTGGGCTACGGGACACCACTGGTAGTGTCCCGTAGCCCAGCCTCACTGGCTGGGCTGCGTGACACTACCAGTGGTGTCTCGCAGCCCAGCCACACTGGGTAGGGTATGGGACACCACCACAAGCGTTCCACGTATACAAAGCTTGATTTTATAGCTAAATTTGTTCATATCGTATTTCCATCTATTTTTGTCTTAGTTTAAACACGTGCCCTTTGATCCTACCAGGTTATCTTACAAGAAAGTCTTTGTAAATCGCTGTTATACCCCTCACACGTCTTCTCCTCCAAGCTTAGGAAATTGAGATTCTTCAGTGTGTGTGTGTATGTGTACTTACTCTAGTTGTACTTACTCTAGTTGTATTGCGGGAGTGAGCATGCTCGTTATTTCCCGCCTCCTATATGTGTAGGTGTTATATGTATCGTTGGAATGGCTGTGGATGTGTGTGTAGTCTGTATTTTTTTAGCCAATTGGCGACATCGGAGACGAAGGCTTAGGGTGGATCTGTATGGTACCATTTTCACTATAGACGGTACCGTCTCGCCCGAAGGCTTAGGAAGCCATAAGCTTAGGTGAACCATATGATACCCATCTCGCCTTGTACCATTTTTGCCAACCCCAGATTGGACGTCATAACGTCGTCCACTTATTCCAGGTACCTATTTACAGCTAGGTGAACTGAGGCTAACACATGAAAGGAGACAAGCCCAATTTGTCTCCGCCCGGCCGGGGATTGAACCCCCGACCCCTCGTGTGTGAGACGAGAGCTCTACCTACTAGGCTACGGGCTGTGTGTGTGTGTGTGTGTGTGTACAAATGAATGGTAACGGTGTGAATGGAAATACAGGTATTTACGTATGTGTTTGTGAATGAAAGTACGAAATGTTTCTGTGATTGTGAATATAAAGATGTGTATGTGTGTGTGTGAGCACGTATTTGTATGTTTGTGAGTAGAAATATACTATGTATAGGAAATAATGATAATGATAGAGGTGTTTTAATTAAGTGGATGAAAGTAATCAATAAGAGAGATATGTATATGGTATTAAAGCTTAGTAACCTGCCTTTTGTCTCCTTCATACACAGAAAAGAAGAAGACAAAATATATATATATAAGAACATAAGAAAATGTGAGCCCGCATAAAGCCGATTGGCCCACACAAGGCAGATCCCTCTTACACCCAACCCGTCTCGTCCATATGTATATCTAATTGTATTTTGAAGCTCTCTATCGTTCTTGATCGCACTATGGCGCTAGGTAGCCTGTTCCACAGGTATATACAACTCTTACCAAACCAGTATTTGCCTATATTTTTTGAAACGAAATGTATCCCATTTGAAACCATTTGTTTGCGTTGAACACCTCTATCATATCTATCATATCATATCATATGTAACTCTGCGTCTTTCTAACGAATGTAAGCCTAGCTTCTTCAACCTGTCTTCATATGGACGATTTCTAATATTACAGATTATTTTTTGTCATTCTTAGTTGTACTCTCTCCAAGGAATCTATGTTCATTCTGTAATAGGGACTCCAATTTTGAACAGCATAATCCATATGTAGCCTCACTAACGCTAGATAAAATGTCAAGATTACATAAGAACATAAGAAAATGGGAGTCTGCAGAAAGCCGATTGGCCTAAGCAAGGCAGATCCCTGTCCCACACAACCCCAATTACAAAGCCCAATTATAGGCTCAACACTCTAATACCCTGAGGATCATCTTACCAAAACGGTTAGAGATTAACGCAGGATTACGGGGGTCTGCAGAGCGCTGATTGGCCCAACCCTGCTGATCCCCCTTCACACCCAACCCTTCTCGTCCATATGCTTATCCAATTTTATCTTAAAGCTCCCTATCGTTTTTAATCCCACTATAGCACTTGGTAGTCCATTCCACCCATCTACAACTCTGTTACCAAACCAATATTTGCCTATATCTTTTCTGAAACGAAATTTATCTAATTTGAAACCATTGGTACGAGTTCTTTCGCTATCACTGAGCTTTAGTACATTTGTCATGTCCCCTTTGTTAATCCCACTAACCCACTTGAACACCTCTATCATATCCCCTCTAACTCTGCGTCTCTCTAACGAATGTAAGCCTAATTTCTTCAACCTTTCTTTATACGGAAGATTTCTAATATTATGGATCATTTTTGTCATTCTACGTTGTACTCTCTCCAATGAATCTATGTCCATTCTGTAATAAGGACACCAAAATTGAACAGCATAATCCATATGGGGTCTCACTAATGACAAGTAAAGTTTTAAGATAACATCAGCAGTTCTGTTACTCACACTCCTTGAGATGAACCCGAGAATCCTGTTTGCCTTGTTTCGAACGCTTATACACTGTTGTCTAGGCTTCAAATCATTGCTAACAAACACACCTAGATCTTTCTCACAATTCGAGTTTTCTAATTCCACATTAGCTAGTTTATATTTAACATTTGTATGCATCTTCCCTATCTTTAATACCTTGCATTTGTCAATGTTAAACTTCATCTGCCAATTTACTGACCATTCGTGTAAGGTATCTAGATCCCTTTGGAGGCACTCTATATCTCTATCTGAATCAATTGTTCTCCCCATCTTGGTATCGTCTGCAAATTTACTTATCCTACTAGTTATACCTAAATCAAGGTCATTTATGTATATAACAAACAACAGAGGACCTAATACAGATCCCTGGGGGACACCACTTTTGACTGCTCCCCATTCTGACTTCGTACCATTTATGCTGACTCTCTGCTTCCTACCAATTAGCCATGACCTAATCCATCCCAACAACGCCCCACCTATTCCATGCGCCTCAACCTTTCTCATCAATCTCTCGTGGGGGACTCTGTCGAAAGCTTTACTGAAATCTAAATATATTATATCATATGACTTGTCATTATCTACTGCTTCATATACCTCTGAGAAAAAACTAAGCAAATTAGTAAGGCAAGAACGTCCCTGAGTGAATCCATGCTGAGAAGAATTTATTAAATTAAATGTATCTAAGTGGTTTCTAATTTTACTAGCAATAATTGACTCTAGTAGCTTTCCTATGATTGATGTAAGACTAATGGGACGGTAATTGGATGCTATTGATTTGTCACCTTTTTTGAAGATCGGAATTACGTCTGCTGTTCTGTTACTCACACTTCTAGATATATATCCAAGAACTCAATTTGCCTTATTTCGAACACTGATGCATTGATTTCTTGGTTTCAAATCACAGTTGATTTTTTTTTTCTATGTCATTGAGGGAGGCAAAAGGCAGAACTGCCTATAGCGAGTGCCTCCCCCATAGTTGAAAGAGTGACAGGGCCAAAATCAAGGGACGTTCGAGCCAAAATGCCTGGACACACTGAGTTTGAAGCAATTTAAGTCATAGGAAGAGGGAAAGACTGATTCTGGGAGAGAGTTCCAGAGCTCAGCTGTTGAGTAGAAGAAAGTTTGAGAGTAACGTTTCACTCTTGGGTTGGAGAGTTGCACAGAGTAGGGGTGGGATTGATTTGCAAGACGGGTACCACGTGCCCTACGTAAAGGAGGTGGTATACACTGGGAAAGCTCTGAGGAACACTGATTATTATAGTAGCGATAGAATAGCGAGAGAGATGCAACATTGCGGCGGAGAGGGAGAAATTGCAGAGAGTTGGTGAGTGGACGGGAGTTAATGATACGAAAGGCCTTCCTTTCAACTTTGTCTAGGAGAGCGGTGTGGGAGGAACCTCCCCACACATGTGAACAATACTCAATACAAGGACGCACAATGCCCCTGTACAGAGCAAGAAGCTGTGCAGGGGAAAAGAACCCCCTAAGGCGGTTGAGCACACCCAGCTTCTGGGAGGCTGCCTTAGCAAGACTGGTAATATGGTCCTTCCAAATGAGAGCAGAAGAAAAGGAGACACCAAGAATATTGAGAGAAGATGAAGGATTGATTTTTGTATTGTTGAAGAATAAGGGATAGTCCGCTGGGAGTTCCTTACGGGTAGATAGATGGAGAAATTGGGTTTTGGAAGCATTAAAGGTAACAAGGTTTTCTCTGCCCCAATTGGAGATAGTATTTAGATCATAATTTAAGAGTTCTATGGCTTCATTACGTTTGTCGTTGAGAGATTGCTGGCTGGGGCGTTCTGAAAAACTAATGGAGTAGTGTAAGGTTGAGTTGTCTGCGTATGAATGGATGGGAATTGAGGTACAGTTGAGGAGATCATTAATTTTATAAAAATTAGAAAAAGAATAGGAGATAGGACAGAGCCCTGAGGAACACCGGAGTTTATAGGGTGAAGAAGTGAACAATGGCCGTCCACAACCACGGCTATGGAACGGCCGGAAAGGAAATTAGAGACAAAGGCACAGATGGAGGGATTGAAACCGAAGGAGGGTAGTTTAGAAATTAAAGATTTGGCCAGACTCTATCGAAGGCTTTAGATATATCTAGTGCAATAGAAAAAGTCTCACCGAAGTCCCGAAAGGAGGATGACCAAGAGTTAGTAAGATATGAAAGAAGATCACCAGTAGAGCGACCCTTGAGGAAGCCATACTGGAGATCTGAGAGCAGATTATGAGAAGAGAAATGCTTAAGAAATTTGGAAGCAAGAATAGTTTCAAAAACTTTAGAAAGACAAGAGATGAGAGCAATTGGACGATAGTTGGAGGGTTGAGAGCGGTCACCCTTCTTTGGGACAGGTTGAATGTGAGCAAACTTCCAGCATGAAAGGAAGACGTTAGAGGATAGACAGAGACGAAAGAGTTTGCCTAGGCTGGGAGTCAGCACGGAAGCACAGTTTTTGAGAACAACGGGAGGAACACCGTCTGGACCGTACGCCTTATTAGTATTAAGCCCAGAGAGGGTAGAAAGTACATCTTTAGAAGAGATAAGGATATTAGGCTTAAGTACAAAGGAGTACAAAGGAGTACAAAGGAAATCAAGCAACAACAGATCTAGTGACCCTTCTAGGCTGCTTGTCCTCCAAAACACTGAGGATCAAGTGTCCAAACAGTGGTTTAGAGTGGGTAAGGGAACATTGGAAAGGGAACTACTGCCCTGCCACTAACGTGGCAGGACTAGGAAGTTAGTAGGGGACATATGGGTTAGTAACTGAGGGGAGGATAAAGTTATTCATTTACAAACGCAGTCAGTCGCGGGTTTGATGAGAGATATTTGTCTAGGCGGAATTTAAATTAATCAACGGTGCTGCAGTCTATAACGTCTCGGGGAAGCCCATTCCACAAGTTGACAACTCGATTGAAGAAGAAATTCTTAGATTCGTGCGAGTTAAAAGATTTACCAATAATTTTGCAACCGTTTCCCCACGTGTAATTAGATTGGTCGATAGTGAAGTACTTACTACAGTTCATATTGTCGATGCCTTTGATGATTTTGAACACTTGAATTAAGTCGCCTCTTAATCTGAGGCGGAGGGTGGAGAGGAGGGTGGAGAGGGAGGAATAGCACCGGAATCATCCAAAGTGGAGTTTCTAGCAAAAGTTTGAGCGAAGAGTTTAGCTTTGTCAGAGAAAGAAGTGATGGTTGTGCCATCAGAATGGGAAAGGGGAGGGAAAGACGAGGAAGAGAAATTGTTGGAGAGGTTTTTTGGCTAGATGCCAGAAAGCTTGGGAAGAGCTAGAGTTGGATAGTTCAGTGCATTTATTATTGATGAAAGAGTACTTGGCAAGTCGAAGAACAGATTTGGCTTAATTCCGGGCAGAAACATAGGAAGAATGAGAGTCTTGAGTTTTAAGGCGTCGGTACCGTTTGAATGCTTCCCCCTAATTGCGGACAGCAGTAGAACAGGCGTGAGTAAACCAAGATTTTTAGCATTAGTCTGAGAGAAAGAGAATGGAATGTATGCTTCCATGCCCGATAGGATTACCTCGGTAATGCGTTCATCACTCTCCGAGGGTCCCCGGCCACGGAAGCAGAAATCATTCCATGGGAAATCAATGAAGTACTGCCGGAGAGCCTCCCAGTCGGCAGCATCAAAGTGCCACAAGCGCCGCCGGCTAGGAGGATCTGGTGGCCGTACTGGAGAGATAGGGCAGTTGACAGAGATAAGTTTATGGTCGGAGGAGCCCAAAGGAGAGAAAAGATTGACAGTATAAGAAGAAGGGTTAGAAGTTAGAAACAAGTCAAGAATGTTGGGCCGATCTCCGATGCGATCCGGGATACGGGTGGGATGCTGAACTAACTGCTCTAGGTCATTTATGATAGAAAAGACGTAGGCTTGTTCACCAGGTGGATCAGTAGTGTGAGAGGAGAGCCATTGGCGGTGGTGAACGTTGAAATCTCCTAAGATGGAGATTTCTGAGAAAGGAGAAATGGATAGAATGTGTTCCACTGTAGAGTTTAGATAGTCAAAGAATTTGGAAAAGTTGGTAGAGTTAGGGGAAAGATAGACAGCACAGAAATATTTAGTAAGAGAATGACAGGAAAGTTTGAGCCATAAAGTAGAGAATTCAGAGGAGTCGAAATCGGGAACACGAGAGCAAGTGAGTTTGTTGTGTACAAAGGAAATCAAGCAACATACGAGTCTAGTGACCCTTCTAGGCTGTTTGTCCTCCAGAACACTGAGGATCATGTGTCCAAACAGTGGCTTAGAGTGGGTAAGGGAACATTGGAAAGGGAACTACTGCCCTGGAACTAATGTCCGTGGCAGGATTAGGAAGTTAGTATGGGACAGATGGGTTAGTAACTGAGGGGAGGATAAAATAAAGTTATTAATTTACAAACGCAGTCAGTCGCGGGTTTGATGCGAGATATTTGTCTAGGCGAATTTTAAATGAATCAACGGTTGATTCTCAAGTCTTTTTCATTATTTGAGTTAGTTATATCCACGTTATCGAAATTGTATCCTGCATTTTCTATCGATTTACTCAATTTTACTACACTGCATTCATTAACCTACATTGAACTTCATCTGACAGTTTACTACCCATTTGTGTAGTATGTCTAAATCTATTTGGAGCGTTCCCATTTAATTGTCATCTGTAAATTTACTGATTTTTCTAGTTATTCCTATATCAAGGTTGTTAATATATATATATATATATATATATATATATATATATATATATATATATATATATATATATATATATATATATATATATATATATATATATATATATGTATAGAAAGAGAGAGAGAGAGTCCAGACCATAAGATAATTATGCTGGTAGGTACAATTTACAATTAAGTGTTAATTTTCTGGATTACCTGGATTAGCTTGAGATCTTAAGGTAAAGGGTCCACGTACGCTGGTATCTAGAGGTTGGTCTCCGGGGTTTTTTTCTCGCAACCTTCTTCGGCCGCACTCACATAAATATTTTATAATGCTATACAATTACCAATTACCATCCCTATCCTAAATTAACCAAACATCACATTTGGATGCCAATAATCACCAGACAATATATGCATCATCAATTGAGAAATTTTACCTATTATCTTCTATGTTGATTCTCTATATAAACACACACAAACTCATGCACATTCACATTTTCACGCACAAAATCATTCAGGAACACATATTCGTATTCCTACCCACAATGTCATTAACTTGCATTGCGTGTATTCACCTTGACGAACAAGTTCGGTGATTTATATTCATATAATTATCTACACACACACACACACACACTTTTAGATTACCACTCGACAACGCACATATATTCGAACATATATTCACAACTACACACTCGCCTTCACATTTCCGATCAGAATACACACGCACACACATTGATATTCCCTCCCACAATCGCACCCACACTCTAATGTTCTTTCAGAACCACACGCACAAATACATATTCGCATTCCTAAGCACAAACACAAACGCACATTCACAAAGACAAGTCATGTGAATGACTCTCTCTCTATCACACACACACACACACACAAACGCATACACACACACTCACACAAACATATTGTACATTCATTATTAATTTTGTACATCCATTATACAAACACATATTTCCACTCACAAACGTACAGGCTTTATGCTCGTACATGCACATTCCTACTCGTGCATGCAAGCTTGCACTGCGCCCCCCCCCCCCCCCCCTACGTAGCGCCATTGTGGGATCAAGAACGATAGAGTTTCAACATGAAATTAGATAAACATATAACCGAGATGGGTTGGGTGTGAGAGGGATCTGCCTTGTGTGGGCCAATCGACTTTCTGCAGACTCCCATATGTTCTTATAAGATGGATCTGTAAGACGAAGAAAATACACACATACAGTATATAACGGCTATATATAACGCCTAGTTAGATGTATAAATAGGTATGTGTGAGTGTGTGTGGCGTAGGGAGTTGAGAATGGAATAGGTCTGTATATACAACAAGTCGGATTATAATTTAATAAAGTCCAACGTTTTTAATGATAATATAAATAATAATCCAAAGAATTTCGATTCAACAGTCTAATTGGCTGAATTATATGGCGATAAATACGAAAACACTTGTGGTGGTGTCCCGTAGCCTACCCAGTGTGGCTGGGCTACGAGACACCACTGGTAGTGTCACGCAGCCCAGCCAGTGAGGCTGGGCTACGGGACACCACGGCTGCGTGACACCCCTGGTGGTGTCCCGTAGCCACTTCGATACTAAATAGATACATAAATAAACAAGTATACTTACAATGTGTTGTAGTGGTAGGTGTTGACAGAGAAGATCCTCTTACGTGATCCCTCATAAGCCCCAGGGAGGTAGTAGACTCCAACACCATAGGGGGAGGGATCACCTATCACTCTGATGAGTTTATGGTGGTGTTAGCTGGTCTGTGTGTGTACAACGACAAACCACCTTCTACTCTGCAGGGTGTATTTAGTAGGAACAGTTGCTGTGTAAATATGTGTGTACTCACCTAATTGTAGTATACAGGGTTTGAGCCTAAGCTCGTGTTGTCCTGTCTTTCTCTCTACATTTATCCAATTTTATTTTATCTATCTATCTATTGCCTGACGCCATAATCCCCGAAGGAGTGGCCACGAACGAACCGTCCCCATGCACCCCTGTCCCCAGTCAGTCGACGCTCCTCCTCCCAACCAGCACCGCCTTCATCCATATACTTCCTCACTCCATCCTTCCACCTCTCTTTCGGTCTACCTCTCCCTCTCTGTCCTTCCACCTCACTCTCGTACACCTTCTTAGTCATTCTCTCGCTTCCCATACGTTCCATATGGCCGAACCATCTCAAAGTGTTCCTTTTCACACTTTCCAGCACATCTACCTCCACACCACACCTATTTCTAACTTCCTCATTCGTCTGTCTATCCCTCCATGTAACTCCGCACGCACTTCTCAAGTAACTCATTTCCACCCCTCTCACTCTTGGTCTGAGTATCTTCTCAAACGTCCATGCTTCGCTTCCGTAAATCAGTGTCGGGATTACCACACTGTCATGCAAGGACTTCTTCACTTCCATACTGACCACCCTATTTCTTGTTACTGCTTTCAGCCTTCCTACAACCCTCTTCCCCTGTTGCACCCTCTCCCGCACTTCTTCATCCATAGTCCCATCTTTACTAAACACACTGCCCAGATACTTAAATGAGCTGGCAATCTCCATAGCCTGACCGTTCAACTTCACCTCACACTCTGTGGCTTCACCCCTTTTGAAGACCATAACCTTGCTCTTCCCCGCATTTACCTTCAGATTCCGTTTTTCGCACACTGTTCCAAACACATTTACTAGACCCTGCAACTCCCATTCATTATCGCTCATCAGAACTGTATCATCAGCAAACAGCAGTACAGGCAGCTTCCACTCATTTCCCTCCCTTATCAGTGATAGCCTACACCAACATCCAATGCTCTTCCTTGTATTTCTTTCATTACTCCATCCATATATACAGTAAACAACCACGGGGACATCACACACCCGTTTCAACCCACTATTCAGGTAAAAGAACTCGCTCTGCTCATTCTCCACACGTACTGCCGCCTTTATACCCTCATACATGCTCTTCACTGCTTTCAGCTACTTGCCATCTACTCCGTTTCTATCCCACATACCTTCTCTATCCACTCTGTCATAGGCCTTCTCCAAGTCCTTAAAGGCAACATACACCTGTTGTTGCTTCTACAGATATTTCTCCACAATATAATTCAGGGTAATAATCTGATCTACACATCTTCTTCCCTTCCTAAAACCTCCCTGCTCGTCACCTATCCATTTCTCCGTTCTCACTCTTACTCTCTCAATCACTACCCTACTGTACACCGTCCCTACTACGCTTAGAAGACATATTCCTCGGTGGTTACCACACACTCCTCTTTCCCCTTATATAGGGTGACTATTATGCCTTTCTTCCAGTCATCAGGTGCACTCCCCTTCTCCCATGCTAGTTTGCACATTTTCCATACCCATTCGATCACTATCTAAAAGTTTGGATATATCTTGATCCGACCACCTCCCCCTCCAACTTATTCCAACAATCAATGCTTCTATACGGGAAGCTGTACTTTCTTACATTAGACTTGCATACATCTTTCCTCAACTTACCATCATGACCCCTGGTTCTGCCCTCGTCCCTCACCACAGAATCTTCTTTATCTATCGTCTCAAAACCTTTCATACACTTAAACATCATGATCATGTCCCCCCTCTCTCTCTCCTCTCCCTCAATATTGGCAACTTCAGTCTCTCCAATTTGTCCTCATATGGCAGGTCTCTAAGGCTATCTATCATCCTAGTGGCAACTCTCTGAACTCTTGCCAGTTTTACAGTATGTTTTATAAGGTGTGGAGACCACACCACTGCTGCATACTCTAGTCTTGGTCGTATTATTGCCCCTATTATTTTAGCTAGCATGTCTTCATTTAAATAATGTATAGCTATTCTCATGTTAATCAACATTGCATAGGTTTCACCAGTTATTTTATTTATATGATGTTCAGGTGACAAGCTATCTGCCATAACTACCCCTAGGTCTTTTTCTTTCCTGGCTTTACTAATGATCTCATCTCCTATTTTGTATTCCCATGAAGGTCTATTTTTACTTTTACCCATCTCAAGAACATGACATTTACTCGTATTGAATTCCATTCTCCAAGTTTGGTTCCACTCATATAATTGATCTAGGTCTCTCTGTAATTCATCACAATTCTTCATATTTGTAATTTGTTTCATTAATTTTGCATCATCAGCAAACATGGATATACTGTATATGAGCCTATTCCCATTTTAAGGTAATTGATGAAAACCAAAAACATGATTGGGGCCAACACCGATCCCTGAGGTACTCCGCTTTTTACTTTTTTCCATGAGGAGAACATTCCCTTAATTACTGTTCCCATTTCCCTCTCAATTAAATAGTTTTCCATCCACTTTAATAGTCTCCCTTCAACACGCCCTACGGTTCTTAACTTCCACAACAATCTCTTACTGGGCACCTTATCAAACGCCTTCTTGAAGTCTAAGTAAATACAATCCACCCATCCATCCCTCTCTTCCACGATGTCAATTACCCCATCATAATAATTCCACAAGTTTGTAGTACACGAATGACCTTTTCTAAACCCAAACTGCTTGATTGAAATGATTTTCCTCTCCTCCAACATATCCACCTATCTTTTTCTTATGATCTTTTCACAAAGCTTGCATACAGCACTAGTTGTAGATATCGGTTGATAATTTAATAGCGGGTGTTCTTTGTTTCCACTTTTATATATTGGAGTTATATTTGCTTGTTTCCATTCCAGGGGAAGTTCCCCCTTGTTTTATGAGTGTTGAACTATATTTAAAATAAGCCTCACTAGTTGTTCGGAACAATCCCTCAATATCCATCCAGCAATGTTATCCGGTCCCATAGGCTTTCTCACATCCAATTCTTCCATCAATGATTTTAGTTCACCCTGGTTTACATCTATTGACTCAAGTCCTTGTATCTCATTCAAATCCACCACAGGTTCTACGTAGTCATTCTCCTCTACAAACACGGATGTTAATGTATCATTCATTACTTCACACATGCCCACAGTGTCTTCATATAACTGACCCTCCACCCTAAGCTTTTTTATTTTGACCTTTACTTTTATTTTGCTGTTAATGTAACTATAAAACAGTTTGGTTTCTTTATTACATTTATTTACTATATCTTTTTCAAAGTTATGTTTCTCCACTCTTATAATCCTGACATAGTTGTTTCTAGCATTCTTATACTCATTATACTCATTCCATTCTTATACTCATTATACTCATTCTTATACTCATTATACTCATTCCATTCTTATACTCATTATACTCATTCTTATACTCATTATACTCATTCTTATACTCATTATACTCATTCCATTTTTCCTCAGTTTGTCTCCTCGCTTTATTCCATGCAGAGTTCTTTTTGTTCTGGGCAATGTGACATCTCATGTTAAACCACTCTTTTTCCTTATCTAGCTTCCTTTCCTTGAATGTTGGTTCATATTTATCAACCCCCTCCTTATAAATATCTAGTAACATGGTGTATTTTGTTTGAATGTACTGTTCTTGTTCGATAAGTGCCCAATTTGTGTTTGCAAAATATCTCTGTAGTGATCCGTAATCCGCCTTAATATAGTTTAGCCCATATTCCCTATGTTCTTCCTCTCTGCCTTTAGGGATTTATACTGCCAATTCGAATTATATCACAGCATGATCGCTTTTGCCTATGGGACTCAAGTATTTTAGGTTCTTTATTTCTTGGGGATCTTTTGTGAATATCAAATAAAGTCTTGACGGTATGTCGCCTCCTCTAATTCTTGTGCTTTCCTTAACGTGTTGTGTTAATAGATACTCCATTGTTAGTTCAAGTACATTATTACCCCAACTACTTTCGCTAGAGCCCGCATCCAAACATTCCCAATCTACCTCCCCACAATTTAAGTCCCCTGTTGGAATAAATCTATTTTTTTTTTTTGCAAATAATTTCTAAAGTTCGCAAGGTTTCTCACATTAATTCATTATACTCATCGTTGTTCCATGATCTGGTCTTACTGTACATGAATATACATGATACATGAATTATTACTGTTATTACTGTACTGTACATGAATATAACCCCCTGGGGGTTAGGGAATAGAATATGCCCCACGTGCCTTCTGCGTGTCGTAAGAGGCGACTAAAGAGGTTGGGTCGGTGGGCTTGCAACCCCTACCCGGAAAAAATATCTAAGCAAAGAAAAACGAACGAACAGCCTCGGATGCGGACGGAACCAACGTTGACGAACCACGACCGACTAAGGACATGCCTTCGGACATTCTGAGAATGGCTACGTGGAATGTTAGTGGCATGAATGATGGAACAAAAGAGAGAGAGGTTCTGGAAGTGTTAGTGAATGCCAGGCTGGATGTATGTGGAATGACAGAGACCAAATGGAAAGGTTCAGATGTGAGAGAATGGGAATGTGGAATGGGTGTGTGTGTTGGAGTGAGTGAAGGAACAGCGAGAGAAGGTGCATGTTTGTTTGTAAGTAGCAAATGGAAGGAATGTGTAAGAGAGTATGGGTCTGTGGGTTCAAGGATTGTGTGGGTGAGAATGAAAGTAGGAATACAAACGTGGGTGATTGTATGCGTGTATGCCCCGACAGAGGATATACTTGAAAGAAAGAAAGAGGAGTTCTGGATGAATGTGGAGGCGTGCCTGGAGAAGTTTGACAAGAACGAAAGAATATTTCTGATTGGGGATATGAATGGTAAGGTGGGTGATAGGAAAGTTGAGGGAGTGGTGGGAGGGTGGGGGGTACCATCAGAGGTGAATGGGAATGGTAGTGCACTTGTGGACGTATGTGTGGGAAGGAGGCTGTGGATAGCCAACACCTTCTTCCGACACAGAATGATCCACAGGTACACGTGGAAACGGATGTTGACGATGAAAGATAAGACAGTGGTGGAACGAAAGTCATTGATTGATTATGTATGTGTGGATGAACGAATGAAGAAATCTGTGATGGATGCTAGGGTGTATAGGGGTATTGGAGGGGGTCTGTCTGATCATTATGTAGTGGTAGCTAAGGTTAGGATACAAAAGAAGTGGGTGAGGAGAGCGGGAGGGAGGCGAGAGGAGGGTGGAATGGTGAGGAGGGTGGAGAGGTTGCAGGAGGAGGAAGTCAGGGAGGAGTACAGGAGAGCAGTGGAAAGACGACTAGGTGGGTTCGACCTGGAAGTTATGGAGGAAGTGGAGGAGATGAGCAAGGTGTTTAAGGATGAGATCTGTGCAGCATGTGAGGAGGTGTGTGGAGTGAGGAGAAGAGGGAGGGGAGTGAAAGGTACAGCATGGTGGACAGAAGAGGTAAGAATAGCTGTGGAAGAAAAGAAGAAAGCATATAGAGTGTGGTTGGGTAGTAGAGGGAATGAAGATTCCGAGAGACAGAAACGAGCGAGGTACGTGGAGAGTAAGAGGGTGGTGAAGAGAGTAGTGAAGGAAAGTAAGAGAAGAGTAGATGAGGAATTTGGAAGGAATCTGAGTGTAAAATGGAGGGAGAGTAAGAAACTGTTCTGGAAAGAAGTCAAGAAAGTTAGGGAAGGTAGCAAGGGAAACAGTAAGGGTGTGAAAGATAATAATGGGAGAATGCTAGCCGAGAAGCAAGAGAGAGTCGAAAGATGGAGGGAATACTTCAGTGAGTTGCTAAATGAAAGGAATGAAGAGCCAGCAAACATAGCTGGATATGGTATGGGAGGGAGAAGAAGAGAAGTAGTGGAGGAGGAGGTGGGGATCAGGAGGTCAGAAGTGTGGGAAGCCATGAAAAGAGTGAAGTTGGGGAAAGCACCAGGAACAGATGGAGTGTGTGGGGAAATGTTGAGGTATGGTGGTGAGATAGTGATAGAATGGGTATGGAAAATGTGCAAACTAGCATGGGAGAAGGGGAGTGCACCCGATGACTGGAAGACTGGCATAATAGTCCCCCTATATAAGGGCAAAGGGGAAAGAGGAGTGTGTGGTAACCACCGAGGAATATGTCTTCTAAGCGTAGTAGGGAAGGTATACAGTAGGGTAGTGATTGAGAGAGTGAGAGTGAGAACGGAGAAATGGATAGGCGACGAGCAGGGAGGTTTTAGGAAGGGAATAGGATGTGTAGATCAGATTTTTACCCTGAATTGTGTTGTGGAGAAGTATCTGGAGAAGAAACAAAAGGTGTATGTTGCCTTTATGGACTTGGAGAAGGCCTATGACAGAGTGGACAGAGTGGATAGAGAAGGTTTGTGGAAAGTACTTAGAATATACGGAGTAGAGGGCAAGTTGCTGAAAGCAGTGAAGAGCATGTATGAGGGTGCAAAGGCGGCAGTACGTGTGGAGAGTGAGCAGAGCGAGTTCTTTGACCTGAATGTTGGTTTGAAACAGGGGTGTGTGATGTCCCCGTGGTTGTTTACTGTATATATGGATGGAGTCATGAAAGAAATACTATCAAGAGCAGTGAATGCTGGTGTATCGCTGAAAAGGGAGGGAATTGAGTGGAAGCTACCTATACTGCTGTTTGCGGATGATACAGTTCTGATGAGTGATAATGAATGGGAGTTGCAGGGTCTGGTAAATGAGTTTGGAACAGTGTGCGAAAAACGGAATTTGAAGGTAAATACGGGGAAGAGCAAGGTTATGGTCTTCGAAAGGGGTGAAGTCACAGAGTGTGAGGTGAAGCTGAACGGTCAGGCTATGGAGATCGTCAACTCTTTTAAGTATCTGGGCAGTGTGTTGAGTAAAGATGGGACTATGGATGAAGAGGTGCGGGAGAGGGTACAACAGGGGAAGAGGGTTGTAGGAACGCTAAAAGCAGTAACAAGAAATAGGGTGGTCAGTATGGAAGTGAAGAAGTCCTTGCATGACAGTGTGGTAATCCCGACACTGACTTACGGAAGCGAAGCATGGACGTTGGTTGAGAGACTCAGACCAAGAGTGAGAGCAGTGGAAATGAATTACTTAAGGAGTGCGTGCGGAGTTACATGGAGGGATAGACAGACTAATGAGGAAGTAAGAAGGAGGTGTGGTGTGGAGGTAGATGTGCTGGAAAGTGTGAAAAGGAACAACTTGAGATGGTTCGGCCATATGGAACGTATGGAAAGCGAGAGAATGACTAAGAGGGTGTACGAGAGCGAGGTGGAGGGACAGAGGGGGAGAGGTAGACCGAATATGAGGTGGAAGGATGGAGTGAGGAACTACATGAACGAAGGCGGTGCTGGTTGGGGGGAGGGGCGTCGACTGACTGGGGACAGAGGTGCATGGGGGCGGTTCGTTCGTGGCCACCCCTTCGGGGATCACGGCGTCAGGCAATAGATAGATAGATAGAATATACTGTACATGAATACAATGTCTAATTTTGACTTATCATTATCTTCAATTTCAACTGCTACCACTTCAGCAATGCTATTACCAAGTTTTAGTTCCCTAGCCGTAATTATATTATCTGCCATGATTAATTAACACTCCTCCTCCTTGCTTTCCTAACCTATCTCTTCTCCATGCATTGTATCCCGCACAGCTAATTATACAGCATGTGTGTCCACGTCCTGGTTAAGCTTAGTTTCTGTCAAACATACTATCCCGGGCCTCTCTCTCTTTATAAATTCATCAAGCTCTATCTTTTTGGAGATTAACCCTTCCGTATTACTGTATATGTATACATCAACTTAACGTTACCGGTATTTTCCCTATTTTCCTCGTCCCTGCCTATTCCTTTCCTTCATGTACATACCCCTCCTATTTTATTTCCTAGCTTGTCTCCTCTTCTCTTGTCTCCACCTGGACCGTCTCTCTTTTTGTTTCCACCTCCCCTCCCTCTGCCTTCCCCTCTGTCTCTCCCACTATCTCCCTCTCGCTCTCCACCTCCTTCTCCCTCCCTACTCCGACCCTTTGCTTTATATACCATTTCTTGACTTTTCCCTCCCACACTTTCCAGAAAAAACACCTTTTCGTCTTCCTTCGTCCTTTCTCCATTATTTTCATTTGCCTCGGTTTTCAATTCCTTCCATATGGTTCGTTCCTCAATACTCATGTCTTTTCTAATTGTAATTTTCTTAAATGTACTGGTCAAGTTAAGGGGGATGGGCCGGTTTTCTGGACTACTTTCACCGTCATGTTTAGCCCCATTAGTTTTCAGATGTTAAGATGTTTGCCCCATTAGTTGGTCGATTTTAAGGCCTTTCGCCCCATTTCTTCGTCAACATTTAGGCCTTTCGTGCTATTTAGGTGTCAATTGTTTCCCTGGCGAACGATAGTGAGCCTGTAATGTTGGAAGAATCGGCCTTCGGCCGGGACATTTTTCTACCGAAAAATTTACAAATTAATCTAGAAGGGGGATCTGATGGATGTTTTTTGTTTTTTTTTTAATTTGATGGAGGTCTAGGGAAGAAACTAGAAAACTAATGAATAAATGCAAAAATCGCCCAAAAAGTGAACCGTCCCCCCTTAAGTCTCCAGGTTACGTTCATTATTGCATCCACCGTTACCCTAGTCTCCAGGTTACGTTCATTATTGCATCACCGTTACCCTAGTCTCCAGGTTACGTTCATTATTGCATCCACCGTTACTCTAGTCTCCAGGTTACGTTCATTATTGCATCCACCGTTACCCTAGTCTCCAGGTTACGTTCATTATTGCATCCACCGTTACCCTAGTCTCCAGGTTACGTTCATTATTGCATCCACCGTTACCCTAGTCTCCAGGTTACGTTCATTATTGCATCCACCGTTACCCTAGTCTCCAGGTTACGTTCATTATTGCATCCACCGTTACCCTAGTCTCCAGGTTACGTTCATTATTGCATCCACCGTTACCCTAAGTCTCCAGGTTACGTTCATTATTGCATCCACCGTTACCCTAGTCTCCAGGTTACGTTCATTATTGCATCCACCGTTACCCTAGTCTCCAGGTTACGTTCATTATTGCATCCACCGTTACCCTAGTCTCCAGGTTACGTTCATTATTGCATCCACCGTTACCCTAGTCTCCAGGTTACGTTCATTATTGCATCCACCGTTACCCTAGTCTCCAGGTTACGTTCATTATTGCATCCACCGTTACCCTAGTCTCCAGGTTACGTTCATTATTGCATCCACCGTTACCCTAGTCTCCAGGTTACGTTCATTATTGCATCCACCGTTACCTAGTCTCCAGGTTACGTTCAATTGCATCCACCGTTACCCTAGTCTCCAGGTTACGTTCATTATTGCATCCACCGTTACCCTAGTCTCCAGGTTACGTTCATTATTGCATCCACCGTTACCCTAGTCTCCAGGTTACGTTCATTATTGCATCCACCGTTACCCTAGTCTCCAGGTTACGTTCATTATTGCATCCACCGTTACCCTAGTCTCCAGGTTACGTTCATTATTGCATCCACCGTTACCTAGTCTCCAGGTTACGTTCATTATTGCATCCACCGTTACCCTAGTCTCCAGGTTACGTTCATTATTGCATCCACCGTTACCCTAGTCTCCAGGTTACGTTCATTATGCATCCACCGTTACCTAGTCTTCAGGTTACGTAAATAATTGCATCCACCGTTACCCTAGTCTCCAGGTTACGTTCATTATTGCATCCACCGTCTGCCTAGTCTCCAGGTTACGTTCATTATTGCATCCACCGTTACCCTAGTCTCAGGTTACGTTCATTATTGCATCCACCGTTACCCTAGTCTCCAGGTTACGTTCATTATTGCATCCACCGTTACCCTAGTCTCCAGGTTACGTTCATTATTGCATCCACCGTTACCCTAGTCTCCAGGTTACGTTCATATGCATCCACCGTTACCCTAGTCTCGAGGTTACGTTCATTATTGCATCCACCGTTACCCTGCTCTCCAGGTTACGTTCATTATTGCATCCACCGTTACCCTAGTCTCCAGGTTACGTTCATTATTGCATCCACCGTTACCCTAGTCTCCAGGTTACGTTCATTATTGCATCCACCGTTACCCTAGTCTCCAGGTTACGTTCATTATTGCATCCACCGTTACCCTAGTCTCCAGGTTACGTTCATTATTGCATCCACCGTTACCCTAGTCTCCAGGTTACGTTCATTATTGCATCCACCGTTACCCTAGTCTCCAGGTTACGTTCATTATTGCATCCACCGTTACCCTAGTCTCCAGGTTACGTTCATTATTGCATCCACCGTTACCCTAGTCTCCAGGTTACGTTCATTATTGCATCCACCGTTACCCTAGTCTCCAGGTTACGTTCATTATTGCATCCACCGTTACCCTAGTCTCCAGGTTACGTTCATTATTGCATCCACCGTTACCCTAGTCTCCAGTATACATTCATTATTGCATCCAGCGTTACCCCAGTCTCCAGGTTACGTCCGTTATTGCATCCACCGTTACCCTAGTCTCCAGGTTACGTTCATTATTGCATCCACCGTTACCCTAGTCTCCAGGTTACGTTCATTATTGCATCCACCGTTACCCTAGTCTCCAGGTTACGTTCATTATTGCATCCACCGTTACCCTAGTCTCCAGGTTACGTTCATTATTGCATCCACCGTTACCCTAGTCTCCAGGTTACGTTCATTATTGCATCCACCGTTACCCTAGTCTCCAGGTTACGTTCATTATTGCATCCACCGTTACCCTAGTCTCCAGGTTACGTTCATTATTGCATCCACCGTTACCCTAGTCTCCAGGTTACGTTCATTATTGCATCCACCGTTACCCTAGTCTCCAGGTTACGTTCATTATTGCATCCACCGTTACCCTAGTCTCCAGGTACGTTCATTATTGCATCCACCGTTACCCTAGTCTCCAGGTTACGTTCATTATTGCATCCACCGTTACCCTAGTCTCCAGGTTACGTTCATTATTGCATCCACCGTTACCCTAGTCTCCAGGTTACGTTCATTATTGCATCCACCGTTACCCTAGTCTCCAGGTTACGTTCATTATTGCATCCACCGTTACCCTAGTCTCCAGGTTACGTTCATTATTGCATCCACCGTTACCCTAGTCTCCAGGTTACGTTCATTATTGCATCCACCGTTACCCTAGTCTCCAGGTTACGTTCATTATTGCATCCACCGTTACCCTAGTCTCCAGGTTACGTTCATTATTGCATCCACCGTTACCCTAGTCGTCAGGTTACGTTCATTATTGCATCCACCGTTACCCTAGTCTCCAGGTTACGTTCATTATTGCATCCACCGTTACCCTAGTCTCCAGGTTACGTTCATTATTGCATCCACCGTTACCCTAGTCTCCAGGTTACGTTCATTATTGCATCCACCGTTACCCTAGTCTCCAGGTTACGTTCATTATTGCATCCACCGTTACCCTAGTCTCCAGGTTACGTTCATTATTGCATCCACCGTTACCCTAGTCTCCAGGTTACGTTCATTATGCATCCACCGTTACCCTAGTCTCCAGGTTACGTTCATTATTGCATCCACCGTTACCCTAGTCTCCAGGTTACGTTCATTATTGCATCCACCGTTACCCTAGTCTCCAGGTTACGTTCATTATTGCATCCACCGTTACCCTAGTCTCCAGGTTACGTTCATTATTGCATCCACCGTTACCCTAGTCTCCAGGTTACGTTCATTATTGCATCCACCGTTACCCTAGTCTCCAGGTTACGTTCATTATTGCATCCACCGTTACCCTAGTCTCCAGGTTACGTTCATTATTGCATCCACCGTTACCCTAGTCTCCAGGTTACGTTCATTATTGCATCCACCGTTACCCTAGTCTCCAGGTTACGTTCATTATTGCATCCACCGTTACCCTAGTCTCCAGGTTACGTTCATTATTGCATCCACCGTTACCCTAGTCTCCAGGTTACGTTCATTATTGCATCCACCGTTACCCTAGTCTCCAGGTTACGTTCATTATTGCATCCACCGTTACCCTAGTCTCCAGGTTACGTTTCATTATTGCATCCACCGTTACCCTAGTCTCCAGGTTACGTTCATTATTGCATCCACCGTTACCCTAGTCTCCAGGTTACGTTCATTATTGCATCCACCGTTACCCTAGTCTCCAGGTTACGTTCATTATTGCATCCACCGTTACCCTAGTCTCCAGGTTACGTTCATTATTGCATCCACCGTTACCCTAGTCTCCAGGTTACGTTCATTATTGCATCCACCGTTACCCTAGTCTCCAGGTTACGTTCATTATTGCATCCACCGTTACCCTAGTCTCCAGGTTACGTTCATTATTGCATCCACCGTTACCCTAGTCTCCAGGTTACGTTCATTATTGCATCCACCGTTACCCTAGTCTCCAGGTTACGTTCATTATTGCATCCACCGTTACCCTAGTCTCCAGGTTACGTTCATTATTGCATCCACCGTTACCCTAGTCTCCAGGTTACGTTCATTATTGCATCCACCGTTACCCTAGTCTCCAGGTTACGTTCATTATTGCATCCACCGTTACCCTAGTCTCCAGGTTACGTTCATTATTGCATCCACCGTTACCCTAGTCTCCAGGTTACGTTCATTATTGCATCCACCGTTACCCTAGTCTCCAGGTTACGTTCATTATTGCATCCACCGTTACCCTAGTCTCCAGGTTACGTTCATTATTGCATCCACCGTTACCCTAGTCTCCAGGTTACGTTCATTATTGCATCCACCGTTACCCTAGTCTCCAGGTTACGTTCATTATTGCATCCACCGTTACCCTAGTCTCCAGGTTACGTTCATTATTGCATCCACCGTTACCCTAGTCTCCAGGTTACGTTCATTATTGCATCCACCGTTACCCTAGTCTCCAGGTTACGTTCATTATTGCATCCACCGTTACCCTAGTCTCCAGGTTACGTTCATTATTGCATCCACCGTTACCCTAGTCTCCAGGTTACGTTCATTATTGCATCCACGCTTACCCTAGTCTCCAGGTTACGTTCATTATTGCATCCACCGTTACCCTAGTCTCCAGGTTACGTTCATTATTGCATCCACCGTTACCCTAGTCTCCAGGTTACGTTCATTATTGCATCCACCGTTACCCTAGTCTCCAGGTTACGTTCATTATTGCATCCACCGTTACCCTAGTCTCCAGGTTACGTTCATTATTGCATCCACCGTTACCCTAGTCTCCAGGTTACGTTCATTATTGCATCCACCGTTACCCTAGTCTCCAGGTTACGTTCATTATTGCATCCACCGTTACCCTAGTCTCCAGGTTACGTTCATTATTGCATCCACCGTTACCCTAGTCTCCAGGTTACGTTCATTATTGCATCCACGTTACCCTAGTCTCCAGGTTACGTTCATTATTGCATCCACCGTTACCCTAGTCTCCAGGTTACGTTCATTATTGCATCCACCGTTACCCTAGTCTCCAGGTTACGTTCATTATTGCATCCACCGTTACCCTAGTCTCCAGGTTACGTTCATTATTGCATCCACCGTTACCCTAGTCTCCAGGTTACGTTCATTCTTGCATCCACCGTTACCCTAGTCTCCAGGTTACGTTCATTATTGCATCCACCGTTACCCTAGTCTCCAGGTTACGTTCATTATTGCATCCACCGTTACCCTAGTCTCCAGGTTACGTTCATTATTGCATCCACCGTTACCCTAGTCTCCAGGTTACGTTCATTATTGCATCCACCGTTACCCTAGTCTCCAGGTTACGTTCATTATTGCATCCACCGTTACCCTAGTCTCCAGGTTACGTTCATTATTGCATCCACCGTTACCCTAGTCTCCAGGTTACGTTCATTATTGCATCCACCGTTACCCTAGTCTCCAGGTTACGTTCATTATTGCATCCACCGTTACCCTAGTCTCCAGGTTACGTTCATTATTGCATCCACCGTTACCCTAGTCTCCAGGTTACGTTCATTATTGCATCCACCGTTACCCTAGTCTCCAGGTTACGTTCATTATTGCATCCACCGTTACCCTAGTCTCCAGGTTACGTTCATTATTGCATCCACCGTTACCCTAGTCTCCAGGTTACGTTCATTATTGCATCCACCGTTACCCTAGTCTCCAGGTTACGTTCATTATTGCATCCACCGTTACCCTAGTCTCCAGGTTACGTTCATTATTGCATCCACCGTTACCCTAGTCTCCAGGTTACGTTCATTATTGCATCCACCGTTACCCTAGTCTCCAGGTTACGTTCATTATTGCATCCACCGTTACCCTAGTCTCCAGGTTACGTTCATTATTGCATCCACCGTTACCCTAGTCTCCAGGTTACGTTCATTATTGCATCCACCGTTACCCTAGTCTCCAGGTTACGTTCATTATTGCATCCACCGTTACCCTAGTCTCCAGGTTACGTTCATTATTGCATCCACCGTTACCCTAGTCTCCAGGTTACGTTCATTATTGCATCCACCGTTACCCTAGTCTCCAGGTTACGTTCATTATTGCATCCACCGTTACCCTAGTCTCCAGGTTACGTTCATTATTGCATCCACCGTTACCCTAGTCTCCAGGTTACGTTCATTATTGCATCCACCGTTACCCTAGTCTCCAGGTTACGTTCATTATTGCATCCACCGTTACCCTAGTCTCCAGGTTACGTTCATTATTGCATCCACCGTTACCCTAGTCTCCAGGTTACGTTCATTATTGCATCCACCGTTACCCTAGTCTCCAGGTTACGTTCATTATTGCATCCACCGTTACCCTAGTCTCCAGGTTACGTTCATTATTGCATCCACCGTTACCTAGTCTCCAGGTTACGTTCATTATTGCATCCACCGTTACCCTAGTCTCCAGGTTACGTTCATTATTGCATCCACCGTTACCCTAGTCTCCAGGTTACGTTCATTATTGCATCCACCGTTACCCTAGTCTCCAGGTTACGTTCATTATTGCATCCACCGTTACCCTAGTCTCCAGGGTACGTTCATTATTGCATCCACCGTTACCCTAGTCTCCAGGTTACGTTCATTATTGCATCCACCGTTACCCTAGTCTCCAGGTTACGTTCATTATTGCATCCACCGTTACCCTAGTCTCCAGGTTACGTTCATTATTGCATCCACCGTTACCCTAGTCTCCAGGTTACGTTCATTATTGCATCCACCGTTACCCTAGTCTCCAGGTTACGTTCATTATTGCATCCACCGTTACCCTAGTCTCCAGGTTACGTTCATTATTGCATCCACCGTTACCTAGTCTCCAGGTTACGTTCATTATTGCATCCACCGTTACCCTAGTCTCCAGGTTACGTTCATTATTGCATCCACCGTTACCCTAGTCTCCAGGTTACGTTCATTATTGCATCCACCGTTACCCTAGTCTCCAGGTTACGTTCATTATTGCATCCACCGTTACCCTAGTCTCCAGGTTACGTTCATTATTGCATCCACCGTTACCCTAGTCTCCAGGTTACGTTCATTATTGCATCCACCGTTACCCTAGTCTCCAGGTTACGTTCATTATTGCATCCACCGTTACCCTAGTCTCCAGGTTACGTTCATATTGCATCCACCGTTACCCTAGTCTCCAGGTTACGTTCATTATTGCATCCACCGTTACCCTAGTCTCCAGGTTACGTTCATTATTGCATCCACCGTTACCCTAGTCTCCAGGTTATGTTCATTATTGCATCCACCGTTACCCTAGTCTCCAGGTTACGTTCATTATTGCATCCACCGTTACCCTAGTCTCCAGGTTACGTTCATTATTGCATCCACCGTTACCCTAGTCTCCAGGTTACGTTCATTATTGCATCCACCGTTACCCTAGTCTCCAGGTTACGTTCATTATTGCATCCACCGTTACCCTAGTCTCCAGGTTACGTTCATTATTGCATCCACCGTTACCCTAGTCTCCAGGTTACGTTCATTATTGCATCCACCGTTACCCTAGTCTCCAGGTTACGTTCATTATTGCATCCACCGTTACCTAGTCTCCAGGTTACGTTCATTATGCATCCACCGTTACCCTAGTCTCCAGGTTACGTTCATTATTGCATCCACCGTTACCCTAGTCTCCAGGTTACGTTCATTATTGCATCCACCGTTACCTAGTCTCCAGGTTACGTTCATTATTGCATCCACCGTTACCCTAGTCTCCAGGTTACGTTCATTATTGCATCCACCGTTACCCTAGTCTCCAGGTTACGTTCATTATTGCATCCACCGTTACCCTAGTCTCCAGGTTACGTTCATTATTGCATCCACCGTTACCCTAGTCTCCAGGTTACGTTCATTATTGCATCCACCGTTACCCTAGTCTCCAGGTTACGTCTATTATTGCAACCACCGTTACCCTAGTTTCCAGGTTACGTTCATTGTTGCATCCACCGTTACCCTAGTCTCCAGGTTACGTTTATTATTGCATCCACCGTTACCCTAGTCTCCAGGTTACGTTCATTATTGCATCCACCGTTACCCTAGTCTCCAGGTTACGTTCATTATTGCATCCACCGTTACCCTAGATTTAAACTGCACTCTGATTGGCCTTGTGTTTCCCTTGCTATATACCCATCCTTTTATCTATCTATATATGCTCAGGCCCAATACCCACTTTTCCGATTTTGTTTTCTGTTTTACCTTCCAACTTCTTTAATATCATCTCTCCAGTTGTTTCCTTCTTCATCTACATGTTTGATTATTATGTTTGCCTTGTTCGTTTCTTCCTTTTCCCTAGCTTTCGTCTCGTTGATGTGCTGCTCTACATCCCCAAATACAATAATACACTTATTTCTATCTATTGTGTCACGCAAGACCTGTTCATTTCTCATCATGGCTTTCACTACGACTGACTCAAGATCTTTCTTTTCCCTTTCTGACTGTTTCTATTGTTCCTCCATAATTGACTTCTTTCACTCTTCCTTCTTCGTCATTTATTAAGGGGAGGCAGACCGTTTTTCTGGACCCCATTCTCCCTAATATTTAGCCACACTAGTTTTGAGATTATTAGAGGTTCGGCCCATTAGTTTGGCGATTTTAACACCTTTCGCCCCTTTTCGTTTGTCAATTTTAAGACCTTTCGTGCCATTTAGGTGTCGATTATTTCCTGGCGAGCGAGAGCGAGCCTGCAATTTTAACCCTTATTTAGCGGCGAGCAACATAAGTCGAGTTAAATAAAGCTGGACTATGTGGCGGCGCTCGACATAACTCGAGTGGCAATTTCAGCACGTAATGTGGCTGAGAGAGAGAGACAAGTGGTGGCAGGAGACTAGCGAGCGTATGACTGCGCCAGACCACCGCGGCGAACCTACTGACACAAATCTCAGCTCCCTCCTCCCTCTCTCACTCGCTACATACCCAATTATGTACTGAAAGTACCGAATTACCTGCTTTTTGCACTCGCGTTGCACGGTTATTGCAAGAAAACTATCCATCATACAAGGATCGTTATGGTGTCATTCGAAAGCTCTGTTTATGCCCTTTCAGGGATAGGTCCTTGTTTTACGTTCTGGGTCTTATTTAGGCATGAAAATGATCACGTAAACAGCCCTATTTTGGCTAAAAACACCCCGCTGTGCGGTACACATAAATAAACCGCATAGGCCGCTCGTAAGGTGAGGGAGCGGCCTTTGGCCGGGACTTTTTTCTACGGAAAAATTTACAAATTTACATTACGTCTAGGGGGTGTTTTTCTGAGCTTGATGGAGGTCTAGGGAGGAAACAAAAATGTTATGAATAAATTAATTACTAGACCAAACAAACGGTCTGCCTCCCCTTAACCCACGTATTGTGTTTCTCCTTGATCTCCTCAACGTGTGTTTTTATTTCCTTGGTTTGACCTTTGTACTCTTCAAGTTGTAATCTTTGAGCTTTATTCTCATCACGGAGTAATTCCATATGTTTTTGGATTTCCTTTAGTTTATTTACCTGACTCGAGTCTTGGCCAGGTTCGATATCCGCTGCTTTTGCACCACATATTGTACAAAGTGACTCAATCTGAGAACTAACACTCAATTTCCACTCCAGTATGTCCTCCTTCCACTTTCTAAAGGCCGCGTCTCACACAGTACGTTAGCCGCCGACCACAGCCGATGTTTTCAAAATATTTGAATTTTTCCGGGATTGTCTGACATCGTCTGTGATCGTGTAAAAAGATCGCCTCGTATCGTGGTAGGCGAGGGGTGGCCGAGTGGCCCGGAAATGGTCGGCAGTGATCGGCCAAAAAATAGTGGCTGCACTAAATTCTGGCCGATAATCGGCAGAAAAAACGGTTAAAAAAACGTTAAATTTGATCGTGTGACGCCGTGTATATGTTGTGCAACGAGCGTATGTGAATCCTCGGATATCTTCATTGTCATCCTCTGATCGATGGTTTGATTGGTGTAGTGATTTAAGTCTATATATTATGTGTGGGTGAGTAGTTTGTGTGTGTGTGTGTGTGTGTGTGAGTGTGTATTATTTAGTTCGATTTTAAGGCCTTTCGCCCCATTTCTTCGTCAACAATTATTCGGCCGGGACATTTTTTTACCGAAAAATTTATTTAGTTTATATATAGATGTTTTTTGGTTTTTTTTTTAATTGATGGAGGTCTAGGGAGCTGAAAACGCATGAATAAATGCAAAAATCGCCCCAAGAAGTGAACCGTCCCCCTTAAGTCTCCAGGTTACGTTTCATTATTGCTACCGAAGTATTACATTATTGCATCCACCCTAGTCTCCAGGTTACGTTATATTGCATCCACCGTTACTCTAGTCTCCAGGTTAATTATTGATGTTACCCTAGTCTCCAGGTTAAGGTTCATTATGCATCCACTTACCCTAGTCTCCAGGTTACGTTCATTATTGCAAATCCCACCGTTCCCTAGTCTCCAGGTTAGTCATTATTGCATCCAGTTACCCTAGTCTCCAGGTTACGTTCATTATTGCATCCACCGTTACCCTAGTCTCCAGGTTACGTTCATTATGCATCCACCGTACCCTAGTCTCCAGGTTACGTTCATTATTGCATCCACCGTTACCCCCCTAGTCTCCAGGTTACGTTCATTATTGCATCCACCGTTACCCTAGTCTCCAGGTTACGTTCATTATTGCATCCACCGTTACCCTAGTCTCCAGGTTACGGTGTACCGTTACCCTAGTCTCCAGGTTACGTTCATTATTGCATCCACCGTTACCCTAGTCTCCAGTTACGTTCATTATTGCATCGTGTGTATGTGTGGTCTCCAGGTTACGTTCATTATTGCATCCACCGTTACCCTAGTCTCCAGGTTACGTTACGTAGGTATATTATTGCATCCACCGTTACCTAGTCTCCAGGTTACGTTCATTATTGCATCCACCGTTACCCTAGTCTCCAGGTTATACTGTATTGTATGTCTGCGAGCACCGTTACCCTAGTCTCCAGGTTACGTTCATTATTGCATCCACGCCTATAGTTAACATAAACATCTACAAGTTTACTAAAATACATCCACTTGGTAAACTAATGATTAACTGCATCAAAGTCAGTGTATACCAGATCGTGTAATGATATAGGTATACATTCACCTATCGACTACTTAAATACGTTTATTATTATATATTTATTCAAGTATAGTGGGGTCTGTAATTGATGATTAATTTCAACGGGGTGTTATTTATAAATATAATATATATATACATCCATAGGGCAGTTTCCCTAGTGTGCCAATATCGGTTACCTACAATGTTGCCTTTAACGTTATCCTAGTGTGCATCTGTTGTGCTGTAAACGTATGGTTGTCAACCACCGTACATTAGTGCTCTAACGTACGTTCAATGTAGCTCCAACGTGTATAGTGAGTAGCGTCGCCGGTCAGCGATTTATTCTACAACGGCCGTGTTGCCGGCGTGTATGTATGACGTGTATCGTGACGTGTTTGGTTAGGACTGTCGAGGGTTTGTTGTACAGCAATCGTGTGCCTGCGAGGATCGTGCAGTGATCCAGTGATTCGATTACAATCGGCGAAAATGTGCAAGTCGTCCTCTGTCGGCAGCTGTCGAGCGGTGGCCGTACTGTGTGAGACACAGCCTTAACCTCCTTCAGCTCACCCTAAAATGCCTTCACTCTCCTCAACTTCAAACTCATCGAAATCTAGACTACCGTCGGCAAAGTTTGTTTACATACACAAAGCATTCACTGTCGCTTGAGATATCCTTACTAAACTTTTTCCTTTCTGAATTAATAATTTGTTTTTACATTTTGTTATACAGGACAATACAATATATCCTTAATACTCAAGTTTAGGTGAGTTAGATATTTGGCAGATGTTGTAAACAGGTGGCCAGATCAGCTGATTTTCGGGAGCGTGAATGGAGGTGTTGACTCGTCGGCGGCTCGGCGGTGTGTGTGTGTGTGTGTAGCAGTACAAGCAACGAGTCATGCAAGAGGAGTCATGTGAGTTTTTTTTAGTGATAACAGTTGGTGTTTGAATTATGTGTGTGTGTCAACAGATAACACCACTAAATGTTGAACAAATATATATCCTAGTACTAGAAGAGTACAGATACTTTTGTTTAATGAGATAATTATTATACACATGGAAAATTACACTATTCGCCTAAATACAAAAAGGAAGATTTGCAACAGTGTAATCAGTTTGTTACAGGCAGCACTGCATAATCTCTTTCATACACATAGACATAAATACATAAATGAACGAGAACTTCAGGTTTTGGTTTTCCAAGTACCTCTACTGGATGTTTATTTCTGCCAAATGTTGACCTCCACCCCCCACAAATTGTAAGATATAGATACATTCATATGGCCATAATACTTATTTGCTAAAATTCTCTTGGCTTTTAACCTCTGAAGTGCACATGGGGGTAATTAGACACCTCTCCCTGTGCGCATGTATTTGAGGTGTTTCCGTCACTAAAATATTCATTGTACCATTAATAGCATTAATACTTATCCATATGCGCCTATTAGGGGTTGATTATAAAGGTATTAACCTGAAACAACAATAAAACGAGTGAAAACAGCGTTTGGATGGTCAAAATCGGGAGATATAGCCCGCGAGTTGTATAATGTATGGGTGAGGCAAGCTGCTTTCCCGCCAATTTCCCCCAAGGCCACTGAGACACAGTCGATCGATACTCTCTCTCTCTCTCTTGCATTCGCTTGCTATCAGTGATGACCTCACCCTGCAACCGGATTTCTAATGTTAGCACGAAAATATACCTCAGAATAAGGGAATAACAGGGAAAATAGGTGATAACTGAAGGAGAGGAGGAAAGTGGGGAAGGAGGGGAGGTAGAGGACTGAGCTTTTGCATGGCCCAGGGGCCATAACAAAATAAAAACATTTTTTTTTTTTTGTCGATGTCAAAAGTTGATTTTTGTTTTCTCTGACTCTTAAGAATCTCCCCGCAGTCCGCCGGGGGAACTCTTAAGAGTCTCCCCTCAGTTCCCGGGTTAAGTAAAGGCGGTCGTCCTAAGTGTGAAAATTGCTTCAAATTACTGTAGTGACTAGGTAGACTAGGTAGACTATAGGTAGACTAGAAAGTGTGACCCCTAACCTCTGTAACTCAAAAGGGGCTAGAGCAAATGAGCTGGAAAGTTGAACATCCTATTCCCTGCCTGACTCTTCCTAAATAGCAGAAATATTGGCTCGATTTACTCAAGTCGTTTTTTAGTTATAGAGGTTCGTGGTTATGAATTCTGGCCTAACTATAATGAATGGACTATAGAACGGCCACAAAGACTTAACCCATTCAGTACCGCTATCATCCTTTTCATTATATACTGCTAACTAATAGACAATTGTATTCAGCTTAGGATGGACGTGTAGCTATTAAGGAGACCGGCCGGTTTTTAGGCTTAATTAAAAAGCTCGAAATCATGAAAATACCATTAGGTGTTAAAATGTGTTTACTCAACATCCCTTCATAAGCCAGTGAAATGTTATTAGTGAAAACCCATTGGATTTTTGTTTTGTTTGATGTTTTCCGAACTTTTCCTGTTTTCCTAAAAACGTTATATAGCGAACTTTGAAATTGACAGGCTCAGTAACTACTGGTCGTACGATGATCGTAGAGCGTAAAATACTCTACAACCTCCCAAAAACTGTATCCTCTACTCTGCCGTGTTCCTGCGTAAAATATTGTAAGCCTAAACAAAACTTTTGAAATGTTCAACCAATTACCTTAGACTTTCACATGCTGATCTCAACACCCGTTTTGTCGCACTTTGGGATCTTATAATGAATGTATTATCGGGCCTCTAGGAATGTTTTATATACCATTGGAAAGCGTGTGAAATGCTCTATAAAGCTATTGACTCCTTTTTTTTATTTTAAGACACAGCCCCTTGGCATAGGTAGCTAACAACCGAGTACAAAATCATTACCTAATTTCCTAGTCACCTAATTCCGCAATTAGATAAAAAAAAAAATAAAAAAAAAATAGAGTTTTAAAACCAGCTGTCCTGAGTTGTCTGATCCCTCTGAAAATATTATACCGTGCTTAGGTTTCAAACTATTCGACTTCAAATGTGTTGTTTAATTTTCGAGCTAATTTCCACCCTAATTCAGGAACTATTTGACCTAGAATAAAACAAAAAATCCTTGTTACATCATCCTCTATACGTGTGCGAAATCTCATTGAACTCGGACGAAGTTCAGTGTCACCCCCTTTTTGAAAAAAAGCGGCCGGTCCCCTTAACACTTAACTGGCGGCCCGCAACATAAGTCGAGTTAAATAAGTTTGGACTATGTGGCGGCTCACACCATAAGTCGTGTGGCAATTTCAGCACGTAATGTTGCTGAGAGAGAGAGACAAGTGGTGGCAGGAGAGTAGCGAGCGTATGACTACTCCAGACCACCGCGGCGGGCCTACTGACATGAATCCCACCCTCCTCCACCCTCTCACACTCGCTACATAGTGAAATGTATGGGGAAAGTACCCAATTACATGGTTTTTGCACTCGTGTTGCGCGGTTGTTGCAAGAAAACTAGCGGTCATACAAGGATCGTTTGGTGTCATTGGAAAGCTCTGTTTATGCCCTTTCAGGGATAGATGCTTGTTTTACGCTCTGGGTCTTATTTAGGCATGACAATGATCACGTAAACAGCCCTATTTTGGGTAAAAACACCCCGCTGGTGGCTACATATTATATACCGCCTAGGCCGCTCTTAAGGTGTTAAGAGGCTACAGACAATCTCAATTAATGAACCACCATACTGTAGATCCTTCCTCAGCTGCATAAAATCTTCTAGTTAAAGCTGAACTAAAACAACAGACATTCCTGGTAGTGAAAGGGGAAATAGTCAAACTGCAATCCTGTTTTGAGGCACCTTTGCATATTGCCGTTTGAACTTACATAGAGGTCCATTGCAGTGTATGGGTTAAGGGGAGGTATTTGTTTTTTTATGGACCCCCTTCTTCCTTATGTTTAACTCCATCAGTTATGATATTCCAAGATGTTCGCCCGATTAATTTGGTAATTATAAGACCTTTTTCTCTATTTAGGTGTCATTATATAAAACCTTTCATGACATTTTTTCCTGGCGAGAAAACCCTAGCCTATAATTTTGTAGGAGCCAGTTTTTGGCCGGAACATTTTTCTCTTTCCAATTACTCTTCTTTCCTACTTTACTCGAGCCATCTGGTCTGGGCTGTAAGGCATCGTAAATTGGAAAACAAAGAGACTTTTGAAGAGTCGTATAGCGGAACACCACCGTGGTCTCTCAGCTCGTACGGGTTTACGAATCATCAAACCACCTTTCTCTGCCATTAGAAATAATTCACTTGACAATGATCACCCTTTCTCTGCCTCAATGTTTTTAGTTCTTGCTAGGAGTCCGAGGGAGCAAGATCTTTCTATAATGGAGAGCTTGATAACTTACCTTCACAAGCCTGAGATCGGCACCCACGAGTCCTCAGCTGAACTCTTGTGTTTCTAGATATCTAGGTGTGTAATATTTTTACTTTGTGTGCAATTCTTTATCCTTTTAGTTTCTAAGTTCAATTACATATAATTCATTCTTAGAACTTTTATCAGTTGATCATTCAATATTGTTTTTATTTTCTACTATGCAGTCATTAATATTTATTATGTATTTTTACTGAAACACTATAATTTTTAACGTAATTGTCTTATAATCTCGATGACATGATTATTTTAATATATTGAATTTGTTTAACTAGCTTACTTTGACTCGCAATTTGCCTGAAACTAACATTTAGTTTTCAAATATACAACTCTTATGTACTGTACGTACATATCTAAGTATTTTAACCCTTAATTATCGGGTCCCGCCGTAAGTCGGATAGAGAACCAAGGACAAAAGAGCGGGTCCCGCCATAAGTCTCATGCGATTTTGAGCACATAATCGGCTCTGAGAGAGAGTCCGCGCGGTGGAAGGACCGCGGGCAGGCTATGACCGTTCAGCGTGGACCTAGTCCCGCCACTGACACCACCACCACATGTCTACACCTCCCGGGTCCCACGATATAGGGTAAAAACTGAGGAAATTACTGTACTTTAGGGTTTTTCCCTTCGTATTGCAACATCGTTGCAAGAGAACCCGTGGTCGTACAAGGATGGTTCAGGTGTCATTGGAAAGCTCAATTATCGCCCTTTCACAGATACATAATTGTATTACGCTCTGGCTCTTCTTTATGCATGAAAAAGAGCATGGAATTAAGCTCGTTTAGGGTAAATCTGCCCGCTTGGTAGTAGCGTTACAAAACGGGAGGTTTTAACGTATTTATTTTATATTTCTTTGTAAGATTTCACTAAGATTTTTAACCAATTTCGATAATGATAGGTAGACTTAAACATTATGTGTTCACTTCTTTTTTAACATTTGACAAATGATATCCTTCTATATAATAACAGTATGTATATCGTAAATATTTCCTTTACTCAATTTTGAGAATTAAATCTCGATGTATAAACACATTTTAAAAGAAGTTATTTTGTTCCATAAGTAGGCTCTGATGATGATACAAGGATAGTATCGAAACGTTAGCAAATAAATTCAAGATGCGGTTACCTACACTGGTGTTTATCTTCCTTATAAGTCTGCGCTTTCCACGCTCAAGATCTCTAGCTGATATACTGTATATAATTATATATTATACTCACAGTCGGACTCGAACCACCGACAGTCAGAACGAGTGTCCATGCTTTAATCCATCCACTACACCATGGCATGACACCGTGGTGTAGTGAATTTCATTGTTGACACTCGCCCTGACTGTTGGTGGTTCGAATCCGGCTGGGAGTATAAAAACAATTAGCAGCTCACGTTGATTTGTGGGAAATACATTATGTATGTATATATAGACAAATAATAATAATAAAGTAGGTGTTTAGTTTCCGCATTACCAAAAAAATAAATAAATGCATACGCAACTCTGCGACCTAAATTCTGCAAGTAGTATTGAATCTCTTAGGTAAAATAGGTGTATATACAGTATATACAGTATATACAGTACCGGTATATATATATATTATATATATATATATATATATATATATATATATATATATATATATATATATATATATATATATATATATAAATATATAAATATATATATATATAAAAATATTTATATATATATATATTTATTTATATATCGGTATGCATATACAGTATATATATATCACAATATATAAAATATATATGAAATATATAAGAAAAAAATTGTGACAATAATCTGTGACCTTTGCCCTTCACCTTGACCTTTGAATAACAAAAACACAAAATGTCGACAATCTTTGCATTGACCAACCAAATTTGCCAGCAAAATTGTGTGACGATACGTAACCCGTTCAGTACAGTTCTGTCGGTTTCATTTCATACTGGATACTAAGACGATTTTATTTAGTTTATGAAGGGCCTCCATAAAATTAGCAGGCTTTCAACTATCTTAATCCTTTCTACTACCACAGATCCTTCATAAGCTCCACAATATCGTCTAATTATAGCTAGAATACAATAAAAAAGACGTCACCAGTACACAAAGGGTTAAGCAGTCTAGGAAGAGTTTAAAGACAATTATCAACACTCTTCTTTTGTTCTTTGACCTAGACCTTTAACCTTAAGTATTATAATATATATATATATATATATATATATATATATACATACTGTATATGATTGAAATATATGTTATTTAAGTAAAATGCAATTAAAGAACTGCTCCAAGAGAACCAGCTCACTCAACTCCTCAAAAGTAGCTGCCCTCTCAGAACGCAGCCAATGTCGTAGTGCATCAGACAAGTCCCGGGCGTGTTCTAGGAAGGTACTATCCTTGCCCTTAGTAACACCCCGAAACTTCAAGCGGTAAGTTTCTGGTTGTAACTCATAGGCCCGTAGCACAGCCTTCTTTAGCTCATCATAAACTACACAGGACTCTAAAGGTAGTGCATCATACGCTTTTAGCCCCTTTCCTAGGAGTCTTGATGAAACTAATGCTGCCCACTTTTCCTGAGGCCACTGGTGTTCCTGACACTTCTTCTCAAATCGCATAAAAAACTCAGTCACACATGATTCATCGAACACAGGAACTAGTTTAAGCAGGTGCGACAATGATTGGTCCCGATGTCTGTTACCTCCCCCAATATTTCGCCCTGTTACCTCCACTTGAGATCTCTCCAGCTCCCTGTCAGCCCGATACCTAGTAGACTCTGCCTGCAGTTCAGCCTCTCGTATAGCTGTTCTCTCTGCAGCCTCAGCCTGAGCTCTAGCAGCCTCAACCTGAGCTCTAGCAGCAACCTCAGCCTGCACACTAACCTGTCTCTCGGCAGCCTCAACCTGAACTCTAACCTGTCTCTCGGCGGCCTCAACCTTGGCCATCTCAAGCCGAAACAACAAATCTGGAGTCAACCCTTGAGGAGGGGAAGGTGCATTTAATGGGGAGGGTCCCTGTGATTGATTTCCACGCTGCCATTGACCATCAACTTGGGGGTATGTACTAAATTCAGGCACCCTGACGTTTGATATGGGGGTAGAGTGGAGGGGGGGCTGGGGACCGGGGCCCCCAGTCGCCTCTCCACCCAGGTCTCTCCCTTCTAAACCCAATATCAAAGTCCTCAGCTGATCTTTCCTCATGCCACTTAAACCCTGGTGACCCTGAAGACCTGCCACACACTTTAAGCCATACTTATTCAGCTTCAACACCCTGGCAGCGGTAAGGGGCACCTCTAAAAATCGTCTAGCACCCTCCTCGCTATCGACTAGCCACAGGTCTTTCTCCCTCCGAGCCCGTATCGTGACCTGACCCATCACTGTGTTCCGATGTATTAGACATGTTTGTGTACTGCAGTAATTATCACGGTTATAGAATGTGCCTTATCTCCTATGCAAGTATGTATATACTAATGTTATTTAAAGTCTTTAATGTGTTATATTGGTTGCTCCAAAAAAAAAACTCTATGTCCACTGTATTCCTCTAATCATAAGGAATCTCAAAACAAATGACCACTATATTCCTCTGTTCAGTAAATCCTATGCAAGGTCGCCATTTGTTACGTCCTGGGATATATAAACACTGGGCTCTTTCTATTGGACTAGGTATGCGGCAACAAGCAACAACGGAAAACGCTAGATCCAACCCTTATCTATAAACCCAGGCAACAATTACCCTAAACCGTCAAGAGTCCTGCCTGGACAACAAGGTATCCTATGACTCGGTTACAGGATGCACGCACTATAGACTGCTGATAGTCAAGCAGGCTATATAAAAGATCACCCAATTAAGTTGACTTAAAGCTTCAAGGAAAAGATAGATAACGGAATTAACCCTTAATTAGCGGCGAGCAACATAAGTCGAGTTAAATAAAGCTGGACTATGTGGCGGCGCTCGACATAACTCGAGTGGCAATTTCAGCACGTAATGTGGCTGAGAGAGAGAGAAAAGTGGTGGCAGGAGACTAGCGAGCGTATGACTGCTCCAGACCACCGCGGCGAACCTACTGACACAAATCTCAGCTCCCTCCTCCCTCTCTCACTCGCTACATACTCAATTATGTACTGAAAGTACCGAATTACCTGCTTTTGCACTCGCGTTGCACGGTTATTGCAAGAAAACTATCCATCATACAAGGATCGTTATGGTGTCATTCGAAAGCTCTGTTTATGCCCTTTCAGGGATAGGTACTTGTTTTACGTTCTGGGTCTTATTTAGGCATGAAAATGATCACGTAAACAGCCCTATTTTGGCTAAAAACACCCCGCTGTGCGGTACACATAAATAAACCGCATAGGCCGCTCGTAAGGTGTTAAATTGCAGAAACAATTTAATAACAAACTAGAAGAAAGTACATTTAACGTTACGTTAATTAATACAACTAATCACCCCTGCGTGAAAGAAGGTGAAAGCAAACAGTCCTCAAAACATCGGACAGGTAGACAAGATGCAGGTTTCTAAACTGCATGCGGCTACTGTAGGATCTGATGCTTAGCAAAGAAAGTACGTTACGGATTTAGAGAACTCTTTACTAATAAGCAGGAATAAATACTAGTGATAGGACCTACAGTGTATAATGGCATAGGTATAATTAAATAAAGGCAGCAACTCACAACATAACCACATACAGGTGTGCTTCTCACTCTTAGTCAGGCAAGCCTGCTCGGACAGAGTCTCTAAGCCACACCCTGACTCACAATGCTCACAAAGACGGTAAACTGTGGCACAATAACAAGCATACAGATATAATAAACCGCTAGCTGTTAATCTGCCAGGTGGCAGAGGTCTAGCCGGAAGGATATAGGCTTCGGATACCCGGGCTGAGCCACCTGCTCTAGCCTAGGGACGTTCCCAAGTCTGTGCGCCAAATTACTCTAATTGAAAGGGTGCTCTCTTGAGAGACTCAGATCCCAAGTATCTGACTCTCTCCTGGCGATCCTAAAACAAACGCAAGACGTGCTAGGGCAGTTCTGAGTGGACTAGGCAAGGGCCCTCACACAACACAACACTAGACACACAGGCACACAGACAAGAAAATGCCCCCAGACTCCCACGGGTATCCTAGTAAAGTTGTGCAGGTCCACAGGGCTCGCACCTGCAGACTTTTCTTAAAGGATCGCAAAAAAAAACTCCCCTCCGGTCTAGCCCCTGCTCACCTGCCACAAGAACACACTAGCAAGCATGAAACCACCAAATATGAGACAACAAAAAAGCTTCCTAGGTCTCATTAACAATTACATCTCTGCATAAGGCCCAAAATCCTATCTAATTATCTGAGAGCTCGTCGTTAATACAATAATAGATATAAGGTCTATCAAAGCGGATGGGATAATTAAATAGATTGGTGAAGTAGTGGAAAGAAGGTATACAAAGTAAGAGAGAAAGTTTCTAATTGGGGTTGAGAGGGATAGATATCAAGGGGGTCCGAAGGGTACGACAGTGAGGTGAGCTCTGAGTCTTGAATATGTCTGGACCCCACCCTAGGCATGCGAAATACATCCCATGCTTGGCAACACTCAACACCGTTGCCGGGTCAAAATCCTCTACCCCTTGCGTGAGTCGAAACTAAGCCTAACGTTGCGTTCAACTGGCAACATCAGGCTCGTCCCAAGCTAGTCTATTCCGCACTCGCGCAAAGCAACGTCCCCCAGCCGGTCTCTCTCTCCCGCTCGTCTCCTCCCACTCTCACTAGACTTACATCTTATACATTATAATGAAACAATCAACTATCGAGAATAAAATATACTAAGATATACCGGCTGCCGCCAGCCGGTTTCTAAACGGCTGGGCAGCCGACACTCGCGCATGCCCGCACGTGGCTACTATGCAGGAGCGTCACACGAGTCACCCTAATTGCTCCGACCGTAACCTCAGATGTAGCCACTCGAGAGGGCTCAGATTTGTAATGGAACTGTGTACGTATTCCACGCAACCGTGCCGATGGTTGAAAACTCTCAAAGTCCACGTGCGTGCGCGTGAGCGCGCAATAACCTATTTTTTGGGGGTAATTGCCTTCAATTTTTTACTCTTTAAAATACGTTTTCGGGGGCTCTGTAGGACCATTCTTTAAGCTTTTTGAGCGGTTTTTCGTGGTTTTTCCTTCATTCCTAACCCGGACTGGTTCTGGTGAACAAACAATACAAAACTAGCCGGGGCTCCACGGGTTAATGTTCTGGTTCCGGATGTTGTGTTAAATTTTGTTGTATCATCACCAAATTGTAGAATGTGAAGAAGAGTCCATCATCAATTTCATTGATGTACAGTTCCCTGCAAAAATCCCATTCCTCTTTGAAATCATTCTTATGGCAGTAAAAGTAGTATAATTGAAAATAGAATGTAGGATCTTATTTAATAGTTGCATAACAAGGTGAAGTAACTACTGCATAGCAAGGAATTCTCCTAATTCAGTAATACTAGTTTTACTTTCACAATTACAATCTCAGAGAGGAACGGAACTTGTGCAGAGAACAGTACAGGAGAAGCAGGTGAAGGTGAAGGTATTGAGGGATAAGCCTTTACACTGGCAATAGGTCTCGCACCAATATCTGTGTGACATCACTAAATACCTCTGATCATTCCGATCGTTTCCCTAATAACCTCCCTATTTATTATTTATGCTCTCATCAGTACAAGCACCAACACTTTTGGGAACTATTTGGATGTGGGGTTAAGTCAGGTCAGGTGAAGGTATTGAGGGATAAGCCATTACAATGGCACCTCTGCTACTTTTTGAAGAGTGTTGAGACAGGAGAAGGGGTGTTGGAGAGAGAGAAAGCTGTTGGAGTGGGTTTGTTATGTGTGTTATTAGTCTGTATCCGTCGTCGAGGTGTGGATTTGTAAATGTGAGTGTACGAGTGTTTTTATGAGAGAGCGTATAATTGCATGTGTGATATCCGTGTTGTGATTTTGTTTGTATTTTTAAAATATAATTTCAGTATGCTACAAGACCCAACACTTATGGGGACGTTGTGGCTGAAGGCCATAAAAATACAAATAAGATATTACAAAATACTTAAAATGAATTACCATAAAAAATACTAAGGATATAAAACACAAAAACCAATATTGTCAAAACTAGAGTGAATGTGGGGGATAATATGGCCAAAGGTTATCTCTTACCACACCAATCGAAATATAAAATGAATAAACATAAATAAAAATAAAGTCTGAGATCGCCTACCTTATGGCATGTACTATAGGAGCAGATGAGGTTTGTTTATAGTAGCCTAGTCTTAATCCATGGTAGCCTATCTCTCAGGATGCCCTAACTAAACATTGTCTCAATGGCCATGTAGTACAAAGGAGTACAAAGGAAATCAAGCAACAAAAGGTCTAGTGACCCTTCTAGGCTGCTTGTCCTCCAAGACACTGAGGATCAAGTGTCCAAACAGTGGTTTAGAGGGGGTAAGGGAACATTGGAAAGGGAACTACTGCCCTGGAACTAATGTCCGTGGCAGGATTAGGAAGTTAGTAGGGGACAGATGGGTTAGTAACTGAGGGGAGGATAAAATAAAGTTATTCATTTACAAACGCAGTCAGTCGCGGGTTTGATGCGAGATATTTGTCTAGGCGAAGTTTAAATGAATCAACGGTGCTGCAGTCTATAACGTCTCGGGGAAGCCCATTCCACAAGTTGACAACTCGATTGAAGAAGAAATGTTTAGCTTCGTGCGAGTTAAAAGATTTACCAATAATTTTGCACCCGTTTCCCCGCGTGTAATTAGATTGGTCAATAGTGAAGTACTTACTACAGTTCGTATTGTCGATGCCTTTTATGATTTTGAACACTTGAATTAAGTCGCCTCTTAATCTGCGCTGGGTTAAAGGAAATAGATTGAATTCTCTAAGACGCTCCTCGTATGGTTTGTTCTTTAGGCTAGGTATCATTTGGTAACTCTACGTTGAACTCGTTCTAGCTTGTCTATATCTTTCTGGTAATAAGGGCACCAGAATTGAACGCAGTATTCCAGAAGAGGGCGGACTAAGCAATTGTAAAGGGTTAGGATAACGTCTTTGGATTTATGCTCAAATGACCTGCCTATAAAGCCAATTATTGTGTTTGCCTTCTTAACAACTTCTGAACATTGTTGACTCGGTTTTAGGTTACTCGATATTGTTACTCCCAGATCGGTTTCTCTGTTTACATTCTTAAGCTGAGTGCCATTCATCAAATAGTTTGCTTTCTCATTTTAGTATCCGATATGTAGTACTTTACATTTATCCGCATTGAAACTCATTTGCCAAATTTGGGCCCAACATGACAACTTATCTAGATTGTGCTGCATATCGTCAACTTGTTCTTTTGAGAGTACGCTATTTGCAATTTTTGTATCGTCAGCAAATTTTGAGATTGTACAGGTGAGACCCTCGTCTATGTCGTTGATGTAAATTAGAAAGATAATTGGTCCTAATACCGATCCCTGGGGTACCCCGCTACTTACATTGGTCCATTTAGATGCCTTACCGTTTATGACTACTCTTTACTTTCTCTCGCTGAGCCAATTTTGTATCCATTTCAACACACCGTCTTGTATTCCATGTGTTTTTAGTTTTAGCAGTAAACATTTGTGGGGAACTTTGTCAAAGGCCTTTTGAAAATCAAGGTATATAATATCTACAGCTTTACTCTCATCGTAGAGGTTGAGAATATCGTGGAAGAAGTCTAAGAGGTTTGTTAAACAGGAACGTTTTTTACGAAAGCCGTGTTGAGTATCTTTAACCTAAGACGTGCGCATGGGGGTATGAGACACCACACGCCTGTGCGCACGTATTTGACCTGTTCCCATCACTAACATCATTAATTTACCATAAATATAATTAATACTTATCCATATGCGCCTAATATAGGTTGATTATAAAGGTATTAACCTGTTACAGCAATAAAACAAGTGGAAACTGTGTTTGGATGGTCAAAATCGGCGATACAGGCCGGGAGTTACATAATGTATGGCTGAGGCAACCTCCCTCCCCTCCTCCCCTCCCCTTGTCTGGAGAGACACTGTTATGCAATAGTCTCTCTCTCGCTCTTTCCCACGCTTGGTAACAGTGATGACAACGCCCTGGTACCAACTCGCTAATGTTAGCACGAAAATAGACCACAGAATAAGGGAATAACAGGGAAAATAGGTGATAACTGAAGGAGGTGAGGAAAGTGGGGAAGGAGGGGATGTGGAGGAGTGATATTTGGCATGGCCCAGGGACAAAAAAAAAAAAAAAAAAAAAAATTTGGGGGTGTTTTAAATGGATTTTTTTCCCAGGATCTTAACCCGCTGAGTACCAGCTAAATATTAATAAATGTACCACCCAGGACTGGCTGATTCTGATTTTTTTTTTTATTCCAGAAACAATAGCGAATGGGTTAGGAATGAAGGAAAAAAATAATTGGTCAAGAAGTGCAAAAAATGGTCCTACAGAGCCCCCGAAAACGGATTTTACAAGAGTAAAAAATTGAAGTCAATTTCCCCCAATAAACATGTTTTTGCGCGCTCACACGCACGCGGTTGGACTTTGAGAGTTTTCAACCATCGGCATGGATGCGTGGGATACTTACACAGTTCCCATACAAATATGAGCCCTCGGGGTGCCATAGGACCGGAGTAATTAGGACCGAACCGGCCAGGACGCAAACCATGCGTCTCTGGGGTTTAGCGTTACATACATTGTGGACGCAAACCCTGCTTCGCTGGGGCTCAGTGGGTTAAGAGTCTTCCCGCAGTCGCCCGGGGAAACTCTTAAGAGTCTTCCTGCACTTGCCGGGTTAAGTATGTTGTTTTCCTCTAAGTGATTTACGAGTCTGTCTCTTATGAGTGTTTCTAGCATTTTACATACAACTGAGGTTAATTTAATTGGACGATAGTTACTGGGTTGGGATTTGCTGCCTTTTTTTAATATCGGTGTTACATTGGCTAGCATCCACTGATCAGGCATAGTTCCAGACTGCAAGGATTTATTGAATAGCAATGTCAGTGGTTAGAGAGCTCATCCTTAGCTTCCTTTAGAACTCTAGGCGAGATTGTATCAGGTCCAGGCATTTTATTTACCTTGAGTATATCAATGACTTAGCTATACTAGGGTCCTGGTGTAGTTCGGAGGATTCAGGCTTCGGTAGACCAGGGTTAAAGGGTCAGGACTCCGGGCCGGGCGTGGGGATTGTGGTGGAGGAGATCACGGGACACGTCTCTACCGTTCAAAAGTTTACTAGCGTCTGATCGGAACTTCAATTTCCGACTCTTAAATAAACTATATATTAATTCGTTACCAAGGGTTCATTCCCTCTTCACTTTATCCTATAAATGAGAAATAAGCATTTAATTATATAAATACTAATATAAATATCGTTTCACAAGGATTTAGTAAACAAATTATCCAGGCGATCCGGATATTACAGCAAGCTGTGGATCGCGCCTGCAAGCGTGGGAATTTCAAAACTGATACCGAATACAGTACCTCTAAATCTAATCATACAAAATTTTATAACTATATTAACTTGGCCAAGGTAATCTTATACAGTACTAAATTCCTTAATATCAATTATTCTCTACAAAATATACAATTACCGGGTTCTGGTAGGAAATTGTTCACTCTAGTGAGGTTACCCTATCAGAAGGTTGTTGCCAACAGTCCCCAGATACCAGTGTAGTCAATTTATTTCTCACAGATTGGGGCCCGGCGAACTATGATGTGTTGCATCATGTTATATCACCTGCGGCTAACAAATCACGCCAATTTCTTCTAGACCCCGCAGCAGCTGCTCGTTGTGGTCTTGGGCTCCCTATTACTATGGGCTGCTGTTCTTCCTCTGGTTGGATGGCGAGTACCATAGGTATGAGCCAATCTACAGTTCTGAGAATGGTTTGTCCTCGAGATACAACCTTAACGGTTCTGATAACCCCTTCAGAATCAGGATAGACTTCTTGGATCCTTGCTAAGGGCCATTTAGAGTGAGGTTGGTCCATTTTCAAAAAGTCTATGTCTCCCACTTCAGGTTTGTGACGGTTACTAGCAGAATTCGCACCATAACACCTCTCCCGTAGGCTCAAGATATACTCTGATTTTGTATTTATTTATTTTTTCTATTTGATTGAGGGAGGCAAAAGGCATAACTGCCTATAGTGAGTGCCTCCCCCATAGTTGAAAGAGTGACAGGGCCAAAATCAAGGGACGTTCGAGCCAAAATGCCTGGACACACAGAGTTTGAAGCAATTTAAGTCATAGGAAGAGGGAAAGACTGATTTTGGGAGAGAGTTCCAGAGCTCAGCTGTTGAGTAGAAGAAAGTTTGAGAGTAACGTTTCACTCTTGGGTTGGAGAGTTGCACAGAGTAGGGGTGGGATTGAGTTGCAAGACGGGTACCACATGCCCTACGTAAAGGAGGTGGTATGCACTGGGATAGCTCTGAGGAACACTGATTATTATAGTAGCGATAGAATAGCGAGAGAGATGCAACATTGCGGCGGAGAGAGAGAGATTGCAGAGAGTTGGTGAGTGGACGGGAGTTAATGATACGAAAGGCCTTCCTTTCAACTTTGTCTAGGAGAGCGGTGTGAGAGGAACCTCACCACACATGTGAACAATACTCAATACAAGGGCGCACTATGCCCCTGTACAGAGCAAGAAGCTGTGCAGGGGAAAAGAACCCCCTAAGGCGGTTGAGCACACCCAGCTTCTGGGAGGCTGCCTTAGCAAGACTGGTAATATGGTCCTTCCAAATGAGAGCAGAAGAAAAAGAGACACCAAGAATATTGAGAGAAGATGAAGGGTTGATTTTTGTATTGTTGAAGAATAAGGGATAGTCCGCTGGGAGATCCTGACGGGTAGATAGATGGAGAAATTGGGTTTTGGAAGCATTAAAGTTAACAAGGTTTTCTCTGCCCCAATTGGAAATAGTATTTAGATCAGAATTTAAGAGTACTATGGCTTCATTACGTTTGTCGTTGAGGGATTGCTGGCTGGGGCGTTCTGAAAAACTAATGGAGTAGAGTAAGGTTGAGTCGTCTGCGTATGAATGGATGGGAATTAAGGTACAGTTAAGGAGATCATTTATAAAAATTAGAAAGAGAATAGGAGATAGGACAGAGCCCTGAGGAACACCGGAGTTTATAGGGTGAGGAAGTGAACAATGGCCGTCCACAACCGCGGCTATGGAACGGCCGGAAGGAAATTGGAGATAAAGGCACATATGGAGGGATAGAAACCGAAGGAGGGTAGTTTAGAAATTAAAGATTTATGCCAGACTCTATCGAAGGCTTTCGATATGTCTAGTGCAATAGAAAAAGTCTCACCGAAGTCCCGAAAGGAGGATGACCAAGAGTTAGTAAGATATGAAAGAAGATCACCAGTAGAGCGACCCTTAAGGAAGCCATACTGGCGATCTGAGAGCAGATTATGAGAAGAGAAATGCTTAAGAAATTTGGAAGCAAGAATAGTTTCAAAAACTTTAGAAAGACAAGAAATGAGAGCAATTGGACGATAGTTGGAGAGTTGAGAGAGGTCACCCTTCTTTGGGACAGGTTGAATGTGAGCAAACTTCCAGCATGAAGGGAAGATGTTAGAGGATAGACAGAGACGAAAGAGTTTGCCTAGGCAGCGAGTTAGCACGGAAGCACAGTTTTTGAGAACAACAGGAGGAACACCGTCCGGACCGTACGCCTTATTAGTGTTAAGCCCAGAGAGGGTAGAAAGTACATCTTTAGAAGAGATTAGGATATTAGGCATAAGTAAGAGAGAGGAGGGCGGAGAGGGAGGAATAGCACCGGAATCATCCAAGGTGGAGTTTCTAGCAAAAGTTTGAGCGAAGAGTTTAGCTTTGTCAGAGGAAGAAGTGATGGTTGTGCCATCAGAGTGGGAAATGGGAGGGAAAGACGAGGAAGAGAAATTGTTGGAGAGGTTTTTGGCTAGATGCCAGAAAGCTTGGGAAGAGCTAGAGTTGGATAGTTCAGTGCATTTATTATTGATGAAAGAGTGTTTGGCAAGTCGAAGAACAGATTTGGCTTGATTCCGGGCAGAAACATATGAAGAATGAGAGTCTTGAGTTTTAAGGCGTCGGTACCGTATAAATGCTTCCTCCTTATTGCGGACAGCAGTAGAACAGGCGTGAGTAAACCAAGATTTTTTAGCATTAGTCTGAGAGAAAGAGAATGGAATGTATGCTTCCATGCCCGATAGGAATACCTCGGTAATGCGTTGAGCACTCTCCGAGGGTCCCCGGCCACGGAAGCAGAAATCATTCCATGGGAAATCAAAGAAGTACTGCCGAAGAGCCTCCCAGTCGGCAGCGCCAAAGTGCCACAAGCGCCGCCGGCTAGGAGGATCGGGTGGCCGTATTGGAGAGATAGGACAGGTGACAGAGATATAAGTTTATGGTCGGAGGAGCCCAAAGGAGAGAAAAGATCGACAGTATAAGAAGAATGGTTAGAAGTTAGAAACAGGTCAAGAATGTTGGGCCGATCTCCGATGCGATCCGGGGTACGGGTGGGTTGCTGAACTAACTGCTCTAGGTAATTTAGGATAGAAAAGACGTAGGCTTGTTCACCAGATGGATCAGTAGTGTGAGAGGAGAGCCATTGGCGGTGGTGAACGTTGAAATCTCCTAAGATGGAGATTTCTGAGAAAGGAGAAATGGATAGAATGTGTTCCACTGTAGAGTATAGATAGTCAAAGAATTTGGGAAAGTTGGTAGAGTTAGGGGAAAGATAGACAGCACAGAAATATTTAGTAAGAGAATGACAGGAAAGTTTGAGCCATAAAGTTGAGAATTCAGAGGAATCGAAATCGGGAACACGAGAGCAAGTGAGTTTGTTGTGCACATATGCACAACATCCGCCTTTGGCTTTGAAACTAGGATAGAGAAAGTAGGAGGATACAGAGAAGGGGCTGCTGGATGTTGCTACAGACACCTGAGTTTCGGTGAGGAAGAGAAAATCAGGTTTGTAGGAGGAGATATGGTGCTCAACAGAGTGAAAGTTAGAGGAAAGTCCGCGAATGTTGCAGAAATTAATAGAAAGAGTAACAGGCCGAGGTCCTGGTAATTGTGTGGGGTCGTCAGGGGATGGTCGGTCGGGAATGGGGGCATTTATGGTCCACCCCCCTGGGGACTCAGAGGCTGGGCTAGAATTCATTATTTTTTTTTTTTTTTATTTTGGTGTGGAGGAATGAAGTGTGGTGTGCATGTTTAGTGTAGTGAAGTGGATAGGAGGAGGAGGTGTGTGTGAGAGCTAGCTGGATTGCTCTCAGTGTAAATGAGGCACAAAGAAAATCAGTAAGAGAGGCCAAGCAAATGAAACAGGAGTTCCAACGACTCTTTATCACATGCCTATAACCTCACCTGGGTCTAGCCCTGATCGATTGGTGCCTAAAATCTCCCCACTAAAAATGCCCAATGTTTGTTCCAGGCGTCCAGTATTTTGCAGAGTTTATGGTAGCTTCGTCGCAAGTGTGCATCTGCTTCATTAACGGAGGGATCCACTTATTCCTCGGTCACGTCCAAACGGGGGACTGGGTCCAATCGTCTATCATATATTAAATGAGCCGGTGTTAAGGCCTCAATATCCAGATTGGAGTCATCTTGATACATTAGTGGTTGATTATTTACTCTGGTTTCTATCTCGGTGACAACAGTTCTTAACTCATCCAAGGTGACCTTGGACTTGTGAAGAACCCTTTTCAGGCACGATTTCACGATACCTATCATTCTCTCTGTAAATCCATTTTGCCAAGGGGCTCTGGGAGTTGTGAATGACCAATAACAATTTCTAGAATCCAACATTTGCTGTACTGCGTTGCTCTTTAATAGTTCAGAAACCAACGGTGAGGCGCCCACAAAATTTGTCCCATTGTCACTAATCAAACGTCTGGAACAACTTCGCCGAGCGGCAAATCTTCTAAATAAATGTATAAAGGTTTCCGAGCTCATGTCCTCCGCTATTTCCAAATGGATAGCCCGAGTGCTGGTACAGGTGAATAGACATAATTATGTAAACCTTCTTGGGTGGACCATCATCTCCTGTGAGAGTGATGGCACCAGTATAATCTATACCTGTTACCTCAAACGGTGTCCTTTGGTGAATGCGGTCTGGCGGAAGAGCTGGTGGTCCAGGGTAAGGAATAGCTATAGCTGTATACCTCTTGCAAATATTGCAATTCTTGATACGAGTTTAACAGCTTGTCGTCCCTGGGGTATCCAATATGGTTGTCGCATATAGACTAGAGTGTCTGCTGCCCCACCGTGTTTAGTGGTTTCATGCGCTTTTAAAACCATCAATTTGGTGAGGTCGCAATCCTTGGGCAATAGGATCGGATGCCGAGTTTTGATGGGCAGATTAGCTTTACCAATACGACCTCGACAACATATTAATTCTTGATTGTCTAGGTACAGCCCAAAGTCCTTCATTCTTTTGGTTGGCTTGGGATTGGGTTTACGTAGCTGTGTTAATTCCTCATCATACTTTTCAGCTTGTATCCTTTTGATCCAGTCGGAAAGTTGGTCTAATTCATCCATCTTTACCTTCTTGCTCAGGAACTTAAACACAAATTTAGTTACAGTTAATAGTTTTTCAAAATTGGAGAACTTGGTGATGTCAATCATTGAAGGCTCTGGGATAATTATTGGGTCCATATGAACTTGATCATCATTAACCTTCTGGTATGATTTTTGTTCTGGCCAATCACTCTGACGTAGGCAAACCGGACCCTGAAACCACAGAGTTTCGTTAATCAGTTTCTTGACACTTACACCTCGGTTCACTAAGTCAGCCGGATTATCCTTGGACTTAACATGCATGAATGTATAGTTCATTTGCAGTTCTTTATTTTGTGTACTCTGTTACGCACATATACTATGTGACTATCATTCTTAGCTATCCAGTGCAAACATATCTCACTATCTGTCCATATATATGTCTCACCTAAAAAGGGAAACATACCATTCAAATAAGTAGCTAACGTAGTTCCCAATTCAACAGCGGTCAGCTCCAACTGTGGAAGGGTACGTTGTTTTAATGGCGCTACTCGGGATTTGGACATAATCATAGTAGATCGGACTTCAGTGACACAATAAGCTACTGCACCATACGCCTTAGATAAGGCATCACAAAAGACGTGCAATTGAGCACACTCATTATCAGATGTAGGATCACATCTTCTAGGAAACTTGACTGAGGATACCTTCTCATATTCCACCTGCAATTTGTTCCACTCTTCTGTATACTTTTCAGGTAATGGAGTATCCCAACTCAGTGCTTCTCTCCAGGCCTCCTGAACTAAAATCTTCCCTTTATTTGATATGGGACTAAATATGCCCAATGGGTCGAAGATCATAGAGACCTGACTTAAGAGTGTACGTTTTGTGAGTTTTACATCGGGAGACTTGAGAGGCTTTAGAGACATCTCATCAGTAGTTGTTTTCCACAGCAATCCTAGTACTGGTTGATATTCTGGTATTTGATAGGCAGGATAGTCTCTTCTTATCTGGTCCAAAAGAATATGAGAGTTTGAATTCCAACTTTGTAGTGGCATATTGGCTTTATTACATTCTTGCCTTGCCAAATTGTAGATTTCAATCACCTCTTCTCCACTGTCGGTAATGCCCTGAAGATTATCCATGTAAAACAGTTGACCCATTTCCGGTTTCTCTGTCTTCTGGAAATGATATCTCAAAGTGCTGCACAACAAGAAAGGACTAGAGCAGGAACCAAACAACACTGACCGAAAGCAGTATTCTTTTATCCGCCCACCAGGCTGAAAAGGATCTTCAGGCCAAAGGAACTTTGTGAATTTCCGGTCCTGCTCCTTTAACCCTATTCTCAAAAAGGCTTTAGAGATATCTGCCACAAACCCAAATCTCTTCGTCCTGAATTTTAATAGTACATCACCCAGTATTTCAGTCAGATTTGGTCCTACATAGAGACAATCGTTTAGACTTGCTTCATTCTTCGCTGCTCGAGAACTGCAGTTAAATACCACTCTGATGGGGGTAGTACTGGAGTCCTTACTTACAGCATGATGAGGAAGGTAATGACCCTCTTTATGGTTTATTTCACCTGGGACCTCCTCAATAAAGTCATTTTCCAACTGCTCTTGAATTATTTTATGATAAATTTCTAGTTGTTCAGGATGTTGACGCAATCTCTCCACCATTTTATTTAATTGACATTTTGAACTCTGGTAGTTAGTTGGTATTTCAGGGGCATTTATCTTCCATGGAAGTCCTACCCAGTACTGGCCATCCTTATACTCAACTGTGTCTAGGTAGTGGTTATATGTTAAGATGTCTTCAGGGGTGGGAAGATCTGCTTCTATACCCACAGTGTCCAGTTCCCAAAGTTTGTGAACAGGTTCTTGTTGCTCTTCTAGAATGTCTCCTAGTTGTGATGGTATTAATTCTGCACCAATTCTAGTCACCACCAGAGATTGTGCAGGAGTCACAAAGACTGGATCCATCCGGTTGTCTGATTCACTTGGGCCACATGGGGGTAGAGATTCCATGATTATATATCTACCTGATGAAGAAATTAACTGGATACCGTGTTTCCGAGTCATTTTTCGCAAGAAGCGACCACAATAGTCGGAGCCGATGATCAGTTGAATTGGACCTACTACGTCAGACTCTATAGTTCGGTCTGCTAGTTGGACACCCTTCTCCGTTAAGAATTCAGATGCTTCCTTTAAACCCTTATTTACCACAGAAGTGTTCATGTCTTCCTTAACCACCGCAGTCACCTTACATTTATATTTGCCCAATCTAATCAGGGGTTTAACCACGTCAAATGTTTGTGTTTCCTTATTTGACAAAAATCCAGTTACTGCCATGTTCACTCTTCCCACTGTTGGCAAATTCATGGCTCTGACAACATTTCCGGCAATGAAGGTCTTTTGTGCTCCAGTATCAAAGAGTGCTTTGACTGGCATAACCTCTTTTCCTCTGATCAATTGAACCTCGGCTGTAGGAGTAGCTGCCGGCGTATGCATTGGGTCAGTGGTCAGGGTCATATTTACACTTGTCGTTTTGGGTTGTACTTCACTGATCTTGGGACACAACGCGGTATGATGTACACCAGTCTTACACCGAAAACATACATTTAATTTAGTAGCACATTCCTCAGTAGAATGTCTTGTGCTAAGGCAAACAAAACACTTACCTAGTTCGATGAGTCGTGGAAGTCTAGCCTTAAGATCTGGGTAAGTCCTACAATACACTGTGGAATGTTGTTCTGAACATAATATACACATCTTCCGGGTTTCTTGGTTTACCACTGGTGTGGCGTTAATATCTCAGGTTACTTCTTGGGTTACTGGAGAATTGAGACGAGAATTTTTTCTCTTCCAAACATCTTTTGTTTTTTATACTGTACTAGTTTGATTATTCTGCTGGACGGATGTCACATTGGTACCAACCTCTTCTTTCTTGAATGGTTTTGCTTTTTCCTTAGTCCCTGCTGTAGCCGCTTTTGTGTATTTAACCTTGTTGTCTCCTTCCTTGATACCGATATCCTTCTTGGAAACCTGCATGTGTTTACACGGCTCTCTTAAACCCTCTTCTATCTCTTGATACGTGAAGTAGTTCTTCTTATACCTGTTGTACAATTCATCACAGGTTTTCTGAGAGAGCTTTTGTTGTACAATATGGTTCAGGAGCCAAGAAGCTGAGTCAAGATCTTTCTGGGTACTAAGTGATTTTAAAATGCAATTCAAGCTGATCCGGAATGATTGAAGATCCTGGTACGTATGCTTTGGTCCTGATAACTCCAGCAATTTATAAACTAGGCGCTGTAGAGTCAACTCCGTATCTTCAAAATTCTCCTTGAGTACTTCTAGAGCTGCTGTATAATTGGCATCTGTTATGGGAAGTTCCTTGACAAGATCCAATGCAAAACCCTTAAGTTGACCCAATAAGTATGAAAATTTATTTGCTGCAGAAATATCTAACCTGTCATGAACTAAACCCTTAAATTTGTCCCAAAAGGTATTCCAGTCAGATTGCCCATCAAATTCAGGTCAGGTTATAGGTGACAACTTAAAGCTTTGTTGTCCCGGAGCCGCAATACCATTACTGGTACCATTACTCCCTGTCCCGGTAACTGTCTCTGTCGCCAAGGATTCGAACCCAACTAGTTGATCCAAATAATTTTCACAAGCATCTGTATAGGCTCGCTGTATTTCTTCAAACTTTTCAGATTGTTCTTGTTTGATGCAAAAGTCCTCCAATTTATTGAAAGACACTTCATAATTATCCCACCGGGTTTTCAGATCTGGGATTTGAGACTTTAACAGCTCCCTTGGACAGGGATCACGTCTTTTTACCTCCTGGCAATTATTTAATGCTCTAGTTACCCAGCCTAATTTCCCCACCATAGATTTTTTCAAGAGTATATCAGTCATTTTGGAAAATGGGTAATTATTTTCTGGACTATTATTAATGTTTATACTGAAGATTAATTTTCAACAATAAAAATTACATATAGTCTAACGCATACTTAATTTAGCTGTTAATTTTTAGCATTATACACGTAGACCTACCAATACTTGCTACTAACTCAGTTGAATAATTAGTTGAAAAACATTAAGTCCACAATATAATTTACCTTTAGTTAATCATTGATTTCTTATCCCAGATGTTAGTGGTTACCTGTGGTAGTAGCATTTTTCTAAAAGGGAGGGGGAACACATTTATTATTTATTAAATTTGGTATAATATGCTCCGTCCCGAGCATTTAGCTGGTCGACCTAGTCTGCCAGACACGGGTGACATTAAGGACGGAGACATAATATGGTCTAAATAAGAAAAATATGGGGAAAATGTAGGGACTGAAACGAAGCTCAAGCTCCGAGTTTCACAAACGCCAGAGAACGCAACGTTGCAACCCTCCTACCAGTCCTCTACCATAGGATTTATACGCCATGCGATTTTATCTTATTATTAATTGAAATGCCACTCACCCAAGGCCATCGCCTCACAGTCAGGGACCTCATAACCGCGGGGGATCAATCTATGTCCCACAAAAACGACCTTAACCCTTAACTGGCGGCGTGCAACGTATGTCGAGTGAAATAAATTTGGACTAAGTGGCGGTGCACGACAGCTGTCGAGCGCCATTTTCAGCACGTAATGTTGCTGAGAGAGAGAGCTGAGCGGTGGGACGAGCATAGTAACCTTATGACCGCTCCCCACGACCACCGTGGACCAACTGAACTGTATCCGACCCTTCTCTCCCCTTTCTCACTCGCTACACAGGGAATTATGTACGGAAATTACCTAATTATAGGGTTTTTGCACTCGTGTTGCACGATCGTTGCAAGAGAACCAGTGGTCATACAAGGATGGTTCGGGTGTCATTGGAAAGCTCTGTTTACGCCCTTTCAGGGATATATACTTGTTTTATGCTCTGGGTCTTATTTAGGCATGAAAATGATCACGTAAACAACCCTATTTAGGGTAAAAAAAAAACGCTGTGCGGTACGGTCAAATAGACCGCCTAGTCCGCCAATAAGGTGTTAAACATTAGCCTACCGCTGCAGCTTAGCAGGGACCCTAACTGTTGAAAACTGGCCCTAACTCAACCCCTAGTCTACACACCGATTGGAATCCTCACTCGGGGCACCAAAATGTGGGGGATAATATGGCCAAAAGGTTAGTTCTTACCACACCAATCGAAATATAAAATTAATAAACATAAATAAAAATAAAGTCTGAGATCGCCTACCTTATGCCATGAACTATAGGAGCAGATGAGGTTTGTTTATAGTAGCCTAGTCTTAATCAATGGTAGCCTATCTCTCAGGATGTCCTAACTAAACATTGTATCAATGGCCATGTATATCAATGACTTAGCAATACTAGGGTCCTGGTGTAGTTCGGAGGATTCCGGCTTCGGTAGACCAGGGTTAAAGGGTCAGGACTCCGGGCCTGGCGCAGGGATTGTGGTGGAGGAGATCACGGGACACGTCTCTACCGTTCAAAGGTTTACTAGCGTCTGATCGGAACTTCAATTTCCGACTCTTAAATAAACTATATATTAATTCGTTACCAAGGGTTCATTCCCTCTTCACTTTATCCTATACATGAGAAATAAGCATTTAATTATATAAATACTAATATAAATATCGTTTCACAACGATTTAGTAAACATATTATCCAGGCGATCTGGATATTAAAGTAAGCTGTGTATCGCGCCTGCAAGCGTGGGAATTTCAAAACTGATACCGAATACAGTACCTCTAAATCTAATCATACAAGGTTTTATAACTAAATTAACTTGGCCAAGGTAATCTTATACAGTACTAAATTACTTAATATTAATTATTTTCTACAATATAATACAATCACCGGGTTCTGGTAGGAAATTGTTCAATTTAGTGAGGTTAGCCTATCGGAAGGTTGTTGCCAACAGTCCCCAGATACCGGTGTAGTCAATTTATTTCTCACAGTGAACATGACAGTTATAAGGTAAATTGTAGGCTACTGTACAAATAAAAATATACAAATATATAAATACAATAGTTACTCTTTAAAACTATGCATTAAATGCGTTTTCTTGAATATAACTGCATAAAGGAAAACTACATTTTGGTAGTAACATTGCTATCATTAATGATAGTAATATATATCTGACACAAATCATTATCGTTCACACAAAAACGCACACTTGCTCTCACAAAAACCTATTCACAATCAGTGGATCCAGGTGTGCTAAGTGGATCCAGGTGTGCTAATGAATGTACCCCCTCTCAGATACCAGTCTTAAGTCAGGATAAGCCAGAGTTTAACTTGACACACACACACACATACACAAACAACCTCACATACACACAAACAGTTGTAAAATACAGTATGTGTGTGTGTGTGTATGACATTAGCAAACATAATCAGCTTTACATTGACAAGCTAGAAATTGTTCCCCCCCCCCCCCTCCCACACCACCACCACCACCCCCTCCACACACACACACACACACACTCCCATACACTCATACACACGGCTTGTAAAATGCATTAGAATATAAGAAAATGGGAGTCTTCAGAAAGCTGGTTGGATCACACAAGGCAGATTCCTCACATACCCAACCCCTCTCTTCCATATTATGTCTATCTAATTTTATCTTGAAGCTCTCTATTGTTCTTGATCCCATTATGGCGCTAGGTAGCCTATTCCACCTATCTACAACTCTGTTACCAAACCAGAATTTGCCTATATCTTTCCTGAAACGAAATGTATCCAATTTGAAATGCAGTGTGTGTGTGTGTGTGTGTGTGTGTGTGTGTGTGTGTGTGTGTGTGTGTATGATAACAAGTCCTTCTTGTCATTATATAGGTGTTCAACACACACACGGACATACACGCACACACACACGCTCTCTCTCTCTCTCTCACACATACACACACAGTTATTAAAATGTATTATGTGTGTGTTAATCCCTCCTACTCTCGCCTAAGAGGAAATAGGCGGAAAGGTCATGTCATTAATAAGGATTCCCAGCTTAACATTGACAAGCTAGAATTCAAACACACACACACACGGTTGGTAAAATACAGTGTGTGTGTGTGTGTGTGTGTGTGTGTGTGTGTGTGAGTGTGTGTGTATGTGTGTGTGTGCATGATCAAAAACTGTTTTTGTTAATATAAAGGTTGGTAAGATACACACACACACATTCTCACTCACTATCACACACATATACACTCACACAATCTCACCCACACAAGCATACACTCAAACAATATCACTCACACTCACAAACACATTATCCCTCTCTCTATCACACATACACACACACACACACACACAAGCACGTATACGTGTTTGTGTGTCTGTCAAATAAAACAACAGAAAGTGAATAGTGAACCGTCCTTAACAAATCCTACACAGAATTATGTAGACAGAAACTTTACCAAAACTAACTTAATGAAGCATTGTCGTGAGTTAGGCCTATCAAACGTATGGATTAACAAAAATGAACTAGTAGAGAAAAACATGGAACAATTCAATCCCCCCTAGTGACACCCATCATCCCAGTGAAAGTATTCCACAAACAACAAGTGCAAATAATGAAGACAAGGCGACCTCAGCCGATAACTCTGTAAACGTGAACAGTGACTTAATAAAGCTCAGTGAAGAAGTGAAAACAATTTAAGAATCCCTAAAATATTTAAGTGAGCGTGTGACATCACTAGAACCCTGCACTCCTATTGAATAAACGCCGACCTTAACCCCTTCAGAACCTAGTGCTATAACTGCTCAGTTAGATGAGCTAACCACATGGCTCACCTCACTAGACCAAACAAACAACATAGTCAACGTTGAGTGCCGAATCTCTGCTCTGGAGAAAACAATTGACTGTGATAGTGAAAGTTCGACTGACAATACAATCACACCTAATCAAACCACCGCTGTGAAGACCAGGTCATACCGGCAGAGATGGGTGGCAGGTGGCTGTAAATCGTCGTAAATCCTCACGACTTGGACAACTACAGAGGAACGTTCACGAGACGAGGCAGGGTAGCAGACAGCATGGACAAAACAAGCGTTCTCCCCCCACCCAACCCCACAACTCCTCCTCACCAAGCGCTCCTTCACCACGGGGATTATGGACTCGACAATCTCCATGTGAAAACAGCCTAAACCCTGAACACAAAACAAGTCACCGCCTGTCTTCATACCCCCACCCTTCCCCAAGCTACTCCCATGCCACTATATCACCACCATGTGGGCCGTGGACACCTCATCGATCGGCAGGGAATAACAAGATACCAGGACAAGCCACAAGAAATCAACCTCCTCACTACTCATCCCCCCCTCTAAATACCAAATAATACTACAGTCAACCCCATTCTCCACCTCCACCTCACCCAACTAACTATAGGGTAGCGGCCTAGACTGAAAATAAACTCTATTTTAGGAGATACCCCAACCGGAGGTAGAACCAGCTAAAACTGGTATAATTTTATTCCTTTTGGATGTCTACTTTCAGAAAATGATGTTGTAGTTCCAGCAATTGTGTAAAACATGCCAAATTAACCCCTTCATTACAGGCATCCATGAAAAATTGCCATTTTCAATTATTGCCGCCACATTCATTCAAATGAGGCAAGTTAAATTCAACCAAGGCTCTTTATTTTTATTCAATAGGTGTAATAGACACAAGACAACACATTCAATAGGGTGTAGAGCTAATCTAAGGGTTGGAGGGTAAACAAATATAAAATCAAAACAAAAAATTTGTGACTTTTGGTAGCTTTGGACGAATTGTCCCAAATCCTACCCCTAAAATATATTGCATCAGTGTCAGTCCAACTTCTAATCCTTTTCCTGCATACCTCAGAGATGTAGAACTGGCATTAACCCTTTCACACATATGACGCGATTTTGAGGTTATTGGGGATACTTTAAATTGTTACAATCAGGGGTATTTAGAAACCTTTAGTTTAGTTACTTCAATCTCTGCAGTTGTCTTTGAGTTAGCTGTGGGCAGAAAACACATTTTGGAGAGGTAATTATAAGAGTGAGAGAACTCTATTTCTTATTGCTAATCTGGCAACCTCTGTGTCATAAATGGGTGAAAGGGTTAAGAGAGGCAAAATTAATGCAGTGTGGCAGGTTACCTCTGGTTTGTGATAGTGCCCCAAATTGGTACCTTATGGTCGGTGTGATGCCTCCATCATCACAAGCACTCCTGCCATGACCAACTGGTTGAGTTTCTTCCTGGTTTACAATGTGACTATTACTCCATATCCGAGCCTGGTACTTAGCACGTAGGACATGCTGTTTGAACGTATCTTCTGTGGGCGGAAGCATTGACGCTGTTTTGTCAGTCGTTGTTGCCATACGGTAGCGCATCTCATCTAGAGTTTGAATATCTTTTCCTTTCTTTCCATACAGCAACAATGCAAACACCTGTGCAACATTCCCATCATTCTCATGGCAAGCATTGAAAAGTTGTATGGAGATGGTGGCCTTCAGAATATCCTAACCTCATCAGACGTGTATTCCTCAGCCACAGCCAACCAAATGCTCCAAGGAAAACAAAATGCCTGCGGAATTTGTGGTGTCCGCCTGGCTCATGAGACTCTGACAAACATGTTCCTCACATCAGCTGAGGCATTTGCCTGCAAAAACTGTCTGCCATGGCTGACCCATGAAATCAAGCAGAAGATAGAAGTCCTTGAGAATTCATTCAAGGCCTTGCCAGGATTTGGAAGATGCCATTCCGCAGAACGTACTTTAAACAGTAGCCCTATTTCGGAATGTGGGGAAGGAACGTTCATTCACTTTCGCCTACTGGGATAGCTTCCTAGAATCTGGAGACATATTACTGTGATTGCTACGGGCAGATAGAGAGGCAAATTTTTTGATGCACATCGAAGCGGTCATGGAAACTGTGCCTTATTTTGTACTCACCGGGCGTCAAAACTATGCCAGGTACACGCCAGTGTACATTGCAGAAATTAAAGAACTGGAACAGAAACATCCAGTCATGTATCAACACATGATGGAGAGTGGATTTGTTGTTTGCAGGTCACAAAATCGACCCTTCAACTCGGTCCCAACAGGTCAAGCTCTTGAGCAAATCATTAATTGTGAGGCCAAGAGCCAGGGGGGTGTCATTGGATTCACCCTTCGTAAATATGCCCTGCTGAGATGGATTAAGAGAATATGTAGAGGCATTCAAGGAACTCTGCAACTCAGCTGGGAAAAAGGAAAGGCTTCATGAAGAGCTTGGAGAGAGCCGTTTACCGAGGAACAGAGAAGATGTCCAGAAAATTAAAGAGTACCTTTCCACTCAGTGCCAAGATCCCTTCAACCTTGATGAGGTTTCACAACAACTAATCAACATCACTACAGGCCAAGTAGCAAGTCTGGAAGTTGAGAACTCATTAAAGGGGATCCCACATAGGGGGAAAGATATTACCAAGGAATTCATTAGAAAAAGACTCGGAGAGGACCTCACAAAAATGTTCTGGGATCAAATGAAGAAAACAACAGTGATGGCCTTTCTGGACATGAAGATGGCACTACCTAATGACAAAGATAGGAAATTGATCATTGACACACAGGTACTGTTTCGGCGGCTGTTGGGAGAGGCTCTGAGTCATGATGTTGACTTGAAGTATGTCATTAGCCATGAACTCGCAACCATGCCACCAGCCCTCTTCCACGACGATGGAAAGATAAGGAAGACCAACAAAGCTGGCCTCTCTCAGAAACGGGAGTCCACTTGTTCAGAGATTCTAACATCCCTCCCACAGATTCCAGATTCAACATCATCCGCCTATATCATCGATGGAATGGCCATGATCCAATCACTAAATGAAAACCACTTCTGTACATTCAAAGATTTGGCGGATGTTGAGCAAAACGAACAGTACGGCTGCTGACAAATCATTCTCTGGATTTGAGCTCTGTTACCATTGTCTTCGACTGCTATGATCATCCATCATCCATAAAAACAGCAGAGAGGCAATGCAGGGGTACCTCTGTTTCAGAATTACCAATATACCAAATCCAGGAAAACAGACAGGTCCCAAACTATCGCAGGTTTCTGAGAGTAGCTAGCAACAAGGCATGTCTTGCCAATTACATTAGTGAATACATTATAGATCATGCAGGGGAGTACATCCCACATGATAAATGTATCATTCTGGCAGGGGGATTTACTCATGGAAAACTTGTGAAGGCTGTGACCTCAACAGGAGTGACATCCTTGAAGAGCCTCTACTCCAGCCAAGAGGAAGCAGACACTTGGATGATTCTCCATGCGTGCAGTCTCTCCCAGGGCAATGGTCGCCTAATTATTCGCTGTGATGAAACTGATGTCCTTGTCCTTCTTGTGTACTACCAAAGCAGAGGACAGCTAACTGACCAAGTATTCATGTTTGCTGGACATTCTGGTAAGGAGCGGTACATCCCAGTTCATGAAATTGTGGACCAACTTGATTCGACAGTTTGTGATAGTCTCCCTGCTGCTCACGCCTTGACAGGATGTGATACGACATGTTCAATGAACAGGATAGGCAAGAAGACTGCATACTCCACACTTTTCCAAAACATTGACGGTTCGCAGATTTGACAACCTTTCTTGAGAATGATGGTAACATTGCACAGGTGTTTGCATTGTTGCTGTATGGAAAGAAAGGAAAAGATATCCAAACTCTAGATGAGATGCGCTACCTTATGGCAACAACGACTGACAAAACAGCTTCAATGCTTCCGCCCACAGAAGATGCGTTCAAACAGCATGTCCTACGTGCTAAGTACCAGACTCGGATCTGGAGTAATAGTCACATTGCAAACCAGGAAGAAACTCAACCAGTTGGTCATGGTTGGAGTGCTTGTGGTCATGGAGACATCACACCGACCATGTTCTCAAAACCACCGGCTCCAGTCGAGGTGCAAGACCTCACTCACTTGTACTGCAAAGATAAGGACTGTTCCAATGGAAGGAAGTGTCCTTGTCAGCTTGCTGGACTTGATTGTATTGATGCCTGTTCATGCACAGAGTGTCAAAATCAAAATAGCACACCAGCAGGACAGGATGAAATTTAGATTGACACATAAACACAGGTACCAATTTGGGGCACTATCACAAACCAGAGGTAACCTGCCACACTGCATTAATTTTGCCTCTCTTAATGCCAGTTCTACATCACTGGGGTATGCAGGAAAAGGATTAGAAGTTGGACTGACACTGATGCAATATATTTTAGCGGTAGGATTTGGGACAATACGTCCAAAGCTACCAAAAGTCACACATTTTTCTGTTTTGATTTTATATTTTTTTACCCTCCAACCCTTAGATTAGCTCTACACCCCATTGAAAGTGTTGTCTCGTGTCTATTACACCTATTAAATAAAAATAAAGAGCTTTGGTTGAATTTAACTTGCCTCATTTGAATGAATGTGGCGATCATTGAAAATGGCAATTTTTCATGGATGCCCGTAATGAAGGGGTTAATTTTGCATGTTGTACACAACTGCTGGAACTACAACATTGTTTTCTGAAAACTAGACATTCAGAGGAATAAGAGGATACCAGTTTTAGCTGGTTCTACCTCCGGTTGGGGTTGAACTAATTTTCCTGGGCTGGACCACTACTCTACTACACCTCACATGAGAGTACTACATATGACAAATTTACACCCCTTCCCCGACACACACAATCCCCCTGTCCCACCAAAATTGGCTGTTATAACTGCGGTGAATTAAACCACCAACAAAGTAACTTAAAAACATAAGATCGCGGGAAACTGCATAAGGCCATGCGGCCCACACGAGGCAGCTCCCATTCACACCCAGCCCATATCATCCATATGGGAATCCAACTTACGCTTAAAGCTTTCAACAGTTCCTGAGCTAATTACTGCTCTGGGCAGTCCATTCCACATGTTAACAACTCTATTTCCAAACCAGTGCTTTCCTATATCTTTCATAAATCTAAACTTATCTAACTTGAAAACATTTGAGCGGGTTATGTCGCCGTTCTTTAGCTTTAATACCTCATCTATATCGCCCTTATTTATACATTTTATCCATGTAAATACCTCTATCATGTCTCCCCTACATCTTCGTCTCTCTAGTGAGTGCAGGCCTAAGACTTTCAACCTCTCCTCATACGATAAATTTCTAATATTATGTATCTTTTTGGTCATTCTTCTTTGCACTGCCTCTAAAGGGTCGATATCCATTCTGCAATAAGGGCACCAAAATTGGACAGCATAGTCTAAATGGGGTCTTACTAGTGTTAAGTATAGTTTTAAGAAAACGTCAGCAGTCCTGTTGCTAACACTCCTATATATGAAGCCTAGAACTCTATTTGCCCTGTTCCTAACACTTATACATTGTTTTCTGGGTTTCAGATCATTACTAACGAGCACCCCCAGATCCTTCTCACACTCTGAGTTATCCAATTCTACATTGTCTAGTTTGTATTTCGCTTCTAAATTACGATTTCCAATCCTTAATACCTTACATTTGTCTACATTGAAACTCATCTGCCAATTTATGGACCACTCGTGCAAATGATCGAGATCCTTTTGAAGACATTCCCTGTCGCTAGCAGACTCTATTATCCTACCCATTTTATTATCATTGTTATGACCGGCACTAGGAAATAAACAAGGGCACTTAATAATGGACTAGATGATAGGCAATATCTGCAACAACGGTACGCTAATTCCAAAACCCTCGAACTATTACGCCGGTGAACAAAACACTTAAAACCTCCAGAGTTAATCTACTGGATAACGGGGTATCAATTAACTGGGTTTTAGTGCACTTCTACAAAGGCTTTCCGGTGACGGCAAAGCCTACTCACAACAGGAGTACTTTACGATAATAAAATGCTCTTAAGTAATAACAATGCTTGAATAAACTATAACAAGATTTAATAAAGGAGTATATGCTTACGTCAACTTTAGTGTGAGTCTGTACTCAACACTAAACTCTTCAATGCTCTATGAAAACACTGAAAGTCTAGTCCTACAGCAAACAGATATGGAATCTTCTGAAAACGTCTGATGCTCTAAGATGCTCGTTAATATAGAACAGAAATAATGCAGGGGCAGGACACCAAAGCGTGTATCTTAAATACACCAATAAGCAGGATACATATATATAACAAGGGAGTGCAACAACTCTGTGACAGCACTAATAATAGCCACTCAAAACAGTACTTCCTTAGCCAAAGTACCAGCCATACTGGGTTGTGCACCAAGCATCAACCTAGGCTAAAATAATACGTGAATAATTCCTAAAGCATACACAGTTAAAGTTAATAAACACAATGCTGTCTTTATTACTAATAAAGTCTAGCAGCGGCATAAAAGGTACCAGGAGGCTAGGCAGAGCACAAGCATGCTCGTAGCCTACTGTCTCCCCTTGAACAGATTTCCCTTATGTTACGTTACGTGACTAGGAGGCTCTCTTGGTAAGTCCAGATCTCAAGTATCTGGTCTTACCCTGGCGCTCCACAAAGGTCAACAAAATGAGGTAGCACACATACAAGTAAGTGTAGGCAAAAGCCCTTCGCTTGTATACTGCTACACTCGCACAGGAAAAATATGCACAAGGGTTACAGGCACCTAGCTCCGTCGAAGTCGTACAGGCTCTGACTTGCCATGTACATAACTCAGACAACGACTAAAGATACCCTCCACTGTCTAGCATTCAATAGTAACAAAGAACAACTCAATAATTAGAAGCACCCAATGATAATATGACTCATGTGACTATGACTAATAATCCCTAAAGCTAGTGCAAAACATATATGTGAGAACTGGTGCTGGTAATACGACTGGACGACTATGGAAGTCGTATGCAGAACCAGAAGGGATAAGTAATTGAATAAAGATGAGAAGTAATGGAAAAGAAGAAGTTCAGAGAGAGAAACAGTATTAGAGGGGGTTAGATTGGGGACAGATTGCAAGGGACGTCTAGGACCAAGGACACCATGCCAAGCTCTAAAGGAGACATGCGGCGGGAGCCCCCCAGCACCAACACTAGGACAGCGGCACCCAATCACAGACCACTACGTCATGAAAAGCAAGCGTCCTAGGACACGCCAGGCCCGTCAGCCAATCAAAAGCGTGGGAAACCCCGCGCGAGCGGGGAAGGCACACGTACATACACACGCACAAAATACAACCTCGCTGCCTCCACCGCTCTCTCTCTCCTTAACTTCACACTACACATCTTATACTCTATCACTGATATAAAATACTTCCATGTGTCACAGACAAGAATAAAGACCACCACTGATCTGGCTCTGACTACATGAATACTAAGAAAGAAAGAACATCATTCTACGATTATTATAGCCCATTTCACTGCCCTGGCGAGCGGTAGCGAGTACAAGCACATTCTGGCAAGCTGGCCAGAGTAACACCCCACCCAAGATGTGGGACGTTTTAACCTCAGGTAAACGCCACATCTGACCAGACAGAATGCTCATAAACCCCGCCTCACCCAGCTACTCCCCCAAGTTGTGAAAACAAGGCACAATCACAACATAAAACACTTCATTATATAAACAAAATCTACACAACACTTCCCCAAAATAATAGTATCACTTAACATATTACGCTCAACGAGCAAGCTTCAACAAGCCTAGCCTACTAAGACAAAAACTCAGAATGTCTTAGATTCTTGCTGTAACATACTGCACTTATATACTATCAAAAGAATGAGTTTTTATGTGAGGTTTTTGTATTATTTTTAATAGTGTTTTTGGTGGCTTTGCACTACAGGGGCAAGCCTAATTTTTCTCCACTCTCAAACAAATACTGACTGAACGGCGAGGGTGCTCCTTAAGACATAACCTCCCATGACAAACAATCAGCCAGAACATTATCAATGCCCTTAACATGCCACACATCCAACTTGTGTTCCGGCAGCAAAACAACACCTGGCACTGATAAACTGCCCAGTCCATCACAAGACTGGCACTTCTCTTCGCTCTTTCCGGCAACGGAGCTTGCCAATAACCTTTCACTATTTCTACCTAAGTAGTGATAGACGAGGCAGCCCAGATGCGGTCTATGGGGTCGTCAACTCTGGGTAAGGTATAGGCGTCTGTCGGGGATGATGCACCAACACTCTTGCAATCAACATACACACGGATCTTGCCACTTAACTCAGGTTGCAAAGTTACTGGCAACGACCACACACGATATCCCTTATCCCTCAGACCCTTCTCCAACATGTAGTCCAGCTCTGCTTTCACAACAGGCTGTCGAGCAGGATTTATATGGTAGGGAGCCAATTTGAGCCTTGCACTGTCTTCAACCTCCATGTCGGATTCTACCCCGTACATTAGGCCTGGAGAATCAACAAACATGCGGACGTACTGTCACAGCCTAGTAAACAACTTCTCTTGGCGCTTAGGAACAAGAGGTTGCAACTTATCTCGAAGAACAACATGCCTAGTGCCCTCCCACAACCCAGCCGAGACCGCAGTTTCTACACTATAGTCTCCCTCCTTCTCCACCTTTGTCCCTAGAAAAGCCAGGTCATGAGAGGGACAATCTGTACCACCTGTGCAGTCACTCCCATAGTTCATAATTGCTAAGGCTTCCCCGCCGATACCGTACATGAGCACCCCTGCATTCCTTGCGACTACACCTGCCGGCGCAGCATCTCCGCCTTCAGCGCCACGGCCAGATACAGTCGGTCTATGGTTGGGCTGTTGCATTCGACTAGAGCAGCATTGGGAGGCTATGCGACGACCGGTCGCATCCACTCCACAGCCAACCTCACCAATCTGCTCAATGTCCTGATTATTCTGACCACCACCCTTAGCAGCTATGGGTCGACCCTGACCTGACAACCATACCAAAGCCTCGTCGCCCACCTTGAACCACTGAAACAACGAGGCCAACGGTTTACTCACACTCAAGTGCCCTGTCAGCGGAACATCGTGCACTGCATGAGTTGTGAGGCCTGGGTGCTCGGCACAAACAGTGGGGTATGAACCGAGCAGGTGCTGGAGCGCTGCACACTGCTGCTCAGGCAGGTGCTCAAGCGCTTCCACAGCCACTTGACTCGTGTCACCCGCCCACTGCTCTGCCGAGATATGACAATCCCAACTTTCCTCCACCTGTGCCCCACTGCCCCCATCTCCTTCTCCACCTTGGCCGCTGCAGACCAACACAGGGACAGTAGGCTGCTCAGGTGGTTGCCTCACAAACTCCTGTAACAGGTTCACATGACATGCTTCCCCGTCCTCATCGAGTTCAATAGCCCCGTTCCCACAACTCTCAAGACTAGGATCTTCTCGTTGCACCTGGGAACTACTCTGTCACGGAGTGCCATCACGCCCTACCATGTCACTAGGGGGGACAGGTTCTGGGGCCACTCCGGAGCTCACCTTTGGGTCAAGTACCGAGTCACCAAGGAGTGTCACTGGGTCCAAACTCTCAACCCGACCAGCCTTGACTTTCTCCTTCCGACCCTTCCTCCTCTGCCCTAAAACTTGGGTACTAGGCTGTGACACCTGAGCGGACTGAGATCTCTCGAGCCCCGCTTGCCCCTCCCTACTCGTGTCGGCCGCCCTCTCGGCAACGACTAAGGGTGAACGACTCGGAAGTGAGCACCGCAAAGTCGTTACCGAGAAGGAGGTCGACGCCCTCAACTGGCAACTTCTCCACAACCCCCACATCCAACTCTCGTGTCACACCGTCCACCTCAAGCTCTACTCTGACCAGCGGGTAAGACCGCGTAGCATTGATGCCTTGAACCACCACAACCCGAGCCGCGTTAATAGGCTTGCCAGTGAAATTCTTAACAAGTGTCTGGGAAGTGCCCATATCACGCAGCAACTCAAGCCTATGCTCCACACCAGCCCACCTCACAGTGCCGTGCCCCCTATGACCACGAAAAACATCTCGGACGGGTGATGAGCCCTCCTGCTGCTTCTGCACCGGCGGTGACTTCGCAACCGACTGTTTATCCCGGGCAAGACCTCAAAGACACGCCAATGTTGCTCACTAGTGACACCACTGCTGTAGGCGGCGTGCTCGGACATGAGCGCGCAATATGTCCCTTCTCATGACACTTGAAACACTCCACTTCACTCTTGGACTTCCTCTGAGGTGAGGAAGGGCCCTGGCCTTTCTTTAACGGGAAGGGTTTCGACTTGGGATCATAATTGGCAACAGTACTCTTAAGTGGATAATTATTTGTGTCATTAATTCGGGGGTGGGGGGTGGAGTGGTACGCCCCTTGTTACCTGCCTCAGCTCTCTGTGCAGACCCGCACCCACGAATCAATGACAACCTGAGGTCAGCCATCTTAGCCACCTCCTGCAGAGTTTTTGGTTGCTTTTCTTTCAGGTTAAGAGTCAAGTCACTGCCAGTACATTTAAAAAATTGCTTTAACAACACTAATTGCTTCACTGCATCAAAAGTAGTTGCCTTCTCCAATCTTAACCAATTCTCAAATGCATCTGACAGCTCTCTAGCGTGTTCCTGGAAAGTACTCTCCTTTCTTTTTAAAACAGCCCTAAATTTCAACCTATAGGTCTCTGGCTGCAACTCATACGCCCTCAGGACAGCCTCTTTCAACGCCTCATAATTCACGCAGGAATCTAGGGGCAAAGCATCATACGCCTTGAGTGCTTTCCCCGTCAAACGTGACGAAACAAGGGCTGCCCACTTCTCCTCAGATTGGTGCTCCTGGCACTTTTTCTCGAACCGGAGAAAAAATTTGGTAACTCCTAACTCATCAAACACTGGGACCAACTTTAGTAGATGCGACAGGGACTGGTCATGGGGTCGACCCTCCTGGGTGACCCGGTACCTCGTCACCTCTACACGCGTTTTCTCTAGGTCAATATCGGCACAATACCTTGCAGACTCAGCCTGACACCTATACTTGCGCTCAGACTTTCGCTCACGCTGTTCGAGCTCAGCCTCTCGCTGCCGCTGCTCGAGCTCAGCCTCATGCTTTCGCTGGTCGAGTTTGGCGAGTTCGAGCTGAAACAACATCTCGGCCGACAAACCTCGAGGAGGGGGTGCTACTATCGGGGACCCACCCCGTGAGCCACCTAGAGGCATACCCAACCGCCAGCGGGCATCGGCCTGCGGGAACGTACCCGGCTCCGGAGCCCGAGGGGGCGCCATGATAGGAGTCGAGTGGAATGGGGGCTGGGCCGAAGGTGCCCCAGCTCCCGCTCCACCCGAAGCCTCATGCACCCCACCAAGCACACAGGTAACCAGCTCACCTCTCGACAAACCGCTAATACCGGGAAACCCTAAGACCGTGGCTACGCACTGCAGTCCGTACCGGTCCAGCCCCGACACAGGCTCCTCCAAAAAAATCCGAGCATCCTCCTCATTTTTCACCACCCGAACGCCGTTAGACAACTCCACCTTCTCCACCTCCTCGCCTGTCTCTCGAACTGTGCCCTCACTATGTTCAGACCCGTCTAGTGACATGATGGAGTCAACAACAAAATTCTCAAGTCAAGACAAAAGTAGCCAAACTCTCGCGTAGCTTTATTCACAAAAAAATATTCGAAGATGTTTTTGAGTGCAATAATAGGTCACCAATAAACTCCAAAAAGTTCTATAGATCCTCAAAACAATGTCCACTGCCAACAATGCGAGAAATAAATTCAACCCCAAATGGCAATAAGATTTCTCAAAAAAAAAATGCAATATTCAGTTCACTATATACTGGTCTAAGGTCGTCATTTGTTATGACCGGCACTACGAAATAAACAAGGGCACTTAATAATGGACTAGATGATAGGCTATATTTGCAACAACGGTACGCTAATTCCAAAACCCTCGAACTATTACGCCGGTGAATAAAACACTTAAAACCTCCAGAGTTAATCTACTGGATAACGGGGTATCAATTAACTGGGTTTTAGTGCACTTCTACAAAGTCTTTCCGGTGACGGCAAAGCCTACTCACAACAGGAGTACTTTACGTTAATAAAATGCTCTTAAGTAATAACAATGCTTGAATAAACTATAACAAGATTTAATAAATGAGTATATGCTTACGTTCACTTAGTTCACTTGCTTAAGTTTGCCTAGGCAAACTCTTTCGTCTCTGTCTATCCTCTAACGTCTTCCCTTCATGCTGGAAGTTTGCTCACATTCAACCTGTCCCAAAGAAGGGTGACCGCTCTCAACCCTCCAACTATCGTCCAATTGCTCTTATCTCTTGTCTTTCTAAAGTTTTTGAAACTATTCTTGCTTCCAAATTTCTTAATTATTTCTCTTCTCATAATCTGCTCTCAGATCGCCAGTATGGCTCCCTTAAGGGTCGCTCTACTGGTGATATTCTTTCATATCTTACTAACTCTTGGTCATCCTCCTTTCGGGACTTCGGTGAGACTTTTTCTATTGCACTAGAACTATCGAAAGCCTTCGATAGAGTCTGGCATAAATCTTTAATTTCTAAACTACCCTCCTTCGGTTTCTATCCCTCCATCTGTGCCTTTGTCTCTAATTTCCTTTCCGGCCGTTCCATAGCTGCGGTTGTGGACGGCCATTGTTCACTTCCTCACCCTATAAACTCCGGTGTTCCTCAGGGCTCTGTCCTATCTCCTATTCTCTTTCTAATTTTTATAAATGATCTCCTTAACTGTACCTTAATTCCCATCCATTCATACGCAGACGACTCAACCTTACACTACTCCATTAGTTTTTCAGAACGCCCCAGCCAGCAATCCCTCAACGACAAACGTAATGAAGCCATAGAACTCTTAAATTCTGATCTAAATACTATTTCCAATTGGGGCAGAGAAAACCTTGTTAACTTTAATGCTTCCAAAACCCAATTTCTCCATCTATCTACCCGTCAGGATCTCCCAGCGGACTATCCCTTATTCTTCAACAATACAAAAATCAACCCTTCATCTTCTCTCAATATTCTTGGTGTCTCTTTTTCTTCTGCTCTCATTTGGAAGGACCATATTACCAGTCTTGCTAAGGCAGCCTCCCAGAAGCTGGGTGTGCTCAACCGCCTTAGGGGGTTCTTTTCCCCTGCACAGCTTCTTGCTCTGTACAGGGGCATAGTGCGCCCTTGTATTGAGTATTGTTCACATGTGTGGGGAGGTTCCTCTCACACCGCTCTCCTAGACAAAGTTGAAAGGAAGGCCTTTCGTATCATTAACTCCCGTCCACTCACCAACTCTCTGCAATCTCTCTCTCTCCGCCGCAATGTTGCATCTCTCTCGCTATTCTATCGCTACTATAATAATCAGTGTTCCTCAGAGCTATCCCAGTGCATACCACCTCCTTTACGTAGGGCACGTGGTACCCGTCTTGCAACTCAATCCCACCCCTACTCTGTGCAACTCTCCAACCCAAGAGTGTAACGTTACTCTCAAACTTTATTCTACTCAACATCTGAGCTCTGGAACTCTCTCCCAGAATCAGTCTTTCCCTCTTCCTATGACTTAAATTGCTTCAAACTCCGTGTGTCCAGGCATTTTGGCTCGAACGCCCCTTGATTTTGGCCCTGTCACTCTTTCAACTATGGGGGAGGCACTCGCTATAGGCAGTTATGCCTTTTGCCTCCCTCAATCACATAGAAAAAAAAAAAAAAAAAAACTTTAGTGTGAGTCTGTACTCAACACTAAACTCTTCAATGCTCTATGAAAACACTGAAAGTCTAGTCCTACAGCAAACAGATATGGAATCTTCTGAAAACGTCTGATGCTCTAAGATGCTCGTTAATATAGAACAGAAATAATGCAGGGGCAGGACACCAAAGCGTGTATCTTAAATACACCAATAAGCAGGATACATATATATAACAAGGGAGTGCAACAACTCTGTGACAGCACTAATAATAGCCACTCAAAACAGTACTTCCTTAGCCAAAGTACCAGCCATACTGGGTTGTGCACCAAGCATCAACCTAGGCTAAAATAATACGTGAATAATTCCTAAAGCATACACAGTTAAAGTTATTAAACACAATGCTTGTGGGGGATAATATGGCCAAAGGTTATCTCTTACCACACCAATCGAAATATAAAATTAATCAACATAAATAAAAATAAAGTCTGAGATCGCCTACCTTATGGTATGAACTATGGTAGCCTATCTCTCAGGATGCCCTAACTAAACATTGTATAAATGGCCATATATATATCAATGACTTAGCTATAACTAGGGTCCTGGTTTAGTTCAGAGGATTCCGGCTTCGGTAGATAAGGGTTATAGGTCAGGACTCCGGGCCGGGCGTGGGAATTGTGGTGGAGGAGATCACGGGACACGTCTCTACCGTTCAGATGTTTATTAGCGTCTGATCGGAACTTCAATTTCCGACTCTTAACACCTTACGAGCGGCCTATGCGGTTTATTTATGTGTACCGCACAGCGGGGTGTTTTTAGCCAAAATAGGGCTGTTTACGTGATCATTTTCATGCCTAAATAAGACCCAGAACGTAAAACAAGTACCTATCCCTGAAAGGGCATAAACAGAGCTTTCGAATGGCACCATAACGATCCTTGTATGATGGATAGTTTTCTTGCAATAACCGTGCAACGCGAGTGCAAAAAGCAGGTAATTCGGTACTTTCAGTACATAATTGAGTATGTAGCGAGTGAGAGAGGGAGGAGGGAGCTGAGATTTGTGTCAGTAGGTTCGCCGCGGTGGTCTGGAGCAGTCATACGCTCGCTAGTCTCCTGCCACCACTTGTCTCTCTCTCTCAGCCACATTACGTGCTGAAATTGCCACTCGAGTTATGTCGAGCGCCGCCACATAGTCCAGCTTTATTTAACTCGACTTATGTTGCTCGCCGCTAAATAAGGGTTAAATAAACTATATATTAATTCGTTACCAAGGCTTCATTCCCTCTTCACGAAATCATATAAATAATTATCAGCATTTAAATTATATAATTATAAAGGTGAACATCGTTTCACAACGATTTAGTGAACATAATATCAAGATATTAACGACCCTAAAGCAAACGGTGGATCGCGTATGCGGTCGCGGGAATATTTAAACTGATCCTCTTTACAGATCTTCTAAACTTATTTCTGCAAGGTTTTATAACTAAATTAACTTGATCAAGGTAATCTTATACAGTACTAAATTACCTAACATTAATTAATCTCTACAATATATACAATCACCGGGTTCTGGTAGGAAATTGTTCACTCTAGTGAGGTTACCCTATCGGAAGGTTGTTGCCAACATTCCCCAGATAACGGTGCAGTCAATTTATTTCCCACAATGCTGTCTTTATTACTAATAAAGTCTAGCAGCGGCATAAAAGGTACCAGGAGGCTAGGCAGAGCGCAAGCATGCTCGTAGCCTACTGTCTCCCCTTGAACAGATTTCCCTTATGTTACGTTAATCAGGGGATCTCATACCGTAAATCAACCCAAATAATTTAAGATGACATTTCTCGTAACCGAAATCTATAATTTTTCGTCTATCACTGCTATATCGCTATATCGTGTGAGTGGTCATTACAAATCCTACACCATTGGAAAGCATATTGAATTTGCTTTCAACCGACACCTAACAATCCATCCTAATCATGGGATATCTCATACCGTAAATCACCCCTAATCATTTTAAATTAGATTTTTCGTAACAATAATCTATAATCTGTCTTCTATCACTGCTATATCTTGTGAGTGGTCATTACCAATCCAATAACAACAACAAAACCTTGCAATTACCTATCTTTGGACACTAAAATATTGATCCTTAACCTATAAACGGCGAGGGGGGGGGTATTGAACTCGATGCCCATGGGCGAGCATATAGGCTCCATTCAGGCCTATAATCGTCATTTTACGTTAAATATCGTTATTACTTATTCATATGAGCCTATTTTACCTTAACTATGAAGATAGTAACCTGTAACAACAATAAAACAAGTGAAAATATAATTTTTCTGGTCAAAATTGCGAATATAGATGGAGCAGCCCATTCATGAATTATGGAGCAAATTGAGGCAACCCCTCCCTCCACGAGGCCTCAACCACACTGAGCCTACTCATCCACACTCTCGGATGTGTAACACACTCGCTAGGCACGTAAGCACATCCTCCACACATTTTGCTAATGTTAGCACAAAAATATACCAACAAATTAGGAAATAACAGGGAAAATAGGTGATAATTGAAGGGGGAGGGGAAAGGGGGGAAGGAGGGGATGTGGAGGAGTGATATGAGGTATGGGGGGGGGGGATTTTTTTTTTAGTGCTACTGGGGCCGTTTAAATGTTTTTTTTAGGCCTCCCTCTTAAGAGCTTTGCCGCCCTCGCCCAGTAAAACTTCTTATGAGCTTTCTCGCCGTTGTCGGGTAAATAGTGGATTAACCTAGGAATGAGATTTTTTTTTTTTTCAATCCTGCAGTAGGCTATTTGGCTTTCATATTTGTTTCCTTATTCGACATTATTACGATATTTCGTTCATAGTATCTCTATCTTATCAGCGGCCATTACCATTCTTACATTAATTGAAAGAATATAGAATATGCTTTCATAAGACACCAAACAATTTATCCTGATCAGGGGATCTCATACTGTAAATCACTCCTAATCCTTTAAGATGGCATTGTTCGTAAACAAAATTTATAATCTTTTGTTTATCTTGTGAGCGGCCATTACAAATTGTACACCATTAGAAAGCATATAGCATGTGCTTTCAAATGACACCTAACAATCCCTCCTAATCAGGGGATCTCATACCGTAAATCCCCCCTAATCCTTTAAGATGACAGTTTTTATAACCAAAATCAACCAGTTGGGATTAGCCTACACTTGAAGGGAGATCTAATACATTGCGGAGGCAGATTACGATTGGCAGCTCTCTGTGAGGCAAGTAAGTATTCAATACTACTGCCCTCCAATCATCCCTTAACCCACCTTATAACAGATAGGTGTCACCGACTCTGTTACCATTATGGAGTTGGACACATAGACACCTATGTTCGACAAAAATTGTGGGTTCCTAAAATCAGGCAAGTGGTAAAGAAAGTTTTGCAAAAGTGCCTAAAATGAAGGCGGGTACAAGGAGCCCACTATGATCCCGTTGGACTACCTCCCTTACCATACCTGCGGACCACCCCAGGTGACCCATATAATGTTACCGGGTTGGATTACAGTGGAGCAATCCCTGTTAAAGACTTGTCTAATCTAAAGGTATACATGATACTTTTCACCTGTGCCGTTACCAGATCAATTCACCTGGAACTGGTCACCAATATCATTTGTGATAGCTTCTTACATGCATTCAGAAGATTCTGCAGTAGACAAGGATATCCACAAATCATGCCGAGTGACAATGCTAAAACATTTATAGAGGCAGCTACATATCTTCAAAATGTGAGCAATTATCCCAAGATTCAGACCTACCTTGCGGACTTGAAATGCGAATGACACTTTATCCCTGCCAGAGCACCTTGGTTCGGCGCAATATGGGAAAGAGCCATAGGGATTCTGAGGGCAGGTTTGAAGAAGGTGTTGGGTAGAGCTCTCATTTCGATCGAGGAACTCAACATCATACTCTTGTAGATTGAAGCCACAGTAAATGATCGCCCTCTCTATTATGCCTCTGGTAATTTGGATGACCTTGCCCTAATCACACCATCAGTACTGGTACGTGGATACAGACTACAGGATCTTCCTGAGGAGCATGATGAGGATGTTGTGGGGGACCCAGACTATGTGAGCAAAGATATGATATCGGCCCGCTACAAATATATTCGCAAACTGTCGCGAGACATTTGGCATCGCTGGTCGACAGAATATCTATCTGGTAACTCTAAGAGAAGCACAGAAAAGTAAACTAGCACCAATAACGGATCGTTGGCCTAGGGTAGGTGACATGGTAACCGTCCATGAAGAGGGCCCGCGCGCATTCTGAAAATTGGGTCGTATAGAGCTGTTACCCGGTTGTGATGGTGAGGTTCGGGTAGCGAAGGTTCGGACCAAGACTGGAGTAATTACACGTCCAATTATACGGCTATACCCTCTTGAAGGTGACCTATATTGCAAGGATGACTCCTCGGACCAGTTATCCAGAGATGTCCCCTCCCTGGCTTCTACTTCGGCGCAGCCTTTTGACGTGTCCAGCGGATGCCCCAGTCGACAGGCGGCCCAAATATCCTCCAAATCCTGGCGGGATAAGATTGCCTCCGGGCAATTATAATCATGTAAATATTGTATATTTTGGTGGCGGGAATATTTCCATACTCTATATACTCTATTTAGTATGAACAGTATCAATGCTACGTAATTTGGGTTAATGTAGTGTTACATATCCTTCCATAGTGATTAGAAGTGACTTGAAGTGAGTGAAGTTACTTGAAGTTTTGTTATTGTCCCCATGTCTCGCGCCTGCACGACCTGTTCCGGTAGGTTTGGCCCTACCATGTTTGCCTGCCCCGAGGTTCATGTCTGCCGATTCTGCCAGCTCCGAGAAGATTTGGCAGCTAAACTGGATGAAGCTAACGTCAAGATTAACGCCCTCACAAAGAAGCTGGAAACACTCCAAGAATTTACAACGCTCAACGTAGGAGTATCATCAAATGAAGCAATTTCTACCACCGCAGCATCTTCCAACAGACCTACGCCTGATATAGCGGTACCAACTTCAGCACCACGTCAGGAAAATTCAAGTAATGACTCTGCTCTCCCTCAGGACAACTTCCGCGTTGTGAGAAACAACGTTCGCCCCATCGCAAGGAAGATCATCTCACCAAAACCATGTGCCAGAACCGTTACCAGATTCTTGCGAACTTAGACGAAGAAGAAATTCGGCTCGTAGGAGATTCCATGGTTCGTGGACAACTTACCGAGTTCTGCACCAAGGCACCCAGGACCAGGAAGCGCTTCTGTATCCCTGGTGGCGGTATGGACGACGTTGCAGCTGCAGTCAACGAAGTTTCGAAGTCGGCCTCTTCACGCACAATGTATGTCATTCATGTTGGATCTAATGACGTGCAGCAGACTCGACCGGAGGAGTTCATGCTCAAGTACTGGAAGCTGATTCAGACGTATAAGGAAAAGTCACATAGAGTCATCATATCAGGGATCGTCCCCAGGATCAGTGTGAACAACCTATTCTTCAACATGGCCACGTGTAGTCCTAACCGGCAGATTAAATTGTTTCTGGACTGTTCACCCTCCACCAGTATTGAGTACTCCTGCAAATAACTTTCCTTGTGGCTTAATTTGACAAGAATATTGTCTGCAGTCTTGATTTCTTTTATGTTGAGATGAACACTACCTGTGGGGGGTAGGCCATTTACTTTCGCCTTCAAATTTTTGATGAAATGTGTCACCCATGCCGTGACATGCTGTAATTTTTCATAGCTGCTATATCTGTCCCAGTCCCATAACTGAGTGTCATCTTGGGGCACCGTGCCTATGATTTGGGTCACGATACCAGCGGGTTGCTCTTTGAGAACTATATTTTCTGGCCATCCATCGGGGTTCTGGAGCCAACTAGGCCCATTCCACCACAACGCAGAAGAACTAAAAAACTTAGCATACACGCCTCGAGATTCCATATCACTTGGGTTCTCTTTAGTTGACACATACCGGAAATGAGCTGTCGGGACTAGGGCATGTATCTCGTCGATGCGGTTTGTGACATACACTCTTAATTTCTTCTTACTATTAATCCAGTGTAGGGTAATCTGACTGTTACTCCACACATAGGTTTCAGAGATATGAAGTTTATCTTTATAGGCTACCTCAATAAAGTTTACAAAACTGCAGTTAATTCCATTTTAGGAATAGAAAGGGTCTTGATTGGCGTGACTTTGGCCTTTGCCTTGACCAAATGGCTGCCTTCTGACCCAACAAGATACACAGCAGTCCCATATGCTATACTGCTGGCATCAGCGAATGCATGTAGGGATACAGCATGATCGTATGCAACCCTCCGAGTAAACTTAATACGATTACAGAGTACCAGATCAACTACTATCCCCAGCCATTCCGTGTTCATGTCTTCAGAAAGATGCTCGTCCAAATCCAACTTTAGTCTCCACAAATGCTGGAGAAATATTCTAGACCTTATAGACACTGGCAATAAAACACCTAAAGGATCAAAGAGTTTGGCAGAAAATCTCAAACATTCACGCTTTGTCACATGCTCGACCGGAGTGTACTGTACTCCAAAGGAAAGATAATCAGAAGCCATTTCCCATACTAGTCCAAGAACTCTCACCAGTTCCTGCTGTTCAGCAGCAACACCATCCCTTTCTAGCACCTTTCTCAGAACAGGACTATTGGTAGCCCATTGATGCAGGAAAAAGTGGGCATTGTCCATAACTTCACGAGCCATGTCGTATGCACGGACGAGGGAATCTTCATTGTCCCCCGTACCTTGGAGATTATCGATATATAGCCAGGCCCTAGTTTCCTGTACAATCTTTGGGTCTACTTCAACAAGGGAAAGATGTTTAAGGATGGTTGCGTTCAGCAGAAACTGGGAGCAGGTAGTGCCAAACAATACAACCTGGAACCGATAACAACGAAGAGGCGAATCCAGACGAAGAGGATCTTTTGGCCACATGAACCTGGTGTAATCTCTGTCGTCTTCATGTAGTTTCAACTTCAAGAAGGCCTTCTCAATGTCACTGACCCACACATACTGATGCAGATGGAAGCTCAACAAGACTTGAGCCAACTCCGGTACTAAAGATGGTCCCGTGTACAGACAGTCATTCAGACTGGGCTTGTACTGGTTAACCTTAGCGGAACAATCAAATATAATACGCACCAGAGTAGTCCTGCTTTCCTTTATGATCCCATGATGTGCCAGATAGTGACATGACCCAGAGTCATCGAATGGAAACTCCTCAATGAAACCACGCGACAACTGATCAGAAATTACCTGCGAATATTGTTGACAAAACCCAGGGTCAGCAATATATCTCTTCTGGAGTCCTCGTAACCTACCCACAGCTAAACCTTTGTTGGTGGGCAACCGTCCCTTTTCTTCGGTCCAGGGCAGACGTACCTGATACTGTTGACTCTCAGGATCATACGTGACTGTTTCCTCATATGTGTTCAAAGCTTGCCGTTCGGCTTGTGAATGCTCTTTAGGTGAGATACCAATATGGTCTAAATCCCACAAAGCACTTAATTCTTTATGACATGGAAATTGTCCAGTAGACATATATTGATCTACTGGGGTCACTGCCACTTTAAGTACTGTAACAACCTCAGTGTTGGAGCTAGACGTGGTTCCCGCATAAGAACCACTAAAGGCATATCCGTAATTGGTAGGAAGTAAAACCAAATTTCCGGCCCTTTTGTAGCCAGGTCGCACTGTTGTAGTACTGATCGGCACCTATTAGTAGCTCCAATTGTGCTGTCTCGGTAACGTATGAGTCGGCCAATTTTATGCCACACGCTGTAAACTAGTGATTTCAACTTTTAGACTAGTTTCGCCCTTGTGTTCGGGGAGATCATCGACAACTAGTGCGTCAAGACGATGAAATCTGTCACGATGTATATACTTTAGTGCTACAACAGGATACTCACGAGAGGTTTGTGTTCCGGTGAAGCCGTGAAGACTCAATTGTTTCGTTCCCTTTGATTCATAAGAAAGGGAAGGTAATACAGAGCTCTTCACGAAAGTCCTCTGCGAGCACTGATCAAGTAGCGATCTGACCTTTACGGTCTTCTTGTACTTACCCTTCACAGGTAGCTAAACTGTGGGTAAAATTACTGTCTGTGTACTCATACATACGGACATTGTTGTTGAGGTTGTTGGAGTTGAGTCTACCCTATTACTACTACAACCACCTGCTGAACTCACCTCTCTCTGCTTTTGGCACAGGGAGTGAAAATGTTTGCCACGGCAGAATTTACAATTCTTAATATTAGGGTTTTTACACCCGTTACTACCGTGTTCACTGGAGAACACCCGACACGAGCTGTAGTTGCCTGGCTCTCTTTATTCTGAGAGAACCTGTCTTATATTTAAAGCATTTGTACCAGGGATGATTTTTCCCGCTACACAATTTACAGGCAAATTGGTTGCTACCGCTCGGCGTCGTGAATGTAGCTGTAGCCATAGGAAATTCCTTCACAAGGGTATCTTGACCCACCATGTTGTAGAGTTCTGCTTGAAAACACTGTGTAAAAGTATTTTAATCTAGACTCTGATCACCCATTTCCCTCCTAACAGTTTCCTTAACTGGTGATGGCAATTTATTCAAGAGTGTCACCAAGCAGAATTCCTCTAAACTTACCCTTTGACTAGTCATAGATCGCATCGCACTTGCCATATTGGCGTAAAAAGCCTTTAGTTGTGCTGTTTGACATTTAGGTGAGACAAGCTCATGAAAGTTCATGATGTGCGCTGCTTTTACTCTGTCAGGATGCCCAAAGGTCTCCTGAAGCAAGTCCACGGCAGGGCCATAACTTGCACCCTCAACCGTAAAGCCTTCTACTAATTTATAGGCGTCTCCCTGTAACTGACCCCTTAAGTACAGTCTACGACAGAACTGCTGTCATGGCCTGAGGCAATGTGTTAGTTCACTCACCTTTTAATAGATGGCACTTTAATCGCTTCTAATAAAACGGGGCGGGGTTAATATAGAGGTTCGAAGGAGGAGTCAAACGTGTGTGTGTGTGTGTGTGTGTTCGAGAACGGCACGCAGAATAAGTTTATTTTAACATAACACACGGGCTATATTATAAAATTAGCCCATGCTGGATCACAAATAAGTAACACACATTAGGTGTTGCGTAATTTATGGAATTTAATACACAGACAATCAAGTTTCTATCCTTCGCACTTTCCATTCCCCCCTCCTCCCCCTCTCCCTTTCACCCCAACTCTCTTTCTTCACCCGCTTCCTCTCCCCTCCCTCCCTCCCACCTCTCTCTCTCTCTCTCTCTCTCATTCTCTCTCTCTCTCGCTCTCTCTCTCTCTCTCTCAAGGACATAAAAGATACCTTCTAAAATACGCAGAATAATACTATGCGATTGCTTTGAATTTACATATACATAATCTATTTCGTATTAATTTCACCACACCACCAAACGCCTCCATTGAAATTAATGAAAGTATCGTATAAATACGATAGAATATGACTCTTTTGTGATCTTGTATGTCTCTGTGACGTCACGGTCTCTCCTACAGCACGACGTAGGACAAGTAGATCGTATATTATAAGATTGTAAATAAGTTAAGTTATAAAAGGCCTAATATGCTATAAAGCAATATTGCCATGGTCTTATGTAGTATATATGAATTTATCGTATATATTAATATAATTTATCGTATAGAGCAACCTAAATGCGGTACGATAATTTGGGCTCCTGGCGGTTTGCCAAGGCAGCAAGGTGTGCTTTTGAGGTACGCCAGAGCCTTCACGAACACCAACCAGTTAACATCTAATTTTCCGCCCTCAGTTGATCGTGCTTTTGTGCCTCTAATCACAATACACATACAGCAATACACACAACTACACCATCACGACGCTCTCATCGACATCATGACTGACTGATAGATAAGCATATTATTCATGTCCATTCCCATGTAATCATTTATTCTTTCTTTAACTTGACTCGTGTCTTGGGACCGAAGTCTCGTTCCCCATTGTCCACCGCCATATTGGGTAAAGCGTTCTCCCTTGCCTCATTGCCACGTGGAACTATTGGTGAGTAAATTCCTGGCTAATATTAACCCTTATAACCTTACCCTATAATTATATACATTTATTATGTGAGACCTTTGGATATAAATTAGCTTGTTTCAGATTGAATTCAATTTAGATATAGAGTATTCATTTAGATTGATTTTATTTGATTCATTATAGCTTAGTAATATTTAACTTCCATTGATAGTTTACCACATTGGTGCCCAGACCCGGGAATTAGCTACCAGTAAGGGATTTTAAGGCAATGAACAAGGGGACATATAACAGGATGCAGGAACAACTCTATGATAAACTGGCAAGGCTAGCCAAGCGATGGTTAGAGCCGGAATGCAGGGTCACATCGTTGTGCCTGCCTAAGTCCTGCATCCCACCCATCATCTTTCCCCAATAATTTTCTTTTCCGTTTCAGACTTCCTATGACATATGACCTGACCTAAAAAAAAAATCTTGTTCAATATGATCCATTAGTAGGTATTGCTATTTAGTGTACTATTTTTTCTCCATAACATAGAAGTCCGCCGGTTGGCGTCTCCTAATTAGACTATTATTTGGCCGTTGTCTTTGTAACGTAATATTTAGATACATAGCCTATAGGCTCGCATGCAAAATGGATAAAAACGATAAAGAGACACCGTCTAGTGGGGTGCTGATCAAAGCCCCTAAAAATCAAAGGGCGGGACTTCGGGGAGTATTAAATAGGCTAATTGTGGACTTAAACACTTTCATCACTACTGCTGAACTAGAGGAATTGGAGGCTAGATTAGATAACGTCCAAGCTACCCACGGTCGTATTACGGCTCTGAGTGAGGTGATTGTGGCTGACATGATAGAGGAGGAAGAGATAGTTACAGAGTGTGATAATCGCGCCCTCTATGACGAACCTGTCTTTAGAGCGAAGCGCCTATTACAGCGTGCTGTCGCAAGTAAGAAGGGAGGCGATAATGAGGCCCATAGAAGGGCTGACCCAAAACATACTGTACACCTCCCAAAGCTCAATCTTCCTACATTTGGGGGCAAGTTAACCGAGTGGTTAGCTTTCTGGGACGTATTTCGATCTACGGTTCATGAATCCTCTTTGGATAATGTCCGCAAGTTTCACTATCTGAAGGGACAGATGGAAGGAGAGGCCTTACATTTAATAGAGGGTTTTGCAGTAGTGGGTGGTAGTTATCTTGAAGCGGTACACTTATTAGAGTCCACATACGGGGATAGAGAGCAGTTGAAGATGGCCCATGTCGTTGCCTTGTTAAGGCTCGCAGAACCACAGTATAAGGTTGATGAGTTGACAAACTTCAGGGCAAATATGGAGTGCCATACTCGATCGCTAGATACCCTAGGGCTTACCACGCAGGAAATGATAGTCATTATCTTGCGTCAGAAGCTTCCTATGGCAATACTTGATAAGGTAAGATCATTTGAGCTGGGGGAGTTCAAAACTCAGTTCAGTAAGGAGATCAATAATCTACAGTTGAACAAAGGGAGAATGTATGAGTCGGGAGGGAGTGAGAATGTTGAGAAAAGGGGAACAGTAAGCATGACAGTGGGGACTAAAGTAAAGAAAGAGGGTGCGTATAAGAAACCTGCTCAGATTCTATGTAAGCTATGTAACAACAAACATAAATGGAGTTTCTGCGTAAAATACCCAACAAATGAGACAAAACTAGCACAGGCGAAAAGATTGAAGCTATGTGTAGGTTGTCTAAGTGGGGAACATGGTAAGCAGGGACAATGTACTGCTACATACTTAAGGCCCTGTCGGCACTGCAAAGGACATCACTTTGATAAGTTGTGTCCTACTGCAGATAAAGTCAAAGACGTCAAAAATGAGGGTACTACAACTGTGGCACTAGGTAGCACGCAAGACACCACTATATTGCCCACAATACAGATTCCCATGGAAGGTAATGACATTAACAAAGTTTGTCGGGTACTTCTAGATCAAGGATCTCAACGTTCCTTTATAAAGAGGTCCGTACTAGTGGGATTGAAGCACCGAATCGTAGGGGCTGAGACTCTTCGATTACAGGGCTTCACAGGGGTTACTGATAAACAAGACTACGAGATAGCGGAGATTTCATATTTCTATCGTAAAAACCGGTACTTTATGACTTGTATCGTAGTAGACACCCTACCAGAATATGTATCTGTGGGTGTGAAGAAGGTGGAACACGCATTACGTAGCAAAGGGGTTAACTTGTCAGATCCCATGGGAAATCAGAGTGAGGTGCATGTTCTACTTGGTGTGGATCATTATTATGAAGTAGTATACCCTGGATTTAAAAAGATGTGTGGTGTAATTTTAATCCCCACTAAATTTGGATACTGCATGAGCGGAAAGGTGCATACTACACAGTCAAAGGTCCTGGTCGACACGGTCTCGATATATAGAGTCAATGTAACCGCGGCAGAGGAGTTGGGAAGGGAGGATTCCCAACCTAGTGACCCTAAGATGGCTGCCGAGTTCGACCTGGAACGACTGTGGAGATTGGATCACATAGGCATTAATCCTATGGAGACTGATTATGACTCGGAAGTTGCGCTACAAAGGTTTAACGAGTCTGTGTGCTACTGTGCCTCAGACAAGCAATATAAAGTTAGTTTACCCTGGAAGAACAGTGAGATAAGCCTGCCTACCAACTATGGTTTGGCATTAGGTCGCTTGCGCGCATTGCAGCGGAAATTGTCTAACGAACCGAGCACGCGCCAGGCGTATGACGATGTATTTCGGAGTTATGAGGATAGGGGTTTTATAGAGAGAGTCGATGTCAGGGAACCATGTAAGAAGGGTAGGGTTCACTATCTGGCCCATCATGGGGTAAAGAAAGACAGCGTCACCACACCAATACGGGTGGTGTATGACTGTTCTGCCCACCAAGGACAACAACCCAGTCTAAATGACTGCCTGTTGACAGGTCCGTCCATGGTGTCGGACCTGTCCCAACATCTATTGCAGTTAAGGCTGGGGAAGTATGCCTATACCAGTGACATCGAGAAGGCATTCTTGATGGTCAAGCTAAAGGAGGAAGATAGAGATGTTACCCGCTTTCTTTGGTTCGGCGACATTAGCGACTCTGAAAGTCCCATCATAATATACCGTTTTCGGGTTGTACTCTTTGGGGCCACTTGCTCGCAGTTTTTGTTAAATGCCACAATCAGAAAACATCTAGCTGACACTCATGAGGACACAAGTAAACTATCTCGCGGATTATACATTGACAATTTGCAGGGTACTAGCGATAGTCAAGATGATTTGTTGTATGCATACTGGCAAGCACGCAGATTGTTTGCGGATGCACATCTATTTCTCGCGAGTGGGTTACTAATAGTGAAGATCTTCAGAGTTTAATACAAGTGGATGGTACGGCATCTCTTAACCAGGAAAAGTCCAGAAATTTGGGGATGATCTGGCAACCTAAACATGACATACTAACTTTTCAAACAAGGTCTTTTGCTCAGCAGACAGGAGCGCACACAAAAAGAAGTCTGTTGAGCAAAGTTGTGCAATTTTTTGATCCTTTGGGTCTAGCATTACCCGTTACCATAAGAGCTAGGATTCTAATGCAGGAAGTTTGGAGACGTAAGATAGGATGGGATGACAGTTTGCCCGAGGACCTGAATGACCAAGGGACATTGCTGTTGAATGAATATATCATCCTATGTACTAAACCTATACCTCGTAAAGTGGCGGCGTTCGGTGACGTTACGTTACACACGTTTTGCGATGCTAGCGCCACGGCATACGGGGTAGCCATATATGTTGTTACTTCATTTGGGGCACATTTAGTTACAGCCCGGGCCAAGGTAGCCCCGGTTAAAAAGGTAACTATTCCTAAAATGGAATTGACTGCCATGCTGCTATTAGCACGTCTGGTGCAACATGTACGCGCAGCATACGAGAGCGAATTAAATATTGAAATCGTTCATGTATGGTGCGATAGTCAGGTCGCACTCAACTGGATACATAGCAAGAAGTCTCTGCCAGTTTATGTGCAGAATAGGGTAGATGAGATTAGAGCCCTTTTGCCAGACGTTGCTTATCATTATGTAAATACAAAAGAAAACCCTAGTGATCTCATAACTAGGGGTATAACGGCTAGCCAGTTAATGAAGTCCGAATTGTGGTGGCATGGTCCAAAGTGGCTGCTCCATGAAAGTGAATGGACTATATGGCATGCTGTTGGTGAGGGACTTCTGCCACTGGAAACAGTGGCAGTTACAGCCCAACCAAATGAGCCACCGGGTCCTATCATGAAGTGGGCAAGATTCGGTGATTATAATAAACTAGTCAGAGTTGTAGCTTGGGTGTTGTGATATATATCCAATCTCAAGCTTAAAGTAACGGGCCAACTCTGCAACAGGGGTCACAACATTGATGCTCGTGAATTTAAAGCAGCTGAAGTAACTTTGATCAAATGGGTTCAAATAGAAACCTTTTCCAATGAATTAGAATCCTTGAAAAGCTCGAATAAGACATTAATGCCTAATATAGTGCGTCAACTAAGGTTGCACCTAGACAATGGCCTCATCAGGTGTGAGGGTCGCCTGAAGTGGTCGGGTGTACCAGACGGCACAAACCGACCTATACTTATGCCAACAAGACATCACGTTACTGATCTATTGATCATACGTGCACATAGGGAAGTAAAACACTACGGGGTATGTCATATTATATCAAATTTACGTCTCACATGGTGGATACCCAGAGTTCGACAAGTAGCTCGACGCGTAGTGAGAAAGTGTGTAATATGCCAGAGACTAAAGGGTAAACCATATGCAACTGGACCAGCTCCACCTCTACCTGAATGCCGTGTAAAGCACGTAGAACCTTTCCAAGCGGTAGGATTAGATTACACAGGGGCATTGAAGACGAGGGAGCATGAGAAGGTTTATATATTATTGTTTACCTGTGCGACGTCTCGAGCGGTACACCTAGAACTATGTGATAATATGTCTAGCGAAGAATTTATGCTGGCGTTCAGACTGTTTTGTGCCCGTCGTTCATTCCCTCAACTCATTCTTAGCGACAATGCTCCCACTTATGTCCAAGCATCAAAATATCTAAAGGATATGAGTAGTGATCCTACTATCATCACTTTTTTGGGAGAGAAGAAGTGCGAATGGAGGTTCATTCCAGTTAAGGCACCTTGGTTTGGTGGAATGTGGGAACGGTGTGTCGGCATAGTAAAGTCAGGACTCAGAGCGGTTGTAGGACGTGCTCTATTAACCCTTAAAAAGCGGCCCACCACTTAAGTCGAGTTAAATAAAGCTGGACTATGTGGCGGCGCTCGACATAACTCGAGTGGCAATTTCAGCACGTAATGTGGCTGAGAGAGAGAGACAAGTGGTGGCAGGAGACTAGCGAGCGTATGACTGCTCCAGACCACCGCGGCGAACCTACTAACACAAATCTCAGCTCCCTCCTCCCTCTCTCACTCGCTACATACTCAATTATGTACTGAAAGTACCGAATTTCCTGCTTTTTGCACTCGCGTTGCACGGTTATTGCAAGAAAACTATCCATCATACAAGGATCGTTATGGTGTCATTCGAAAGCTCTGTTTATGCCCTTTCAGGGATAGGTACTTGTTTTACGTTCTGGGTCTTATTTAGGCATGAAAATGATCACGTAAACAGCCCTATTTTGGCTAAAAACACCCCGCTGGGCGGTACACATAAATAAACCGCATAGGCCGCTCGTAAGGTGTTAAAGAAGAGTGAGTTGACGACAGTCCTCACAGAGATAGAGGCAGTCATGAATGATCGCCCGCTTACATATGTGTACACCGACCTGCAAGAACCACTACCATTAACGCCAGCTCACTTGCTATATGGAAAACCATTGACTGCGTTTCCATCTGATTTTCAGTCCATAGTAGAGTTAGAGGATCCCTCGTTGTACTCTGAGGTAGCGGTGTCTAAGAGATACCAGTATATATCCAGGATAATCGAGGATTTTAGGAAACGGTGGATTAGTGAATATCTGCTAGCATTGAGGGAAAGGAGTGTTACTCCCTCTGGTAGACCAACGGCACCTACAGTTGGCGAAGTTGTTTTAATTAAAGAAGATAGTCCTCGTTTATACTGGAAATTTGGCCGCGTGTTGGAGGTATACAAGGGGGCAGACTCTTTAGAGCGGGTGGCGCTATTGAAGACAGCCACTGGAACTACTGTTCGTCCTATCGCACGTTTGTACGCTTTGGAGCTCGATTCCGCATTGCAATCTGAGGCTCCACCTGTTATTGCTGTGTCCGAGGATTCTCAAAGGAACGACTCGCCTCTTACTGATGGTGATCATTCTCGGACCGGGACGCGTCCCAGACGCGCTGCTGCTGGCGCCGTCGACTTGTGGCGTCAGAAGATAGCCTCTGGGCAACTTTAGGTTTAAGGTGGGGTTCAGGTCTTTTTTGTCCCACACAAAAAAGACCTGAACCCCACCGAGTGTATCGTATAAATACGATAAAATATGACTCTTTTGTGATCTTGTATGTCTCTGTGACGTCACGATCTCTCCTACAGCACGACGTAGGACGAGTAGATCGTATATTATAAGATTGTAAATAAGTTAAGTTATAAAAGGCCTAATATGCTATAAAGCAATATTGCCATGGTCTTATGTAGTATATATGAATTTATCGTATATATTAATATAATTTATCGTATAGAGCAACCTAAATGCGGTACGATAATTTGGGCTCCTGGCGGTTTGCCAAGGCAGCAAGGTGTGCTTTTGAGGTACGCCAGAGCCTTCACGAACACCAACCAGTTAACATCTAATTTTCCGCCCTCAGTTGATCGTGCTTTTGTGCCTCTAATCACAATACACATACAGCAATACACACAACTACACCATCACGACGCTCTATCATTCACCCGCCGGCTTTAGCACCGCCTACAGCTCCGCATCGCCACTGAGAAAACTCTATCCTAATTTGAGTATTTCATATCCCAATTCCCTTTATTCATTGCATGAACAGTAGTTAAGTGCTTGTTTAACCTCCACATAGTTCTGTAGTTGCCGTGCATGTTATTTTATTGCTTTTCTGACTGATAAACATTGTTGTTTACATTTGTTATCCTAGCTTGTAGCAGACGACGCACGCACACCTCTAAATCGACCTAGCTTTGTATTTTCTTATTAACTCTAGTAGTTATCGTATTCAGTATCCTACTGTAGCTATATATATCTGTAATTTTAGTTGTTGCTTGCATGATCTTGTACTGTAGTAACCTTTGACTGATAACTTTGTTTATCTAAATATAATCCTGCTCGACTAGCCTACAGTGACACCAGCGCCATCTGTTGATACAGTATATTAACCCCTTGTGTGCAGTTACACTTTATTTTTATATAATCTCTATTTGGTGAATTGTATATTTAGTCACATATTCTATTATATATATATATATATATATATATATATATATATATTTGTTTTGCTTTTTTAGGTAGATTATCACCCCTGGTAGCCTACTTCTGCATATTTCATACTTTTTTGTTTGTGGTTATTTTTGTTTTCGGTTAGTCTAGGCTATCATCCCTGGTGGCCTATTTCTGCGTACGGTACTTCAATTTTTAAATTTTCAGTTAGGCTATCACCGCTGGTGGCCTATTTCTGCGTACCGGTATTTCATAATTTTTGTTTTCGGTTAATTTTGTTTTCGGTTAGTCTAGGCTATCATCCCTGGTGGCCTATTTCTGCGTACTTCAATTTTTAAATTTTCAGTTAGGCTATCACCGCTGGTGGCCTATTTCTGCGTACCAGTATTTCATAATTTTTGTTTTCGGTTATTTTTGTTTTCGGTTAGTCTAGGCTATCACCGCTGGTGGCCTATTTCTGCGTACCGGTATTTCATAATTTTTGTTTTCGGTTATTTTTGTTTTCGGTTAGTCTAGGCTATCATCCCTGGTGGCCTATTTCTGCGTACTTCAATTTTTAAATTTTCTGTTAGGCTATCACCGCTGGTGACCTATTTCTGCGTACCGGTATTTCATAATTTTTGTTTTCGGTTAGGATAGGCTATAACCCCTGGTGGCCTATTTCTGTTTAAATAAACATAAAATTGTTTTCGGTTCGGCTATCACTGCGTATTCAAATTTAATTTTGTTTTGTTTTAATTTTTGGTTAGGCTATCACCGCTGATAACCTATTTGTGTGTATTTCAACATTTTTGTTTTCGGTTAGGCCTATTTAAGTAAGTGAAGCGACCTGAAGGGAGTGAAGTGTTTTTAAAGTGAGTTTAGTGTTTTTAAAGTGAGTTAAGTGTTTTTAAGTGGGTGAAGTGAACTGAAGAAAGTGATCGTCACCATGCCTCGTGCCTGTACGAACTGCGCCGGTAGGTTTGGTGCTTCCATGTTTGCTCCTGCCGATCCACAAGTCTGCCGACTCTGCCAGCAACGAGAGGATTTGACAGCAAAATTGGATGAAGCCCTCAACAAGATCAACGCCCTCACCAGGAAGCTGGAATCACTCCAAGAGTTTGTAACACTCAACGTTGGAGTATCACTAACTCAAATTGTTTCAACTCCAGCATCCACTACCGCCCCAACGTCATCTGCCAACAATCCAACACCTGCAGTAGACACTGCAGCAGATGCTTCTGACGAACCTGAGCCGACATCAAACCAGGACAGCCGTCCTGTTCACCTTAGTCTCTCCCCCACTCCTCGTGCAAGAAGCCTGCTAGCACGAACAGTACCAACCCCTCGCCCCCGTTCTAACCACTCCTCTCCCCGACCTGTACGTAGAGTCCCGCCACCACAGGTTTCCGGATTTACACCAGTGAGGAACGGTGCACGGCCAACGCAGAAAAGGTCTCATCTACCAGTCACAATGTCAAACAGATTTGAGATATTGGTAGAGATGGAAGACGAACCAGAAGAGACCAGGCTCGTTGGGGATTCCATCCTACGAGGACAGGTCGAAGAGTTCTGCGACAGAGTCCCAAATCAACGAAAAAGATTTTGCATCCCAGGAGCTGGACTGGACGACATTGTGGAAGCCTTCGAAGATACCACAAAGGATGCAAATGAAAATACCCTTTTTGTCATCCATGCTGGTTCAAATGACGTCATGCGCACCAGATCCGAAGAGTTGATGGAGAAATATCGCAAGATGATCCAGCACTACAAAAACAAGTCGAGGAATATCATCATCTCAGGCATTCTCCCCAAGGTCGACGCACCTGACAAATTCTACGACAAGGCCTTCAGCACAAATAGCCGACTAAAATTTGTGTCTGAGGGAAGAAGTTGAATTCATCAACCTCTGGGACAACTTCTACAACCAGCCTACTCTGTTCCACAAGGATGGCACTCATCTAAACCCTGTGGGTTCAGCACGCATGGGTCGTCTCCTACACGAAGCAGTCCGCAGCCATGGATAAAAAAACGCCATCCGAGAAGTGACATAAATCATCCAACGCCAAGAAAAAAACAGAGGCAACCGAGGACCACCAGCGATAAGGACCGAAGACAGCGAGGACCGAGGACAGCCATGAACATAAATGTAGATCCGACAAGAACCAAAAATATTATTAAAGAGCGTTCCGTGAGTTCTAAAATAACAAATTTAAAGGTTTTCTATGCAAACGCTCGTAGCATACACAATAAATTTTCAGATTTAGAGGAGCTAGTGTTTACAGAAAATTATGATGTGATTGGCATAACAGAATCTTGGCTCAATACAGAAGATAGAGACTTTTTAGCAGAATATTCACTTCCCGGTTATGTAATGTTTGAGAAAAGCCGAATAAATCGAAATGGAGGTGGCGTTTTACTTTATATCAAAGAAAGTCTTAACCCTACCCTCTTGTCAAAACCTCAAATTGTGAACGTCGACGCATCTTTTGTGCTAATAAAGAATAATAAAGGTACCAAAATAATACTTGCATTAATATACAGACCTCCAGCTCAATCAGTGCAAACTGACCGAGAAATTTACGAACAAATTGCAGATGTAAGTAACTCACAAGATACCGTAATTTTTGGTGACTTTAATTTACCTGTGACCAAGTGGGGCGATACTCTTACTTCACACTCCGGACATGACTTGTATACAAACTTGCAAGAGAGTTCGCTTTATCAATTTGTTGGAACGCCGACCCGTGGTAATAACGTTCTTGACATTGTACTTGCAACAAAAGAAGAATTAATAGAGAATTTGAATGTTGGTGATGAATTCAGTAACAGCGACCATCGTACGATAACTTTCACTTTAAAGTTTACTAGTAACGAACCAAATAGTAGCATCGAAAAAGTCCCTAATTTCAAGAAAGCAAACTTCCATAAACTTAGAGCTATGTTTAAAGAAACTGACTGGAGCTTTTTAATTCACAATAACGACATAAATACATCTTGGAAGTTATTCGAAGCCACTTACTTAAAAGCAGTGCAAGATTGCATACCATCGAAAACTCGGCGTCCAGGCCATAATAATAAGCCCAAATGGTGGAATAAAGATATTTCAAACTGCCTGCTTGCTAAAAAATTTGCTAATGATAGATTAAAATCCTCACAAAATGACGAAGAACGGGTGAAATTTGTAGAGCTACGACGCAAAGCCAAAAAGTTAATTAAGCAAAGTAAAAAGACCTTAGAGTTACATATTGCGAATCAAAGTAAAACAAACCCGAAAGAATTCTATAGTTATCAGAAAGAAAAAGTTGTTACTTCAACTGTTGGACCGTTAGTCGATGAAAATGGAGAATACACCAAAGACGAAGAACAAATGAGTAATGCCCTCAATACCTTCTTTGCATCAGTTTTTACAACAGAAGACCTCAGTGATATCCCTACACCATCGCCGATTCAGATTGATAATTCAGATGTTCTAAGCAATATCACCGTTACAGAGAGAGAAGTATTGAATTGTTTAGATAAACTCAAGGTAAATAAAACGCCTGGACCTGATACAATCTCGCCTAGAGTTCTAAAGGAAGCTAAGGATGAGCTCTCTAAACCACTGACATTACTATTCAATAAATCCTTGCAGTCTGGAACTATGCCCGTACTGTGGAAGCTAGCCAACGTAACACCGATATTCAAAAAAGGCAGCAAATCCCTACCCAGTAACTATCGTCCAATTAGCTTAACCTCAGTTGTATGTAAAATGCTAGAAACGGTCATACGAGACAGACTCGTAAATCACTTAGAGGAAAATAACATACTTAAAGATACTCAACACGGCTTTCGTAAAAAACGTTCCTGTTTAACAAACCTCTTAGACTTCTTCCACGATATCCTCAACCTCTACGATGAGAGTAAAGCTGTAGATATTATATACCTTGATTTTCAAAAGGCCTTTGACAAAGTTCCCCACAAACGTTTACTGCTAAAACTAAAAGCGCATGGAATACAAGACGGTGTGTTGAAATGGATAGAAAATTGGCTCAGCGACAGAAAGCAAAGAGTAGTCATAAACGGTAAGGCATCAAAATGGACCAATGTAAGTAGCGGGGTACCCCAGGGATCGGTACTAGGACCAATTCTCTTTCTAATTTACATCAACGACATAGATGAGGGTCTCACCTGTACAATCTCAAAATTTGCTGACGATACAAAATTGCAAATAGCGTACTCTCAAAAGAACAAGTTGACGATATGCAACACAATCTAGATAAATTGTCATGTTGGGCCCAAATTTGGCAAATGAGTTTCAATGCTGATAAATGTAAAGTACTACATATCGGATACCTAAATGAGAAAGCAAACTATTCGATGAATGGCACTCAGCTTAAGAATGTAAACAGAGAAACCGATCTGGAGTAACAATATCGAGTAACCTAAAACCGAGTCAACAATGTTCAGAAGTTGTTAAGAAGGCAAACAAAATAATTGGCTTTATAGGCAGGTCATTTGAGCATAAATCCAAAGAAGTTATCCTAACCCTTTACAATTCCTTAGTCCGCCCTCTTCTGGAATACTGCGTTCAATCCTGGTGCCCTTATTACCAAAAAGATATAAACAAGCTAGAACGAGTTCAACGTAGAGTTACCAAAATGATACCTAGCCTAAAGAACAAACCATACGAAGAGCGTCTTAGAGAATTAAATCTATTTCCTTTAACCCAGCGCAGATTAAGAGGTGACTTAATTCAAGTGTTCAAAATCATCAAAGGCATCGACAATATGAACTGTAGTAAGTACTTCACTATCGACCAATTAATTACACGCGGGGAAACGGTTGCAAAATTATTGGTAAATCTTTTAACTCACACGAATCTAAGAATTTCTTCTTCAATCGAGTTGTCAACTTGTGGAATGGGCTTCCCGAAACGTTATAGACTGCATCACCGTTGATTCATTTAAACTCCGCCTAGACAAATATCTCGCATCAAACCCGCGACTGACTGCGTTTGTAAATGAATAACTTTATTTTATCCCCCCCTCAGTTACTAACCCATCTGTCCCCTACTAACTTCCTAATCCTGCCACGGACATTAGTTCCAGGGCAGTAATTCCCTTTCCAATGTTCCCTTACCCACTCTAAACCACTGTTTGGACACTTGATCCTCAGTGTTTTGGAGGACAAGCAACCTAGAAGGGTCACTAGATCTGTTGTTGCTTGATTTCCTTTGTACTCCTTTGTACTCCTTTGTACTCTCATCGACATCATGACTGACTGATAGATAAGCATATTATTCATGTCCATTCCCATGTAATCATTTATTCTTTCTTTAACTTGACTCGTGTCTTGGGACCGAAGTCTCGTTCCCCATTGTCCACCGCCATATTGGGTAAAACGTTCTCCCTTGCCTCATTGCCACGTGGAACTATTGGTGAGTTAATTCCTGGCTAATATTAACCCTTATAACCTTACCCTATAATTATATACATTTATTATGTGAGACCTTTGGATATAAATTAGCTTGTTTCAGATTGAATTCAATTTAGATATAGATTATTCATTTAGATTGATTTTATTTGATTCATTATAGCTTAGTAATATTTAACTTCCATTGATAGTTTGCCACAGAAAGCATGTATGTGATCCACCGGGATTCGAACCTGGGTTATCACACACAGATTTCTTAGACACCTTAACCATTACACCACCAAGACGGTTAAAGGTTTATGCACACGCCTACGACTTATGAAATAAATAATAAATGTTAGGGATGACAAAAGTAACACATATATATTGATTAGGAATAGGATAACTAGCGAGGCAGCGAACAACACCTGTTACTCGCTGCCTCGCTAGATATCCTATTCCTAATTAAGCTACGATTCCCGAAGAACACGTCTATATTTGTTTATATATATATTAAGTGTAACAATAACACTTAGGATTTACGTTATGTGTGTTGGCTTAAGGAATAAGTTGGATAATACACATACTTGTGACCTCCACAATTTGTAATGTTTGAGGAGACGGCGCTTCAACCTCTCTCCTCTGTTCATCACATTGAAGCACCAACCCACCCACACCAACACTAACACAGGATACAAAACAGACACACACACACTCACACCCAATAACATAAAACGCACATCACACACATGATCACATACAACGTAATGGGCACAAATCACTCACACATGATAACATAAAACGCACACACACACACACACACACACACACACACACATACACACACACAAGCACTGGTCCAGGCAAACTAGAAAAGGTATTAGCATTATTGAGGAAATGCTGCTGTCTTCAGTGCGTGTCATGGCCATCCTGAGCCTTACGACGTATACAGACTAATAACACACATAACAAAGCCACTATAACAACTTCGTCTCTCTCCAACACCCCTTCTCCTCTCTCTACACTCTTCAGAAAATAGGACAAGTAGAAAGTAGCTACGAGGTGCCGTTGTGAAGGCTTATCCTTCAATACCTTCACCTGACCTGACCCCATCCGGGGTTTAGCTGGTCCACAAGGGTGTGTGACATGAACCCAATAGAGAATTTGTGGGCCATCATGTCATGGAGTGGAATGTGGTCCAGGTTAGGATTGGAAAGGGCGGGAGGAGTGGGATCGGGGGGCAGGAGGGGGGGGGGGGGGGGATCCGTCGCCGCCCTAATATAAGTTGGATTTTTTTTAAATCAGCTCCAACGAGAATACAGGAGGTAGTTGATGCAGCTTGTGGGTGGAGATCATATTGATTTCATAAATATAAATTGTAAATGTTTACATTTAAGATCCCTTTATATATATTATATTATGTGTATGTGTTTCCAATGTTCACCGTAACATAATGATGGTGAAATAATACATATTAAATTAAATTCAAGGTAACATACACAGAGCTATAGTATACTTTTAATTATGTTTGGACGATAATTTAAACAATACGAAGTAAAAATATAAAAGCCTAAACAATTTACAGTATATCAACTTTAAAACAACATAACAAGATTGCTTGATTATTGTAATTGTTCAATTTGATGACTTACTTTATAGTAAATCTTACATGGGTAACGCCGAACTGTTTACTGATAATGGGAAGCCACAGTAATTAAGAGCTTAATTAAGAATCCACTGAGAAAAGTATAATGCAATAATCATAGCGTGTCATATTACATGTTAAGGTAATTTTTAATATGACATGTTAAGGTAGGCGGATGCCCAAACCCCGAAAGGGGTTGTAATAGGGGAGCTATACCCCCGCCAAAGGCGGCTTTCTAAGGCCTTTCCTAGCTGATGCTGAGAGGATTGGGTTCTAGTCATGTGGTGATGCAGGTCTATCAAAGTGAGAACTGAGTGATCTCTGCCATACCCATAGCTTACTCTAACTGTTCCTTTTACTTATATATTTTCTAGATCTCAAGTGACGGGGCCTCTTCCGTGGATTGACCTCCCAATCTACCAAGATTGGAAGCCAAAGCGTCACATTTTTCCTTTGCCCCTCAACTTTCTCTTCATAATTGCTGAGGGGCACAGGGCCCTGGGTGGGTCTTTGGTTTCCCGGGCGTTTCCGCACCCTCCTTAGCTCCCCGCCATGGAGTGCCTTCGGCCACCCAAGCTTTATTGTGGTCGGCAGGGAGGGTTCTGTGGGGGCGCTCGGTTATGGCCTTGGCCTTGGGGCTGTTCGGCCAGGCAGCTTGGGGAGCAACAACAACAACAACAACATGTTAAGGTAGATTATGAATTGGTCAACCACAGTGCTGTGAATAGTGGTATGGAAGAAAACATTTTTTACTCTAATATGAAAATTTGTTTTTATTACAAAACAAAACACGTTTCGGCTCATCTAAAGTGTTTTCTCTAACTGAGCCGATATTATCTTGTCTTTATGATATATATATATTTGGTTATAATTTGGTCAAAGCTAGATTACAATGTGATCCAACTTGTCTTGATGCGTGGATTGTAACATCCCGTTTCAATTACTTATATATTTATACGATTGTTTACACTAACCAGGACGCCAAGGTTGGCAACTTTGAGTGTTTTGCAACGGAGCATACTGTATATATTTATTTTCTATAACACATTGTATAAGGTAAATAATAGAATACGAGTTAATAATTGAGAATCAGTAAAGGTAAAAAGAACAGTATTATTAAAACACCAAAGATTTGTTTATGGAAAGCTTTGAACACGACGATGAGGAAAATTATATATTCGGTTAGGAGAGAGAAGGGGGAGAGAAAAAGAGAGAAGGGGGGAGATAGGGGAAGGCAGCAGAGAGAACGGGAGGAGGGGGGAATGGGAAGTTCGAAGGATAGAAACGTGATTGTCTGTATATTAAATTCCATAAATAACGCAACACCTGATGTGTGTTACTTATTTGTGATCCGGCATGGGCTAGTCTAATAATATAGCCTGTGTGTTATGTTAAAATAAAGTTATTCTGAGTGATGTTCTAGAACACACACACACACACACACACACACACATTTGACTCCTCCTCCTTCCAACCTCTATACTAACCCCGCCCCCTTTTATTAGAAGCGATTAAAGGGCCATCTATTAAAAGATAAGTGAACTAACACATTGCCTCAGGCCATGACAACAAGTTCTGTCGTAGACTGTACATCAGTTTTTGAATCACACTTAAATCAGTCCTGTCATGCACCTCACACATGAGCATATCCCAAAATCCCGTCCATAATGTGGGGTCGCCAGCGAAGGTGGGCAAAGTCAGGTGCGGCAATTTAACACCCGATATTTTCTTTACTTCAGACTGATTATGCCTTTCTGGTGCACCCAGTTTCTCCTTCAGAGTAGCGATTATCCCATACATATCAAATAAGTAGATGGTATCCTCTTGGTTTTCCTTAAAATACTCGGTGTCAGAGGTATATAGTGGCAACAAAACATCTCGATTGGCTTCAAACTTGGCCACCTGCATCTGCACGCAATGTAATTTTGCCTCGACTTCTACCCGAGTTGCGGTTTCCAAGAACTCCTCTAAATTCCTTGATAGGATGATTAATGACCCTTTAATGCCTGCCCTACGGCGTACGCGTTTGCCTTGGGCTAGATCGTCCATTGTTAATTTTAGTCAAAAGCGGATGAAAATTGGGAAATACAAAACATTTAATAATGTTTCAGCCGAAAGAGAAAACATTTCCGCCGATCAAACTCAGTTCGGACTTAATATAACACTTAAACACGAGCGGCAGTAATCAGTATTGGAAACTTATTACATCATTATCTTAAGGATCAAAGGAACACATGTTGAAATAATTTATCTAATTTATTATATGTGGTTAGGCCAACACCCTAATTCTCAAATATAATTACATTTTGGTAGGCTATGTTATAATTTTTATTCAAGAGGTTAACATGATGGGCTACTAAATTTAGAAGATTAAGCTAATTTGTAGAAAGAATAACTTTTAGGTTAGGCTACCAAGAAGCTAGATTTAGTATTAATAATTTTGAAAGGGTAAAGCTAACCAAATTAGATATGGTGTTGGGCCTAGTGCATATGCATATTTAGTTCCACGAATCTCCTGTCTAATATGGCTTCCGCATCGGCACCGAAAAACACCCAAGCCGTTTCCACCAACTCCCTGAATAGCCAGTCTAATGCGGGGTAATTTAAGTGGACTCCATCAGCCGCAAAACCGTTGGCCGACGTGTTCATTGAGGAGTACCGGCTCCGGGTGTATGGCAGATTCTTCTTGAGCCACTGGTTGACCGAGTTCCTGATCTTGTTGAACTCGTCAGCTCCAATGCCCCGAGGGTTCTGATGCTTTTCGATGCCGATAATGCGACAACAGCCCCCGGTCTCACTCTCCACTTCCCTCGCCAGTTCCTGGATTTGATTAGCCAGCTCCTTTGGCACAACCCCGCACGTCACGTCGTTCCCCCCAATCACTAGGAATGTGAGGTGAGGTCTCCAGTTGACCAATCGGGTCCAGGCCTCTGTTCCTCGTAGAGAGGTTACTGTGGCGCCAGGGGCTGCGAGAGGGCCATGCCTATAAAACCCTTGGTAGTGAAGCAGATAAGTGAAACAATCGTTCAAATGGTGATGCAAGCATGAAATTTGGTACAGGTATTCTTCAAAGCTCACTTTCAAAGAACATACCGCTGGCCACACAAAAATTCAATATGGTGACCATTTTTCAAGATGGCCGACACATCTGACTGAGCCCTACAGTTATGGGTCAGTTAATTGAAAGAAAAAAGACATGAATACTGTCCAATCCATTTTTTTTTGGCTCTAACGTGGTAAGTGAAGGTAATTTTGTCCAAAGCAGTTGCATATTACACTTTAACTAAGATGGTGTCCAAGATAGCCGCCATTAACCCGAGGAGGCCGGATTTTTTTGGCGATTTTCGGTAGTGTTTATGGCTTAATAGCTAATCAAAGAATAAAGATAGAGAAATGAGTCATAAACCACGTGAGAGAGGTCTGTTACGTCCTGGGATATATAAACACTGGGCTCTTTCTATTGGACTAGGTATGCGGCAACAAGCAACAACGTAAAACGCTAGATCCAACCCTTATCTATAAACCCAGGCAACAAACCACCCTAAACCGTCAAGAGTCCTGCCTGGACAAAGAGGTATCCTATGACTCGGTTACAGGGTGCACGCACTATAGACTCCAGATAGTCAAGCAGGCTATATAAAAGATCACACAATTAAGTTGACTTAAAGCTTCAAGGAAAAGATAGATACAGAATTAAATTGCAGAAACAATTTAATAACAAACTAGAAGAAAGTACATTTAACGTTACGTTAATTAATACAACTAATCACCCCTGCGTGAAAGAAGGTGAAAGCAAACTGTCCTCAAAACATCGTACAGGTAGACAAGATGCGGGTTTCTAAACTGCATGCGGCTACTGTAGGATCTGATGCTTAGCAAAGAAAGTACGTTTCGGATTTAGAGAACTCTTAACTCATACGCAGGAATAAATACTAGTGATAGGCCATACAGTGTATAATGGCATAGGTATAATTAAATAAAGGTAGCAACTCGCAACATAACCACATACAGGTGTGCTTCTCACTCTTAGTCAGGCAAGCCTGCTCGGACAGAGTCTCTAAGCCACACCCTGACTCACAATGCTCACAAAAACGGTAAACTGTGGCACAATAACAAGCATACAGAGATAATAAACCCCTAGCTGTTAATCTGCCAGGTGGCAGAGGTCTAGCCGGAAGGATATAGGCTTCGGATACCCGGGCTGAGCCACCTGCTCTAGCCTAGGGACGTTCCCAAGTCTGTGCGCCAAATTACTCTAATTGAAAGGGTGCTCTCTTGAGAGACTCAGATCGCAAGTATCTGACTCTCTCCTGGCGACCCTAAAACAAAAGCAAGACGTGCTAGCGCAGTGCTGAGTGGACTAGGCAAGGGCCCTCACACAACACAACACTAGACACACAGGGACATGCCCCCAGACCCCCACGGGTATCCTAGTAAAGTCGTGCGGGTCCACAGGACTCGCACCAGCAGACTTTACATAAAGGATCGCAAAAAGCCTCCCCTCCGGTCTAGCCCCTGCTAACCTGACACAAGAGCACACTAACAAGCATGAAACCACCAACTATGAGACAACAAAAAAGCTTCCTAGGTCTCATTAACAATTACGTCTCTGCATAAGGCCCAAAATCCTATCTAGTTATCTGAGAGCTCGTCGTTAATACAATAATAGATATAAGGTCTATCAAGGGGATGGGATAATTAAATAGATTGGTGAAGTAGTGGAAGGAAGGTATACAAAGTAAGAAAGAAAGTTTCTAAGTGGGGTTGAGAGGGATAGATATCAAGGGGGTCCGAAGGGTACGACAGTGAGGTGAGCTCTGAGTCTTGAATCTGTCTGGACCCCGCCCTAGGCATGCAGAATACATCCCATGCTTGGCAACACTCAACACAGTTGCCGGGTCAAAATCCTCTACCCCGTGCGTGAGTCGAAACTAAGCCTAACGTTGCAATCAAATGCATATGGCAACGCTTCAGGCTCGTCCCAAGCTGGCAAGCGAAGCAACGTCCCAAGCTGGTCTCTCTCTCCCGCTCGTCTCCTCCCGCCCTCACTAGACTTACATCTTATATATTATAATGAAACAATCAACTATCGAGAATAAAATATACTAAGATGCGTTGGTTAAGAATAAGGGCAGCTACAAGCTGTGAAACAACATAAGAATATCCCAGACATTAGTTACGTTGTCGTAGGATATATACTAAGGAAAATCCTGCCGGCCGGCTGCCATCGGCCGGTTTCTAAACGGCTGGGCAGCCGACGCGCGCGCATGCCCGCACGTGGCTACTATGCAGAAGCGTCACACCTCCCCCAAGATATAAGACCCTTGACTAAGTTCTTCATATCTAACAGAAAGCTTCTCATAGTACCACACACTGTTGCGACACAAGGCACTATATATAAAAAAAATAAAGACTGTTGCGCTCCATCGAGCAAGTTCAACTAACTTAGCGACAATAAGCGAAAACATTCAACTTAGATACTGCTACAACATCTTATACAAAATTCTACACGTTATAAAAATAAAGAATTTTTATAAGGTTTTTGCTTTTTTAATTTTTTTTTCGGCTGAACTACAGTGACAGCCTATTTTCCTCCACACTCAACCCTCAATCCTGTGGCAGTCTAACCAACATCATCCACCCTTGATAGACAATCCGCTATCACGTTATCAGAACCGGCAATATGGCGTATGTCCAGATTATACTCCTGAAGCATGAGTGACCACCTGGTCAGCCTCATATTCCGGTTATGAAACTGATTCAAGAATTTCAGAGGGTGATGATCGGTATAAACCACTACGACTGGTCCGAAAGCAGGAACATATATATCGAAGTGCCTGAGCGCCAGCACTATCGCCAGGAGTTCTTTTTCAATTACAGAGTAATTCCTTTGTGCACTATTGAATTTTTTACTGTAAAAACTCACTGGATGTTCGATACCTTCATCATCTGTCTGTAACAAGACAGCCCCAGCCCCTACGCCACTGGCATCAGTCACCAGCTGAAAAGGTCTGCTGAAATCCGGGGCCCTGAGTATGGGGTGGGTACATAACAGGTTTCACCAAGGAAAACGCCTCTGCACACTCAGGAGACCACCGGAACTTCTTGTCCTTAGATAATAAGTCAGTTAAAGGTGCAAGTACAGTCGTATAGCCTTTGATGAAGCGACGATAATAGCCTATCATACCTAGAAACCGCATGATTTGTTTCTTAGTCGTAGGCTGGGGAAACTGATCGATGGCTTTGATCTTTGTCTGTGGAGGGCACACCTGACCCATCCCCACCTCGAACCCCAGGTACAAAACTGTGGCTTTGACAAAATCGCACTTACCCAGGTCTACCACCAAAGCTGCTTCATTCAGTTTATTAAAAAGCTGTCCGATGTGAGCACAGTGACTGTTAAAATCATCGTCGTATATTATGACATCATCTAGGTACACCGTACAGTTGGGAATGTCGGCTACAATGTCGTTCAATAATTTCTGAAACGTTGCAGGGGCATTTTTCAGCCCGTATGGCATAACATGGCAACGATATGTGGCACCGTCCACCACAAACCCACACACCTCTCGCGCTCGCTCAGACAAGGGCACTTGCCAATAACCCTTAACAAGGTCGGTTTATTTATTTAACAAGGTCTATCTTAGTGAGGAACTTGCTTTCCTATCTTATCCACACTGTCGTCCACTCGAGGGAGAGGGTAGGCATTTGTGGGGGTTAAACCATTCAACCTGCGGAAATCTATACAAAACTGCACCTTGCCATCTGGTTTGGGCTGCAGTGTGACTGGGGAAGTCCACCTTACTGTACCCTCTGAAATCAGCCCACGTTTCAGCATATAATCCAGCTCTTCCCTAAGTGCTGGTAATTTAATAGGGGGAACACGTTTTTTTTTTTTTTTTTTTTTTTTTTTCTATGTGATTGAGGGAGGCAAAAGGCATAACTGCCTATAGCGAGTGCCTCCCCCATAGTTGAAAGAGTGACAGGGCCAAAATCAAGGGACGTTCGAGCCAAAATGCCTGGACACACGGAGTTTGAAGCAATTTAAGTCATAGGAAGAGGGAAAGACTGATTCTGGGAGAGAGTTCCAGAGCTCAGCTGTTGAGTAGAAGAAAGTTTGAGTAACGTTTCACTCTTGGTTTGGAGAGTTGCACAGAGTAGGGGTGGGATTGAGTTGCAAGACGGGTACCACGTGCCCTACGTAAAGGAGGTGGTATGCACTGGGATAGCTCTGAGGAACACTGATTATTATAGTAGCGATAGAATAGCGAGAGAGATGCAACATTGCGGCGGAGAGAGAGAGATTGCAGAGAGGTGAGTGGACGGGAGTTAATGATACGAAAGGCCTTCCTTTCAACTTTGTCTAGGAGAGCGGTGTGAGAGGAACCTCCCCACACATGTGAAAAATACTCAATACAAGGGCGCACTATGCCCCTGTACAGAGCAAGAAGCTGTGCAGGGGAAAAGAACCCCCTAAGGCGGTTGAGCACACTTCTGGGAGGCTGCCTTAGCAAGACTGGTAATATGGTCCTTCCAAATGAGAGCAGAAGAAAAAGAGACACCAAGAATATTGAGAGAAGATGAAGGGTTGATTTTTGTATTGTTGAAGAATAAGGGATAGTCCGCTGGAGATCCTGACGGGTAGATAGATGGAGAAATTGGGTTTTGGAAGCATTAAAGTTAACAAGGTTTTCTCTGCCCCAATTGGAAATAGTATTTAGATCAGAATTTAAGAGTTCTATGGCTTCATTACGTTTGTCGTTGAGGGATTGCTGGCTGGGGCGTTCTGAAAAACTAATGGAGTAGTGTAAGGTTGAGTCGTCTGTGTATGAATGGATGGGAATTAAGGTACAGTTAAGGAGATCATTTATAAAAATTAGAAAGAGAATAGGAGATAGGACAGAGCCCTGAGGAACACCGGAGTTTATAGGGTGAGGAAGTGAACAATGGCCGTCCACAACCGCAGCTATGGAACGGCCGGAAAGGAAATTAGAGACAAAGGCACAGATGGAGGGATAGAAACCGAAGGAGGGTAGTTTAGAAATTAAAGATTTATGCCAGACTCTATCGAAGGCTTTCGATGTCTAGTGCAATAGAAAAAGTCTCACCGAAGTCCCGAAAGGAGGATGACCAAGAGTTAGTAAGATATGAAAGAAGATCACCAGTAGAGCGACCCTTAAGGAAGCCATACTGGCGATCTGAGAGCAGATTATGAGAAGAGAAATGCTTAAGAAATTTGGAAGCAAGAATAGTTTCAAAAACTTTAGAAAGACAAGAGATAAGAGCAATTGGACGATAGTTGGTGGGTTGAGAGCGGCCACCCTTCTTTGGGACAGGCTGAATGTGAGCAAACTTCCAGCATGAAGGGAAGACGTTAGAGGATAGACAGAGACGAAAGAGTTTGCCTAGGCAGGGAGTCAGCACGGAAGCACAGTTTTTGAGAACAACAGGAGGAACACCGTCCGGACCGTACGCCTTATTAGTGTTAAGCCCAGAGAGGGTAGAAAGTACATCTTTAGAAGAGATTAGTATATTAGGCATAAGTGGCACTGATTTAAAGGGCGGGTGGTCCCCAACATCGACATCGTGCACCGCTTGAGTAGTGAGGCCAGGATGCTCCGCGAAAACAGCTGGGTTTGAATCAAACAAGTGCTGCACAGCTACACGCTGTTGCTCAGGCAGGTGCAATATCAACTCGTGAGCCACTTGTCTAGAATTCCCCGCCCACTGATCCGCGGAAACATGACAATCCCAATTATCCTCCCCCGCAGCTTGACTCTCCCTTCCTCCTTCTCCACCACGATCGCTGCAGATCAACACCGGGACAGTGAGAGGCTCGGAGGGGCGCCTCACATACTCTTTCATCATATTTACATGGCAAAGTTGGTTCTTTTTCTTACGATCAGGAGTAGCTACTAAATAGTCGAGATCAGAAACCTTCCTTACAACCCGATACGGACCAGAATACTTGGCAGACAAGGGGTGTCCCACCAGAGGCAGTAGTATCAGTACCTCTTGATCTACTTCAAACTCCCTCAGCTTCACCTTCTGGTCGTATCTGTCCTTCATCTGACCATGTGAACTCTTAAGGTTCCGACCTGCTACCTCCAAGCTCTTTAGCATTCTCTCACGGCTTTCAACTACATACTTTAGAAGCGAGCATGGCTTTGTGACTTCCTCCCAGATCTCCTTGACTATGTGGAGGGGCCCCCTGACCCTGTGTCCAAAAACCAACTCATTCGGGCTAAATCCCAAGCTCTCCCCAGGTACTTCTCTCGCAGCAAATAAAACGTATGGGAGACCTAGATCCCAGTCCTTCCCCTTTTCCATGCAAAAACACCGCAACATACTCTTGAGAGTCGAGTGCCACCTTTCCAAAACTCCCTGACTCTCGGGATGGTAGGCAGATGACACCACAGACACTATCCCATGTTGCTGCATGGTCTGCTTAAACAGAGCAGAAGTAAAATTGGATCCCTGATCAGACTGGATCTCCTGAGGGTAGCCATAACGAGAGAAATAGACAAGTAGGTTTTTGACAACAGTCTGAGCCATCCCGTTGCGCATGGGGTAAGCATCTGGATACCGTGTTGCTACATCCATTACAGTTAGTAGACATTTATTGCCGGCACTAGTGGGGGGCAATGGGCCAACCATATCGATAACTACTTTGCTGAAGGGCGGCCCAATGACAGGGATGGGTTGTAACGGGGCTCTCGGGATGACCTGATTGGGTTTCCCAACAACTTGACAAGTGTGACACTGTGACACCCATGACACGACACTCGCCTTTAACCCAGGCCACCAGAAAAGCTTGCTCAGAGCTGCCTCCATCTTACGTGCCCCCAGGTGCCCTGCCAAAGGCACATCATGAGCTAATCTCATTTTGCTCTCACGGCACACCCTAGGTACTACTAACTGGTCCACTAATCCTGACCCGCCATCCCACTTTTTCTTGGGATCCTGATGTCTCCGATACAAGATCCCCTCGGGCAAGAAAAAATCACCAGGCTGCGCATCCCCATCGCTCTCCAGTTCGACAGCACCATTACCACACGCCCTGACTTCAGGATCTTCCAGCTGCAAGGAACATATATCAGCAGGTGCGAGATTATCCAAGTTCATCTTAAATAATTTATTTCCACCTCCAATGTCCCGCTGAGCCATCCTTTCCTCACGCTGCGCATAACGATGCTGTCGCAGAGTCTCTTCCTGCCCTGCACCTGCACTAGCGGTGACAGGTCCCGGGGCCTCTGCAGACTCTAACATAGGTGCCAATAATGAGTCACCAAGAAACACTGCCGGCTCAAAACTCTCCAATTGACCAACACTTCCCGTTTTCTTGTGACCTTTCCTCCGCGGTTTGATAGACTGAGGTGGTGGCTGCAAGGCTCCGGATGTCTGAGAACGCGTCACAACACACGCCATGGTCTGTACGCTACACTTCTCAACCCACTCCTGTTCCTCCTTACTAACGTCGGCCGCCTTCTCGGCAACGACCAAGGGTGAAACCTTAGAAGCAGGCACCACAAAGTCGTTGCCGAGGAGGAGGTCGACGCCCCCAACAGGCAAGTTCTCTACAATTCCCACATCCAGCTCCTTCGCCACACCACCCACCTCTAGCTCCATCCGCACCAGCGGGTAGGACTTCGTAGCATTGATCCCCTGAACTACCACCACCCGAGCAGCGTTAATCGGTCTACCAGTAAAGTTCTTTAACAAGGTCTGAGAAGCCCCCGTATCACGCAATAGCTTAACTCCTCGCCTTTCGCCAGCCCACCTCACAAAACCATGCCCTCTATGACCCCCAAAGACATCGCGGACAGGGTTCGAGCCTTCCGGACTCTTGAACACAGGCTGTGTTCCACCCTCTGACGAACTACCCTTGGCAAACTCAGAAGATATAGGCGACACCCCTATGCTGCGGACCAATGACACAACCTTGTTTGGTGGCTTGTTCGGACAAGCATTTGCAAAGTGACCCTCCTTGTGACATGCAAAGCACTCTTTACTCTTTGGTTTCCCTTGGCAGTGGGAGGTACCATTAGACTTCTTATACGGGACGGTATTTGGTTTATGTTCAGTTTTATTGTCAGTGCTACATGGTTTTGTGTATTTATGTGTATCAAAATTCTTGGGAGGAGGAAGGGTACGATCCTTTGCACCCGACTCACTCCTAGCTGCTGCTTCGCACCCTTGAATTAATGACAGTCGGAGGTCAGCCATTTCTGCTGCCTCCTGGAGAGTTCTAGGATTGTTTTCCTTTATATATAATGTTAAGTCCCCGCCAGTGCACTTAAAGAACTGCTCCAAGAGAACCAGCTCACTCAACTCCTCAAAAGTAGCTGCCCTCTCAGAACGCAGCCAATGTCGTAGTGCATCAGACAAGTCCCGGGCGTGTTCTAGGAAGGTACTATCCTTGCCCTTAGTAACACCCCGAAACTTCAAGCGGTAAGTTTCTGGTTGTAACTCATAGGCCCGTAGGACAGCCTTCTTTAGCTCATCATAAACTACACAGGACTCTAAAGGTAGTGCATCATACGCTTTTAGCCCCTTTCCTAGGAGTCTTGATGAAACTAATGCTGCCCACTTTTCCTGAGGCCACTGGTGTTCCTGACACTTCTTCTCAAATCGCATAAAAAACTCAGCCACACCTAATTCATCGAACACAGGAACTAGTTTAAGCAGGTGCGACAATGATTGGTCCCGATGTCTGTTACCTCCCCCAATATTTCGCCCTGTTACCTCCACTCGAGATCTCTCCAACTCCCTGTCAGCCCGATACCTAGTAGACTCTGCCTGCAGTTCAGCCTCTCGTATAGCTGTTCTCTCTGCAGCCTCAGCCTGAGCTCTAGCAGCCTCAACCTGAGCTCTAGCAACCTCAACCTTGGCCATCTCAAGCCGAAACAACAAATCTGGAGTCAACCCTTGAGGAGGGGAAGGAGCATTTAATGGAGAGGGTCCCTGTGATTGAATTCCACGTTGCCATTGACCATCAACTTGGGGGTATGTACTAAATTCAGGCATCCTGACGTTTGATATGGGGGTAGAGTGGAGGGGGGGCTGGGGACCGGGGCCCCCAGTCGCCTCTCCACCCAGGTCTCTCCCTTCTAAACCCAATATCAAAGTCCTCAGCTGATCTTTCCTCATGCCACTTAAACCCTGGTGACCCTGAAGACCTGCCACACACTTTAAGCCATACTTATTCAGCTTCAACACCCTGGCAGCGGTAAGGGGCACCTCTAAAAATCTTCTAGCACCCTCCTCGCTATCGACTAGCCACTCCACAGGTCTTTCTCCCTCCGAGCCCGTATCGTGACCTGACCTATCACTGTGTTCTGATGTATTAGACATGTTTGTGTACTGCAGTAATTATCACGGTTATAGAATGTGCCTTATCTCCTATGCAAGTATGTATATACTAATGTTATTTAAAGTCTTTAATGTGTTATATTGGTTGCTCCAAAAAAAAACTCTATGTCACTGTATTCCTCTAATCATAAGGAATCTCAAAACAAATGACCACTATATTCCTCTGTTCAGTAAATCCTATGCAAGGTCGCCATTTGTTACGTCCTGGGATATATAAACACTGGGCTCTTTCTATTGGACTAGGTATGCGGCAACAAGCAACAACGGAAAACGCTAGATCCAACCCTTATCTATAAACCCAGGCAACAAACCACCCTAAACCGTCAAGAGTCCTGCCTGGACAACGAGGTATCCTATGACTCGGTTACAGGGTGCACGGACTATAGACTGCTGATAGTCAAGTAGGCCATATAAAAGATCACACAATTAAGTTGACTTAAAGCTTCAAGGAAAAGATAGATAACGGAATTAAATTGCAGAAACAATTTAATAACAAACTAGAAGAAATTATATTTAACGTTACGTTAATTAATACAACTAATCACCCCTGCGTGAAAGAAGGTGAAAGCAAACAGTCCTCAAAACATTGTACAGGTAGACAAGATGCGGGGTTCTAAACTGCATGCGGCTACTGTAGGATCTGATGCTTAGCAAACAAAGTACGAGACACACAGGGACACAGACAAGAAAATGCCCCCAGACTCCCACGGGTATCCTAGTAAAGTCGTGCGGGTCCACAGGACTCGCACCAGCAGACTTTACTTAAAGGATCGCAAAAAGCCTCCCCTCCGGTCTAGCCCCTGCTAACCTGACACAAGAACACACTAGCAAGCATGAAACCACCAAATATGAGACAACAAAAAAGCTTCCTAGATCTCATTAACAATTACGTCTCTGCATAAGGCCCAAAATCCTATCTAGTTATCTGAGAGCTCGTCGTTAATACAATAATAGATATAAGGTCTATCAAGGGGATGGGATAATTAAATAGATTGGTGAAGTAGTGGAAGGAAGGTATACAAAGTAAGAGAGAAAGTTTCTAAGTGGGGTTGAGAGGGATAGATATCAAGGGAGTCCGAAGGGTACGACAGTGAGGTGAGCTCTGAGTCTTGAATCTGTCTGGACCCCGCCCTAGGCATGCAGAATACATCCCATGCTTGGCAACACTCAACACAGTTGCCGGGTCAAAATCCTCTACCCCGTGCGTGAGTCGAAACTAAGCCTAACGTTGCAATCAAATGCATATGGCAACGCTTCAGGCTCGTCCCAAGCTGGCAAGCGAAGCCACCAGCCGGTTTTTAAACGGCTAGGCAGCCGACGCGCGCGTATGCCCGCACGTGGCTACTATGCAGAAGCGTCACAGGTCACTTTCAGCTTTTGTCTCGTAAACAAATTCAGCTCCATAGGCCCAGTAGTTACTGAGATATTGCTTGTTTTCGTGAGGTAACTTTTCCGTGATTTTCCGTGTTTACGCACCTTTGCCATAGTGAAATTTCCTTAAACCCATTGTGTTGACATCACGGTAGTTTCGGTGATATTAGAACTCGGTGAAAATTACCGCAAAAGTACCGTGACGTCATACAAGTAAATAGCAGCCATCATCAGGCTATTTAAAGGCTATTTAAAGCTGTGCTATTTGAGTAGTGTATCGGCCTTCTGGGGTTAAAGACAAATTTTGTGATATCTTGGCTATTAGTAGAGCTAGACAAATGATTTTTTCATCTAATCCTACATTTTTGAGGTCAGAGAATTAGAAAGACTTGTCACATTATTAACTCATCAGGGTCATAAGTAACTAGACAAAGTGAAGGAAGTTTATATCGTAGGAAACGGCCTAATTCACACCATTTATACATATCCATTGAGTACAAATAACATTAGTAAAAATACCATAGAATCAAAGACTCACACATCACATTTGCAAGTGCACAGAGCTGTACAGGAGAGACCCAGCCTGTAGCACTTGCACCTGCCACGACAGTCTGATTTACAGCCACATTTGGTCAGCTGTTCGCAACTATGGGGGAGTTGCCTGTCCAGAAGACGTGCCGTTCTTCACCAACCTTCTGCCATCCCCAGTCAGCAGGACTCTCTGCTTCTGGTTGACACTGGGTTGCTTGGGCCCAAACACAACCAGCCTGGAAGGCAGCTCGTCTAGTGTGCTGAAGCAGAGCTGCTCTTGTTGGTGGAATGGCCTCATAAGGCCTCTGTTTTCTGGCAAACATGTCAAGCCTGGCCTCATCCACAGTGGTAGCAGTGCTGGACCTGTCATACATCAGTATGACAAACCTCTCCAGTATCTCCAGGTCACCATCTTCCACTGTAAGAGGGTACTGGCTCAGCTTGAAGAAGACAGGGGAGGCCTCGGGACAAACATCCCATGTCTGCCAGGCAGTTTTCTTTCCCTTGTTACGGAAGGCTGAAACAGTGTCACACCCTGTGAAGGCATGAAAGAATAACATGCCTTTAGCCTTCTCCTGCCCCATACAGCAATACAGGCCATGCACACTGATCCAGTGCCGGCTTTGACCGTGACCAAATGCCACCCATAACTGCTCTAGCCCCAAACTCTGAAGGGCTGGAAAGGCACTCACTGCAATGACCACAACATCTGTATCATTTGCCTTGACCATGATGGCTTTGCTCCCATGTTCTGCAGCATATTTGGCATGCACAAAGATGCGGCTGTAAGCTTCCTCATGAAAGCACTTGTCCAGTCCTTGAAGACCAGTTTCATGAGTGCTGAGGACTGCAGATCCCTTTTTGACAATTACCAAGTTTGGTGCAGACATTTGGGCAACCCTGTCTGCCAGGAACTGGAACAACTCCGTCTTGTTGTCATTATGCCTAAGGAAGTTACGCCAATTGGATGGAATGCTGTTCTTGTTTGTCACCTTGCATCCTTGAGTGCCTATGTGTAGCAGCTCCCTCTTTGTATCGGGAGTAGCAGTTAAACTGCATCAATTGGGCAATGGCCTGATCAGACTTTGAAACTCCAAATCTCAGTTGAGACTTGATGTCAGCTCCATGTTCAACCATCCCCACAAACTGAAGCAGAAGGGGAGGTATGGCATTTTGCACACAACCAGCTGGAAATGTGCCATCAAATGTTGATTGATGTTCAAGCATGCATTTTCTTAGAATCTTTGCTGCTTTAGCAGTGATGAGTGCATCTGAAAAATCAGAAATTTGGGTAATTGCTTTGCCCACATCTTTCTGAAATGCAAGAAGTACATCTCTTCCACTTCTATGAGCTTCAAGTTCTGGAATTTCTTCCGGAATTTTATCCTTCAGTCTGGTGGAATTTACACTTGGTAAATCCACACCAAGTTGTGCCAGACGCTGTTGGTAAAGGTGGCATATATCTGCCAGGCGAAATGTGACTGGCTCTTCTGAGCATAGGTTGCTTTCAACAATGTATGTCACCAGCTCTGATAAAATTAATGGATAAACATCTGGCTCCAGATCAGTGGCACTTGAGCTTTTCTCAAGGTTTCTCAGGTGGGACCTTTCCCTGTTGTAGAGGGCACTGAGACACACTCTGTGGTACTTTAGCTCCTGTGCAATAGCAACTCCACCACTCAATTTAGCAAGAAGCTTGCCATCGTTAAGTGCCTCTGCACACTCTTGTAGCCTCTTGTTAAGGTTCATGGTCATTACCTGCCTGAGATCAGATGCAGGTGCCACTTTCTCACAAAAAATACAAGTTTGACCATCATAGCTAGTTCGATGTTGCTTTGCATGATTGTCTTCAGACTCACTACTTTGACGATTAGATCGGCATTTCCTTGCGCGATTCAGCTTGCTGTTGTTAAACAACAACCGGCAGTTGACATGGTATTTTGCCTGATTTCTTCTCAAAGTGGCATCTATGCCGTCACCTTCATCAAGCCTTGTTGGATCCACGATCAATGGCATTTCCTGGATTTCATGAAACATCGGTATGTTGGTAGCCAGCATGGCATAACTGTCATGTTCAAGGGAATAATGGGTTCTAGGTGATGTTAAATCTTCACCTATTTTGTCTTTCTGGCAAAGACAACATTTTGACCAGTCAATTTGTCTTATGGGAAAAATGGATTTTGAATCTGCCATTTTTCTTTCTGATTAAGGCCGAGGGTTTATCCTTTTACCACCTTAACGAAATTACATACACATTACTTTTTGGGATACAACTAGGTTCGGGTGACCTACACCTAGCCCGATCATTCATCCAGTGCCATTTAAGTCCCGTATGATCTGTACACCATCCAGGCAAGTACATGAGCAAGTCATGTATAGCCCCCTTAGCCTTGGCTCGGCTCTCCCGCGCTGGCACACCTTGTCAATTCAGGTGCGGCTATCTAACTCTATCTACTAACTACCAACTACTGTCTAGTAGCTAATTGATATGGGGCTGTTAGAAAGCATCTGGGACACTAAATTAAACTACACTACAACTTATAGTATAGTACAGTAAAATAAGCTGACACTGAACCCCATGCTGAGTTGCACAGCAGCGATGTTACCAGTGTGCCCTGGTTGTGTGTTGACATCACTCTATTATATTTGCAAGATCTCATCCCTGCCTCAGTCCTTACTAACAAATGTGAAAATGGCTCCATTGGATTATCTGACCCAAAGAATGTATGTGCACACCAAAAATCATGTATATATGTTCAGTAGTTGCTTAGATATGAACATATGAAATTAATGGACGCCATCTTGGATGCCATTCTAAAATTCCAATTATAGACTATGACAATGATTAAAACAGTGCTTCTCATTAATCTGGTTAGCAAGAACCAGTTTTCTCTTAAAATGTTCACCAGGTAATAGTTAAACAAAAATTAAGCAATATAGGGTCAGGCACGGCAGCCATCTTGAAAACTGACCGCCATCTTGGATTTTCGCTTGGCCAGCGGTATTTCTGAGAAGAATGGGCCTTGAAGGGTACATGTACCAAATGTCATGCTTGCATCACCATTTGAACGATTCTCCTGAAATTTGCAGTAATCTGCTCCACTATGGGCCATGAGGCGACCCTCGCGGCTGACAACAACACAACAAAAATAAGGAAATAGGGGGACAAAACAACCGTGCCGTCGCTCAAGCCACAACAATCCGCCGCGCTAAGACACCAGACAACCGAGTCGAAAAAAAAGTAATAAGATGTTCGAAGGACCATTTATTATGTGGATATTATTGGAGGAAATGAACTGTAGAATTAGATGATACCACACAATAGTATATTTACCTGGTTGCTGGGACGTAGGCGACGGGTTAGGTTATTGTGGAGTGGAAACAAGGCAACAGGTTGGCGGTAGAGTTGGTGAAACGAATGATAAACAAGGAGGAAATTAATGAATAGTTAATTAATGACAGAAGGGGCCTCAAGACTTAAATTATAATTAGGAGAATAATAGATGATGGTTTTTGGCCGGGGTGGCGCTTATCTGGTTCTGCCTCCTAAGGCCTCGCTGATTATTATATTTTAGGTGAATTGATGGGAAGCTACGTTGAGGTTAGTTCTATTGTGTTAATGGAATAGGATGAGAACAAGTAAAGATATTTTATTTTTTTTAAAAGACCTCCGTCTACGTATTGTGAAAAACCTGTTATCCTCTGGCAAATTGTGGGGTTGAGTGAGTGAAGGGCCCCCGACAGTGAATGAAGGAGGATACATGTTTTTCATAATACGTGTTGCTAGCCCCAAACGCGCGAGCAACTGTGGCTTTCAACCATCCGACACATCCCCTTTTATTTATGTGCATCACACATGTTACATACAAATAAAGTTTATGTTTTGTTTTACCCTACTGTGGAAAGACTACGGATACACCACTCCTGCCCGGGCCTCACACAGTGGCATGACCCAGTCCAGTCGAACTGAGCTCATGACGCTGGTGGCATTGCCCCGGAGGATAGCCATCCCTAGTCTTTGCTTGAGCCAGAGGGTTTCCCGGGGTTCTCCTGAAACTTCTCTGATTTTACGGCCTATTTCATTCACCATCTTAAGGGTGGTAGGGCCGAAGACTCCTGAAGTTTCGAATGCCAGGGGCTCGAACTGATGATTTCTGGCGATGGCTTGATATTTTTCTCGCTTTTTATTTTCTGCTATCCGGGCGGCTTCACCTGCTTCGTCGGCGTTTCTGCCGATGTTGGTTGTGGAGAAAGTGTCAACACATGTGGCATCCCACACGAGGCACCGGCCATTCTTGTAAGGGAAAGTGGTCATCCCATCTGGCCGTTTGCCATCTTCTCTGTGAAGTCCATGTGGTTCGAGGATTGATGCACGGTTAGCACTCTGCAGGGCCCGTTTTATGACATCATTCAGTGCAGAGTGTCTTGGCAGGCGGCCTGCGTTGTGATTACATGACAAGGCATGGTGACCTTGAGCATCCATCCCCCCACCACACTTGCAAGTGTGTGGGTGACAAAATGCCGCACCCACTCTGAGCGCGATGGCAACCCGGAGCGCTTCACTTCAGCGGTGGTGGTCAGAGAGCGAGTGAGCTCCCTGTCCGAAATTGCTGTAGCCTTCCTTGTTCCGCACATGTGCAAAGAGGTCGGAACTTATTTTTCTTTCCAGAGATTATTATCCAAGTTTATAGGAATGATATATTACTTAATATCTAATACAGAACATAATTCAATATTCTTCCCATTCACACTAAATCATATTATTATGATTCTTATTCCTACAAACTTATTATTTATTACTTAACATTACACTTAAATTTAGACTGTCCAATACTTCAGGAAATAAAAGTATGGACACCTCCCCTAAAAATAGGACTTTAGAGGCTATCAACCAATACGTAATGCACGTTATGATAATCACTTATTATTACGCATATCATTGTTGGTGTTACCGTTACCTTTTGTTTAAAACAATAACAACAAATTGGCTAGATATATTGTGCATTTACCCCGATTCTTTCATTAATTATATGTTACTTTGTCTTTTTTAGCCTGAAACATGGGTATTTTTACAATTGAGAGATTAGCAATGAAACTAAGCATTATATAAATTATTTACATGATAGCCTATTACTTTTTTGAAATATTAACAAGACCCAATATATAACACATGTGAACAGATATTTACACAAGTTTTTGATTGACGAATTGTTCCATAAAGTGTAATTAATTACAACATGTCACATGAATACATTATGATGCTAGAAGCGTCAAAATAACATGTAGTACTGTAAATATAAGTACGCAGTTATAATTGTACACTCGAATACCATAGTCTCTAGCCCACTCATAACAAATCGCGGACTCCCTATGTTTTTCTTTATGCAATTACAGCTATCTGGATTTTGTTTATAGAACTTGCTTGTCAATAAACTGCATATATATTTGTGTAGTTAATATATAAAGCATTTCATTCCTAAATTCGTTTCCAGAGATATACTTCCATAATTAGAAATAGTTGAAGTTCACGAATATTGATGAGTGGGCTAGACACTATGGTATCAGAGTGTACTATTTCTTCAACATATCCTAGTCGGTTCCTTTTATTGGCTAACGGTACACTCGGATACCTTCTTCTCTAGCCCACTCATAAGGATTCGTGGACCTCCTACGTATTGCTTTGTGCAATTATAACTATCTTGATTTATTTTGTGTAGAACTGGCTTTTAAATAAATAGTATATATAATTATGTAGTTGATGTATAGACACATATATTTATGAGATATACTTCCATGATTAGAATTAGGTGACGTCCACAAATATTTATGAATGGGCTAAAGACAATGGCATCCAAGTGTGCCATGACCTCATCACGATACGCTGTTACTTATAAAATGTTGGTATTAAGCCCTTGAGGATTATGACTCGTTCGATAGTTTATTCTGGTTATCATTAGACAATATTATATAGCTTTGGAAGGGTCTGTGGAAATTAATAGTGCAAAGACTATTTTAAACATTATTAACACTCTGACTTACATACACCCTTCCTAATCCAAATAAAATTGTTCAATAATACTTAACGGTACATACATGCACACATTTAAAGACCAAGTGCTCCACATGAAATGTGATTCCGGTTTCATGTCCTAATGGCGGCATTCCTGGCAGCCCTGTTCAGAGCTGCCTTACTTGTCAGGGTTTTCAATTCGTTTTTTCTTGGTCTGCCCTTTGGTGCAGCTACCCCCACGTTCATGGAGTCATGGACTTGCATCTTTTCACACAACTTAGTTCATCCATCCTCTCCACATGTCCAAGCCATCCAAGCTTGCTAGTACGCATCTCATCACTGATGCTCTTGATACCTAACCTTCTCCTCAGCTCTTCACTAGGTATCCTATCTTGAAGCTTGGCATCACACATCCATCTCACCATTCTCATTTTGTTACGTTCCATTCTGTTGATATCATAAGCTTTGGCAGGCCACATTTCTGAAGCCTATGACATTGTGCTTCTAACGAATGAAGCGCACACCTTTCTCTTCAAGGGGAGAGGTAGTTAACTAATGGTAAGTAGTGGCAACAGTTCTGTGAACATATTATTCTGGCAATTGGAATCTCCCAAATAGTAGAACTTGTGCATACTCTCCAGTGCCTTATCACCAAAGTTAACACTCTCGAGCCGGTTATTGAACACAGGCTCTCCTTTGCATACGATGCATACACATTTCTCAAATTCAAACTTCTTCCTAGGTAGAGATCCCTTTATTCTAGTGCAGCGCTTCTTGGTGTACCCAGCAGCGGTAAGACGCTACGCTGTATTGAATATGCGCCCACCCTTTTTCTGCATACTGCGCATGGGTATGCACCACTTTTTTTTTTTTTTTTATCTTTCCAAGCCCTAATCTACTGTATAGAACCTTGGTTATGTTTAGGTTAACTCTTTACTCTTTACTTGCCATGCCTTCTCTCCCTCTTCTGAACTTGGCCTCGGCATCCCGCACACTATCTGTGATAAGTTCTAGGTCATCTGCGTAAAGCAATTCCCAGGGGAGCTCAGGCACTCTGAAATCACCAGATACCATAACAAAGAGGAGAGGGCTTAACACAATAGCCAGAATATACTGTCAAAACGTATTATAATTCGTAAGGGTAAGGGGTTTATATCAGGGAAATGCAGAGTAGTTTATGATTTTTCTATTAGATAAACTATCAGATGCTAAGGGAAGGAATTGTCTGCCAGCTGATAACAAAATACATAATATATAGGTAGCATTATCGGTGAGATGGTATGACTGAATAATTATAAACACTGTATGAAGAGGAGCACTTTATTGACAACGATTATCATATGCCATCAAGAGACCAAAGACCTGATGAAGCTCTATGCGAAAAGTTGTCAATAAAGTGCTCCTCCTCATATGGTTTATGTATACTGTACAGTGTACAGTGTAATTTTTCTGTATTCATAAATTATATTGTATTACATTTATTTGTATATATATATATACATATATATATATATATATATATATATACATACATATATAATATATATATATATATATATATATATATATATATATATATATATATATATATATATATATATAATATATATATTGTCACAATGACCAGGGTCTTTTATGAGTAGCTAGACTCGACTGGTGCCAGATTTATTAAAGCAGCTGTGCCAAGTCTATTAGAAAGACCTGGTATTGTGAGTTTCACTCCGATACCCTTCCAATTACACATGACTAGTTTTGCCGTACCTCTAAGCATTTTTGTCTCAATAAACATTTGTGTAGAATGAGCCAATAGAGTGTTACTAGTTTCGTATATGAAGTTGTGTTTTAGTGGCAACTTCGTAATTTGAAGCTAGCGGTGGATAGGCGAAGGGGAGACAGGAATGTTGCTCCAGTCTCGGGGTAGGGGGGGGGGGGGGGAGAGAGAGGTGATGTTGCTAAGCAACACGAGTTTAATTAATTATGTGATAATTGCAAGTTCAGGTGTGTTACAATATAAAGATGTAATTTATTTTATGTTGTTTTAGTCAATATGTTAACACAGGAATACGTTAGTATAAGTTATTCTTGTGAAGTGTCTCAGTGTTATCATATTGTGTGGTGATGTATTGCAACCCCCTTAGTTTGAGCTTGGCTCCCGCTAGCTTCGCCAGGGCCAGGCCTCGCCATTCTCTTGTAGGCAGTCAGACAGTATAGATGGTGATAGCTCTCTCTTGATGCACATCAGTCTGCCCCTTTTGTTTGTCCTTGCTTGCATAATAGTAACGTAACGTATTTAACAGAGAATCCTAGACATTCATTCATTCTTTTAATTCTTCCTTTTCCTCTGATCAGCATTTATTATATTTCCATTTTTATCATATGTTCTGTACCTCCGGTGGCTTATGTCGGGATCCGTGATAGGGAGAGCTGGGAGGCTTGCCGGGGTCCGTACTAATAAGCACTGTTAATCCCATAGACAGTCCACACACACACACACCTCCATACCCCTACATATTTTCCCAGTGTTTTGTGCTTACGACCCGGTAGCAGCCTTGACGGTTCTGCCCCAGCAATTGTTTGTTCCCTGTCTCGGGTTTCGAACTGAGGCAACGGAGTGTTTCATATTAATTAGGAAGCCAGCTTCAGTTTGGACCCCCCCCCTCCCTCCCCCACAGTTAAGTGAGTGTGGAAGGTGGACTCTAAGAGTTCATTGTTTCGGGCGGTATGTCACGGGGGGGGCCCAGGGTGAAGCAGGATATACTGGTGTGATATTGGAGGTGGTCAGGGCAACTTTGTTCCACTAATATCACCCCGAGGCTAGTAGTCATATTAGGACACTGCCTTGTATTGTTAGTTCATTATATGTATGCAATATTATTATGTGCAACTCTCTTGGGTTGAGAGTGGATTACCGTTGGCGGGTTTGCGCACGGTTTAGTACTGTCGAGGGCGCGCATAACCTGTTATCTCGAAGTACACCTGACTCTTCTTTTCGTTGATGTCTGCTGGTAGCCTATGTATTTAACTATTTTGATTATCCAACCCAGCATTGCTAATCCCGGTGTTGGTTTCGAGTTCTCGTAGCTAGTAAGTTGCATGAGTATTTCTGTTCTACTTATTATTCAGAATCGGAGCAGGGCAGTGTGCACCTTAAGCCCTGAGAAGAGCCTGGAAGCGTTAATAGTGCTCTTACCTGTTGCGTCGTGGTGTTGTTTGGTAGAAAGACAAGGTGCATTTGCAGTAGTAATTATTTTCGTAAACCGTCTCTAAGCAACTGAGGTCCAGATTCGTAACAGTGGCGACCTTGCCTAGGATAATCAGAATAGTACCAACAGTATTAATAAGATTTATTTTGATCAGAGGATTTTTTTTTTAGAATAGGTGTCTAGCATTTATATTTTATTATGTCTGAACAACAAGCAAGAGAGGAGTGGGAGAGTGTCGTGCCGTTGCATATCACCAGTGAGGAGGATGCGAGAGTGTTGTTTCGGAGTTCTCCAGAATGGGCACAGATGCAGTTGAGAAGGGTGGAGAAATTGAGGTTGATAGCATCAGTGTTGGGAGTAGAGGGGTCTCTTCTTACCACGGGGGAAGCATGTCAGCAGTATATATGGCAGTATTATTATGATGTTCGAGAGGAGGCTGAGCCAACAACTGTGCCGGCAGGAGGCTATATCACACCTGCACGGTCTCCGCCGCGCACACCCAGTCCTTTTAATGAGAGCATAACGTCTTCCCAGTTTACATTTCCTACTGTTGCTCCCCCGTTATTGCCTGACGTGCCCCCTGGTGTGCCCCAACTTACTCAACCCCATATTTATCCTTTACACTCTACTCCTGCCGCTGGCTGTGCGGCACAGAACCAGGTTACACCTACCCCCCATTTATCCCAGCCGGACTTTCTACGATTCAGCCACGTTATCGTCCCGCGTATGTTCCTACACCACCCCCTACTTTTGTCCCGGTAGGGCTATCGAGTGATTCTCTAGTACAATTCGAGTTGAAGAAATTGGAAATGCAAGAGAGAGAGAGAGAAAGGCAGGAGAAAAGAGAAGAGAGAGTGTTACGACCGGGGCTCGTATAAAACAAGGGCTCTTAATCATTGGACTAGGAAAGCACACAGCCACAACGGTAACACTAGATCCAACCCCTGAACTTATAATGCCGGCGCACAAAAACACCTATACCCTCCAGAGTTAAATCTGCGATAACGGGGTATCCTATAACTCAGTATAAGTGCACTACTACTACAGGCTGATGGTCTCTGATACAGCCTGATCACAACAACATACAATTATGTTAATAAGGTATACTAGGAAAAGATAGAGATCTTAATTAAATCACTGCAATGAATTAATGCAAACTTGAAGAAGGCATATTTAAAGTTACTCTAAACAATAATGAACTGTCACTCCTATACTAAAGAAAGTGAACGAAAGTCCCAAAGCATCGAGCAGAAATCTTCTGAAGAAAGTCTGATGCTGGGGTAAGATGATCGTATCGGATTTTGAAATGTTATATAATGCAGGAACAGGAAATGACAAGTGTATGGACATATAGGGTTAACTAGCACGGGAATAACGATAAATGCACACTAGTATTATCTCCCACAACAAAAGAAGTCCTTCGTCAGGCAACTCAAAAAGCCTGCTCAGGTTGTGCAACTCAACAACAACCAAGGCTTACAGTCAACGTGAATAAGAATGCTGCATACATAACATAAGAGCTTATAATTCTAAACGGGTGTCTGCTAGGCTAATAAAGTCTAGCTGGGATGTCGTAGGCTAGGAAACAATGGCTGAGCAAGCGGCTCGTAGCCTAGCGAGGTCCTTAAGACTGTGCGGCCAAATTACGTTAATTGACGGGGTGCTCTCTTGAGAGATCCAGATCGCTAGTATCTGGTTCTCTCCTGGCGACCCTCTCAAAGTCAAAGCAAACGAGTTAGCACAGTGTTGGGTGGCAGAGGCAAAAGCCCTCACTCGCAACACAGTGCTAAACTCACAAGGTACACAGTCAGAAAGACCACCTAGGCTTCCCACGTCTCCGTTGCGATTGTACAGGTTCAACAAAACCTAGTACACAAAGGAAATCACAACAACAATGGCCTCACCCCAGTCTAGCATTAAATAGCCCAGCAGACAGCTAAGGAATAGGCAGGGAGACACCGTGAGTGTGTCGAACCTCTACAGACAAAATGGTAACCCCTCCAAAATGCCTAACTAAACATATAATATCTGAGAGCTTCAGCATATAATACGATGGCCGATGTATGAAATCGTGGAGAACCAAAGGGGAGTTATGATATTAAATAGATTGAAAGAATGAGAGGTAAGAAGTTGAGAGAGAGAGAAAGTGTTCTATAGGCAGAAGTCGGGAGACAGGTAGCAAGGGGACATGTGTAGGGTATACTGGTCAAATAAGCTCTGAGGAAGGTAGCTCCTCGGGACCCTAGGATCACACACAAAGGCATGGTGGTCAGCCAATCACAGGCCGCTACGTCACCAGGCAACAGGGCTGCAGAAGGCGCCAGGAACCACCAGCCAATCAAGAGGCGAGGGAAAGCGCGCGAGCGGGAAAACTCCTCGAGTGAGGGAGGCAACACATACATACACACGCACACATTACCACCACGCTCTCGCTATTCTCTCTCTCCCTCCACAATGCATCTTATATTCTACTCATGATATAAAATGCTTCCCATTGTCACAGACGAAAATAAAGACCACCACAGGACTGTCTGTAACAACACGAACATTATAAAAGAAATAACAACATTGTAGATAGACTGTAGCCAAATACCTTGCCCCGGCGAGTGCTAGCGAGTGGCCAAGCGAGCGGCTGAGCCCACGTGGCGTTCTGCTAAGCTGCAGGCGTCACACCCCCCCCAAGATATTAGATGCTCAACCATGAGCTCCATATCTGACAAGCAGAACGCCGACAAGACTCACCACTCCTAATCACTTCGCAATAATGAAGGCAAAGCTCAATTTTCATCAACAAAAAATTACAACCCCTCCCATCACAATAGCTTAATTAATTCACACTGCTATGCTCCTAGAGCGAGCTTCTATTAACCCAGCCTTCTGAGAGAAGCATAGGTTCGACTCAGAACTTTAGCTATAACATACTTAAACAAAATTTAACTATTAAAGAAGAGTTTTTATAGAATTTTCGTTTTTAACCTAACAAGTGCGCATGGGGGTAATTGGAAACGTCCCCCTGTGCTGACGTATTTGAGGTGTTTCCGTCACTAAAATATTCATTGTGCCATTAATAGCATTAATACTTATCCATATGCACCTATTATGGGTTGATTATAAAGGTATTAACCTGAAACAACAATAAAACGAGTGAAAACAGCGTTTGGATGGTCAAAATCGGAGATATAGCCAGCGAGTTGTATAATGTATGGGTGAGGCAAGCTGCTTTCCCGCCAATTTCCCCCAAGGCAACTGAGACACAGTCGATCGATACTCTCTCTCTCTCTCTTGCATTCGCTTGCTATCAGTGATGACCACACCCTCCAACCGGATTTCTAATGTTAGCACGAAAATATACCTCAGAATAAGGGAATAACAGGGAAAATAGGTGATAACTGAAGGAGAGGAGGAAAGTGGGGAAGGAGGGGAGGTAGAGGACTGAGATTTTGCATGGCCCAGGGGCCAAAAAAAAAAAAAAATCGATGTCAAAAGTTTATTTTTTTTTTCACTCACTCTTAAGAGTCTCCCCGCAGTCCGCCGGGGGAACTCTTAAGAGTCTCCCCGCAGTTCCCGGGTTAATATGTTTATGGTGGCTGCACTTACAGGGGCAAGCCTAGTTTTTACTCCATTCTCAACACACACTGACTGAACGGCGAGGGTTCTCCTGCAACCAAACCCTCCCGTGACAAACAATCAGCCAAAACATTATCAGTGCCCTTAGCATGCCACACTTCCAACTTGTGTTCCGGCAGCACAACAACACCTGACACTGATAAACTGCCCAGTTCATCACAAGACTGGCACTTCTCTTCGCTCTTTCCGGCAACGGGGCCTGCCAATAACCTTTCACTAGTTCTACCTTCGTGATAGGTGATGCAGCCCCGAGGCGGTGTATGGTGTCGTCAAATCTCGATAAGGTATAGGCGTCTGTCAGGGATAATGCACACACACTCTCGCAATCAACACACTCACTGATCTTGCCACTTAACACAGGTTGCAAAGTTGCAGGCAACGACCACTCACGACATTCCTTATCCCACAGACCCTTGGGCAATGGATAGGTGTCTGTCAGGGATAATGCACACACACTGATCTTGCCACTTAACACAGGTTGCAAAGTTACAGGCAACGACCACTCACGGCATTCCTTATCCCTCAGACCCTTCTTCAACACGTAATCCAGCTCTGCTTGCACCACAGGCTGTCGAGCAGGATTTATACAGTAGGGAATTAAAGTGAGCCTTGCACTACCTCCAGCCTGCATGTCGGATTCTACCCCGTACATCAGGCCTGGAGAAGCAACAAACATGCGGATGCACTGCCACAGCCTAGTAAACAACTTATCTCGCAGAACAACAATCCTAGTGCCCTCCCACAACCCAGCCGAGACCGCAGCTTCTAACCTGTAGTCTCCCTCCTTCTCCACCTTCGTCCCTAGAACAGCCAGGTCATGAGAGGGACAATCAGTACCACCTGTGCAGTCACTCCCATAGTTCATTATTGCTAAGGCTTCCCCGCCCATTCCGTACATGCGCACCCCCGCATTCCTTACGACTACATCTGCCTGCGCAGCATCACCGCTTTTAGAGACATGGCCAGATACAGTCGGTCTATGGTAGGGCTGTTGCATTCGACTAGAGCAGCATTGGGAGGCTATGCGACGACCGGGCACTTCTATGCCACAGCCAACCTTACCAATCTGCTCAAAGTCCTCCTTTTGACCACCACCCTTGGCAGCCATGGGTCGACCTTGACCTGACAACCATGTCCAAGCCTCGTCGCCCACCTTGAACCACCGAAACAACGAGGCTAACGGTCTCCCAACATTCACGTGACCTGCCCGCAGAACATCTTGCACCGCCTGAGTTGTGAGGCTCAGGGGCCCGGCACGACCAGTGGGGTATGAACCGAGCTGGTGCTGGAGCGCTGCACACTGCTGCTCAGGCAGGTGCTCTAGCGCTTCCACAGCCACCAGACTCGTGTCCCCCGCCCACTGCTCCGCCGAGACATGACAATCCCTACTCTCCTCCACCTGTGCCCTACTGCCCCCCTCTCCTTCTCCACCTTGGCCGCTGCAGACCAACGCAGGGACAGCAGGCTGCTCAGGTGGTTGCCTCACAAACTCCTCCAACAGGTTCACATGACCTGTTTCCCTGTCCTCGTGTTTGATCTCGACAGCACTATTACCACACTTCAGAACTTCTGGATCCTCCAACTGCAGTTTACAAATATCTGAGGGAACCAACTTGTCTAGATGCTTCCGAAGCAACCCAAGTCCTCCCCCAATATCAAACTGAGCAACCCTTTCTTCTCTTGGTGTGTAACGTTGCTGCCTCGGAGTCTCTTCCTGCCCTACCTCCTCACTAGCTGTGACAGGTCCTGGGGCCTCTCCACACTCCAACAATGGTGCCAATACTGAGTCGCCAAGAAGAGCTGCTGGTACTAAATTCTCCAAACTTTTACCAACATTAGCCGTCTTCTTCCGACCGTTTTGATCAGAAGACTGAGGAATAGGCTGTGACACTTTGGATGCAAGAGGTCCAGTAACAATGCACGCCATAGGTTGTACTTGACACTTCTCTACCCACTCCTGTTCCTCCCTACTCACGTCGGCCCGCTTCTCGGCAACGACTAAGGGTGAAACCTCAGAAGTAGGCACCGCAAAGTCGTTGCCGAGAAGGAGGTCGACGCCCCCAACAGGCAAGTTCTCCACAACACCCACATCTAACTCACGTGTCACACCATCCACCTCCAGTTCCATCCTGACCAACGGGTATGACTTGACAGCATTGATACCCTGCACCACAACCACCCGTGCCGCGTTTATTGGTCTACCAGTAAAGTTCTTCATTAAAGTCTGAGAGGCACCCGTGTCTCGCAACAGCTCAACTCCATGCTTCTTACCAGCCCACTTCACGCAGCCACGCCCTCGATGGTCGCAAAAGACATCGCGGACAGGGTTCGAGCCTTTCGGATTCTTCTCCACTGGCTTTGTCTCAGCCTCTGACGTTATACCCTGGGCAAACTCAGACGACTTCGGGTACACCCCAATGTTGCGAGCCAAAGACACAACTGCATTAGGTAGCTTGCTTGGACAGGCTCTTGCAAAATGCCCCTTCTCATGACAATGAAAACACTCTAACTCCCCCTTGGGATTCCCTTGAGGTGAGGAAGGGCTCTGACCCTTCTTAAACGGGACGGTATTAGGTTTATGGTCAGACTTAGTATCGTTGCTCTTGTTGTAATGGTTATATGGTGTATCACTGACTCCGGGGGGTGGAATGTTGCGCCCCTTGTTACCTGCATCGTTCCGTTGTGCAGACCCGCACCCACGAATCAGTGACATCCGAAGGTCAGCCATCTCAGCTGCCTCCTGAAGAGTTCTTGGGGTTTTTCTCTTTAAGATTCAACGTCAGATCGCTGCCCGTACACTTAAAAAATTGTTCTAGAAGCATCAGCTGTTTCAACTCCTCAAACGTCGATGCCTTCTCAGAACGCAGCCAGTTTCCAAATGCATCGGACAGAACCCGGGCATGCTCAAGAAAGGTGCACTCACGACCCTTCGTTACACCCCGGAACTTCAATCTGTACGTCTCTGGTTGTAACTCATATGCCCGCAGGACAGCCTCTTTCAATACCTCGTAATCGATGCACGACTCCAAGGGCAATGCATCATATGCCTTGAGTCCTTTGCCAACCAATCTAGAGGAAACAAGGGCTGCCAACTTACCTCGGGCCATTGGTGCTCCCGGCACTTCTTCTCGAAACGCATACAAAATTCAGTGACACCCGACTCATCAAATACAGGGACCAACTTGAGCAGGTGCGATAACGACTGATCAAGACCTCGATTCCCAGAACCGAGACGCTGCCCTGTCGACTCCACCCTAGACTTCTCAAGATCTATGTCTGCACAGTACTTCGCCTTTCTCTCCTCAGTCTCATTCTCTCGCTGCCGTTGCTCGAGCTCAGCCTCATGCTTTCGTTGCTCGAGCTCACTCTCATATCTGGCCATTCTCTCCTCAGCCTGAATCTTAGCCATCTCAAACTCCCGCTGCTGCTGCTCAGATTCCCGCTTCTGCTGCTCAGATTCCCGCTTCTGCTGCAGCTGCATCTTAGCCATCTCAAGCTGGAAGAGCATCTCTACAGTTAAACCTTGAGGAGGAGGAGATGCAACAATTGGAGACTCACCCAACTGCAAACCACGCTGCCAGTGACTATCAGCCTGCGGGACCGTACCCGGCTCCGGAGCTCGAGGGGGCGCCATGGTAGGAGTCGAGTGGAATTGGGGCTTGGCCGAAAGTGCCCCAGCTCCCACTCCACCCGAAGCCCCACGCACCCCGCCGAGAACACAGGCCACCAGGTCACCTCTCGACATGCTGCTTGTGCCCACATGCCCCATGACCGTGGCCAAACACTGGAGACCATACCGATCAATCCCCGTCACCCGGTCAACAGTAATAGGTATCTCCAGAAACTTCCTTGCATCCTCCTCACTAGCTATAACTCTAATGTCATCTAACAAAGCCCGCTGCTGCACCTCAGTTTCTGTTTCCCGTACTGTGATCCGTCGTCCGACATAGTGTCCACCGAAAATTCTCAACGTTTATAAAAAAAAAAGTACCTAAACTCTTATGCAGCACTATTCACTCAAAAATACAAGATGCACGAAGACTCTTAAGTGTTATACTACTTGCCAAACAAAAATCCATGTGTCCACTATATTCCTTTAAACAAAAACAAATGACCACAACACTCCTGCAATATTTCTCTAAGTTCACAAAATCCTAAGCAAGGTCGCCATTTGTTATGACTGGGGCTCGTATAAAACAAGGGCTCTTAATCATTGGACTAGGAAAGCACACAGCCACAACGGTAACACTAGATCCAACCCCTGAACTTATAATGCCGGCGCACAAAAACACCTATACCCTCCAGAGTTAAATCTGCGATAACGGGGTATCCTATAACTCAGTATAAGTGCGCTACTACTACAGGCTGATGATCTCTGATACAGCCTGATCACAACAACATACAATTACGTTAATAAGGTATACTAGGAAAAGATAGAGATCTTAATTAAATCACTGCAATGATTTAATGCAAACTAGAAGAAGGTATATTTAAAGTTACTCGAAACAATAATGAACTGTCACTCCTATACTAAAGAAAGTGAACGAAAGTCCCAAAGCATCGAGCAGGAATCTTCTGAAGAAAGTCTGATGCTGGGGTAAGATGATCATATCGAATTTTGAACTGTTATATAATGCAGGAACAGGAAATGACAAGTGTATGGACATATAGGGTTAACTGGCACGGGAATAACGATAAATGCACACTAGTATTATCTCTCACAACAAAAGAAGTCCTTCGTCCGGCAACTCAAAAAGCCTGCTCAGGTTGTGCAACTCAACAACAACCAAGGCTTACAGTCAACATGAATAAGAATGCTGCATACATAACATAAGAGCTTATCATTCTAAACGTGTGTCTGCTAGGCTAATAAATTCTAGCTGGGATGTCGTAGGCTAGGAAACAATGGCTGAGCAAGCGGCTCGTAGCCTAGCGAGGTCCTTAAGACTGTGCGGCCAAATTACGTTAATTGACGGGGTGCTCTCTTGAGAGATCCAGATCGCTAGTATCTGGTTCTCTCCTGGTGACCCTCTCAAAGTCAAAGCAAATGAGTTAGCACAGTGTTGGGTGGCAGAGGCAAAAGCCCTCACTCGCAACACAGTGCTAAACTCACAAGGTACACAGTCAGAAAGACCACCTAGGCTTCCCACGTCTCCGTTGCGATTGTACAGGTTCAACAAAACCTAGTACACATCGGAAATCACAACAACAATGGCCTCACCCCAGTCTAGCATTAAATAGCCCAGCAGACAGCCAAGGAATAGGCAGGGAGATACCGTGAGTGTGTCGAACCTCTACAGACAAAATGGTAACCCCTCCAAAATGCCTAACTATACATATAATATCTGAGAGCTTCAGCATATAAAACGATGGCCGATGTATGAAATCGTGGAGAACCAAAGGGGAGTTATGATATTAAATAGATTGAAATAATGAGAGGTAATAAGTTGAGAGAGAGAGAAAGTGTTCTATAGGTAGAAGTCGGGAGACAGGTAGCAAGGGGACATGTGTAGGGTATACTGGTCAAACAAACTCTGAGGAAGGTAGCTCCTCGGGACCCCTAGGATCACACACAAAGGCATGGTGGTCAGCCAATCACAGGCCGCTACGTCACCAGGCAGCAGGGCTGCAGAAGGCGCCAGGAACCACCAGCCAATCAAGTGGCGTGGGAAAGCCCGCGAGCGGGAAAACTCCTCGAGTGAGGGAGGCAACACATACATACGCACGCACACATTACCACCACGCTCTCGCTATTCTCTCTCTCCCTCCACAATGCATCTTATATTCTACTCATGATATAAAATGCTTCCCGTTGTCACAGACGAAAATAAAGACCACCACGGGACTGTCTGTAACAACACGAACACTATAAAAGAAATAACAACATTGTAGATAGACTGTAGCCAAATACCTTGCCCCGGCGAGTGCTAGCGAGTGGCCAAGCGAGCGGCTGAGCCCATGTGGCGTTCTGCCAAGCTGCAGGCGTCACAAGAGAGATGCAGGAGAGGTTAGAAACACAGAGAATGACAATGGAGTTACAAAGAACCAAAGTTGAGGTAGACGGGGGTAGGTACACAAGGGGACAAGTGGGCACGGTACACAGGGAGGAATCTAGCGAGTTAAAGTTGTCTCGTAGCCTGAAGCTCGTTCCCGCTTTTGACGAGGAAAAAGTCACTGAATTGTTCCAGCGATTTGAAAAGAAAGCACAGAAGTTCGAGTGGCCACGGAAACGCTGGGCGGCATTGGTGGCAAATGTTCTCAAGGGAAAAGCGCTCGAGGCATATGATAGGATTTCAGTGGAGGACTTAGAAGATTATGATAATTTAAAGCAGGCTATCCTTAAGGCTTATGAACTCAGACCAGAAGCCCATCGCCTTAAATTTCGTAATGCAAGGGAAGCCTAATCATACTCATGTTGAGTTTGCTAAGTACCTCCGTGATTGTTTGTCTCGTTGGCTTTTGAGTGAAAATGTACCCAATTTAAATGAGGCAGTTGAGCTTTTCCTGCTAGAACACTTTACCAACAATGTCGACAAAGAGATTTGCCAAAAGATCCGTGAGAAGCGTCCCGGCAAGCTGTCTGATGCTGCCGTGTGGGCTGATGATAGAGTGTTGGCAACCAAGGGTTTTACTGATCGTGCCAGATATGCCCCCACCCACGACTGCACGTGACGAGAAGTATCGAGCAGGTGGAAGTTGAGGGTACAGTAATAATGGCCCTGGTCCCACACGTAATAATAACGGTGGAGACAAACAAAAATCACCCAATTCATCCCGACCTGATTCCAGTGTAGTTAGGTGTTATGGGTGTAAACAGACCCGACATATTAAACCAAACTGTCCCCAGGCAAAGTCTTTTGCAGCGCTTGCTAAGCCTGTGTCGTTAGTGGTTTGTATCAAGGGAGGAGGGGATGAATCTTTGTTACTGAGGTTGGAGGCAGTCCAAAGGGTGAAGCATGAGGTGCCAACGGCCGTGGCACAGCCTGCCCCCGACAAAGTGTCTCAACTAGGTACCAATGCAGGTCCAGAAGCCTCGCTCGCTTGGTGCCGGGCTTTCGTTCATGAGGGTGAAGTAGAGCTGTGTGGGAAGGTGTATCCAGTCAAGGTTCTTAGAGATTCGGGAGCTAAGCAGTCCATTTGTTTGAACTTGACAGGGAAGCCTATAAAATCTGACGAGTTTGTGTTATGTCGAGGTGTAAACACTGAGGCCTGTTATAGCCTCGTTAGTCACGACAACGGCGAAGGTAGCGGTCGTGGACACATTACCTGTGGAGGGGATTAATTTTCCGCTTGGAGCAGATTTGGCAGGGAGTAGAGTCTTTCCACCTCCGGGAGTGGTGTCGGAGCAGGTACAGCCGGAGGAGAGGAACAAGGAGGCTAAGAAGCTGCCTCCCGATTTGTTTCCGGTGTGTGAGGTCACGAGATCTATGGCCCAGGTTGCACAGCCGGTGGAAATGTTTGGGGAGGAGATAGATCTGATCGAGGGGATGTAGAGTAATGAATCTGCATCACCCATAGATTCGACTGATCTGCAGGGTGCCGAGGGTGTGCAGGACGAGGAGGAAAGCTCAGCAGAAAGCTCCTCACTCGTTTTACCCGGTGCCAGAGGTGATACTGAAGGGAGCGATCGGGTCCCTACGGGAGGACCGGTTGATCCTGTATCATCGAATCAGACCGACTTGGAGGCTATACCTAATCTTACCACCGTGGCACCGGGGGAGATTGGTGAGGCGCCGTAGAGTGTTGCTTCATTAACACACTTGTTTTCTAAGGTCGGGGAGAGTACTCCAGACATACGTAAGACCCATCAGCTCTGCCATATTAACATGTTGAAGAGGTACTATCGTGTGGCGGGCACACAGGCTATGTCACCTAAAGGGGCTAGCCAAGAGAGTTGCCTGGGTGCCGATCAGTCACCTGCTGGTGTTAACGGGGAGTTGTCTGAGGCAGTTTGTGCTACTGTATCGCTCAGAACGGGTCAGTAGAGAAAGTTGAGTCAGAGACGGTCAATTTCTTGCCTATGTTATTGACTGGAGAGTTGGAGTCGGAGGTGCAGGGTGAGCCCGGGCCTGGTGGATGGTGGTTGGATAACCCGGGTCCCGGTGCTAGCGGTTCATGCACTGTGGGAACGCCAGGCAAGGCTCCTGCAGTGCCTCTCAACCCCCCTCTGCACTCTCCCCAATTCTCCGGTCCCAGGGACCAGGATGCCGTGTCTCGTTGCCCTGACCTGGTTGTAGAAGGCATGCAGGACGAGCAGGAGGAGGAGAGGGAGTTTTTCCTAGATGAGGCTGTGCCGGCTGGGACATGGGCAGAGAACGGGTACCTGGCCCTGCAGGAGAAATTGACCCATTTACCTCCGGAATGGGTTGAGGAGATGTTTACTACCTTGTGGGCTTATCCACACGTGTTTGGGGATGCACCCGGTTTGACATCTTGGGCGGTGCATAACATCGATGTGGGAGAGAACAAGCCTATAAAATTACCACCTTGCAAAGTAAATTTACTCTCCAAGACAGATACCTACCCTTTACCGAGAGTTGATGACTCGGTAGACAAGATTGAGGCAGCCACGTTCATCACAAAAGTGGACTTAGTTAAAGGCTATTGGCAAGTCCCACTACCAGAATGTGCCAAGAAAATCGCTAGTTTTGTGGTGGGTGGAGGAGTGTATCAGTGCCAGGTAATGCTGTACGGCTTGAAGAATGCTCCCGCCACATTTCAGTGGTTAATGGACAGGGTTGTGCATGATGTCCCCAATTGTTTAGTCTACATAGATGATGTTGTTTTTGACACAAATTGGATCGACCATTTGGCCAATGTGGGTGAGCTTTTCCGGAAGTTGTCCGAGGCTGGTTTAGTGGTCAACCTGGCAAAGTGCGAGTTCGTGCAGGCTCGGGTGCAATATCTAGGTTATGTTGTTGGCCATGGCCAGGTCTGTCTCCCTCGGGCGAAGGTGGAGGCTATCCAGAGTTTCCGAGCACCTCATAATAAGAAAGCCGTGCAACGTTTCCTTGGCATGATAGGCTATTATCGCCGGTTCATCAAAGGATATTCCACTGTGCTTGCCCCATTGACAAATTTGCTACAAAAGAACAAACCATTTAAATGGACAACAGAGTGTGAGCAGGCTTTCAAGGATGTCAAAAGCCACCTCTGTTGCCATCCTATATTACGTGCCCCAGATTTCAACAGGCCTTTCGTCTTGGCAGTAGACGCGAGCGATGTGGGTGCCGGCTCTGTGTTGATGCAAGAGTTCGGAGATGATGTTGAGCACCCCGATTCCTACTTTTCGAAAAGTTTAGCCGAGCACAAAATAATTATTCTGTGATTGAAAGGGAGTTGCTGGCTATTATTTTTAATTTACACCATTTCGCTGTTTATTTGCCACCATATGGGCCCGTGCTCAGAATCTACTCTGACCATCATCCTCTGCAGTTTCTTAATAGGCTCAAGGACAAAAACCAGAGACTTACTCGCTGGAGTTTGATGTTGCAAGAATATCATCTCGATGTTAGGCATATTCGTGGTGTTGATAATGTCCTGGCAGACTGTTTGTCCCGTGAGTCCTCTGAGGAATGATAGGAGAGCACGAGGCTATTTAGTTATAGTAGGGTCATTTGCTTGGAATCCGTGACCATTTTGTTCCTACCTTTTTCTCTCGATGGATTTGACAACCTGAACCATTTTAAAGGAAAATTAGCTCCTATGCCCCTCTGAAAAACGACGGCTAACTCTGCTAGAGCCAAATATTAAAAATGGCCGCCAACGCCCTCTTGAAAAACATGAAATGTAATATCTCTGGCATCAGATGAGCTACAAGGACGAATGAGGTGTCCTTTTTCACTAATTCTGGCATTACAAATCCACTGGAATGGTTATTGTATTGTATTGTATTGTATATTGTATTTGTGTTATGTCGAGGTGTAAACACTGAGGCCTGTTATAGCCTCGTTCCTGTTCATCTTAGGTGTCCTGTAGTCACAACAATGGCGAAGGTAGCAGTCGTGGACACATTACCTGTGGAGGGGATTCATTTTCTGCTCCAAGCAGAAAATGAATCCCCTCCACAGGTAATGTGTCCACGACCGCTACCTTCGCCATTGTCGTGACTACAGGACACCTAAGATGAACAGGAACGAGGCTATAACAGGCCTCAGTGTTTACACCTCCCGATTTGTTTCCGGTGTGTGAGGTCACGAGATCTATGGCCCAGGTTGCACAGCCAATGGAATTGTTTGGGGAGATGTACAGTAATGAATCTGCATCACCCATAGATTCGACTGATCTGCAGGGTGCCGAGGGTGTGCAGGACGAGGAGGAAAGCTCAGCGGAAAGCTCCTCACTCGTTTCACCCGGTGCCAGAGGTGATACTGAAAGGAGCGATCGGGTCCCTACAGGAGGACCGGTTGATCCTGTATCATCGAATCAGACCGACTTGGAGGCTATACCTAATCTTACCACCGTGGCACCGGGGGAGATTGGTGAGGCGCCGCAGAGTGTTGCTTCATTAACACACTTGTTTTCTAAGGTCGGGGAGAGTACTCCAGACAGACGTAAGACCCATCAGCTCTGCCATATTAACATGTTGAAGAGGTACTATCGTGTGCCAGGCACACAGGCTATGTCACCTAAAGGGGCTAGCCGAGAGAGTTGCCTGGGCGCCGATCAGTCACCTGCTGGTGTTAACGGGGAGTTGTCTGAGGCAGTTTGTGCTACTGTATCCGCTCAGAACGGGTCAGTAGAGAAAGTTGAGTCAGAGACGGTCAATTTCTTGCCTATGTTATTGACTGGAGAGTTGGAGTCGGAGGTGCAGGGTGAGCCCGGGCCTGGTGGATGGTGGTTGGATAACCCGGGTCCCGGTGCTAGCGGGTCATGCACTGTGGGAACGCCAGGCAAGGCTCCTGCAGTGCCTCTCAACCCCCCTCTGCACTCTCCCCAATTCTCCGGTCCCAGGGACCAGGATGCCGTGTCTCGTTGCCCTGTCCTGGTTGTAGAAGGCATGCAGGAGGAGCAGGAGGAGGAGAGGGAGTTTTTCCCAGGTGAGGCTGTGCCGGATAGGACATGGGCAGAGAACGGGTACCTGGCCCTGCAGGAGAAATTGACCCATTTACCTCCGGAAAGGGTTGAGGAGATGTTTACTACCTTGTGGGCTTATCCACACGTGTTCGGGGATGCACCCGGTTTGACATCTTGGGCGGTGCATAACATCGATGTGGGAGAGAACAAGCCTATACAATTACCACCTTGGACAGTAAATTTACTCTCCAAGACAGATACCTACCCTTTACTGAGAGTTGATGACTCGGTAGATAAGATTGGGGCAGCCACGTTCATCACAAAACTGGACTTAGTTAAAGGCTCTTGGCAAGTCATCCACTACCAGAATGTGCCAAGAAAATCGCTAGTTTTGTGGAGGGTGGAGGAGTGTATCAGTGCCAGGTAATGCTGTACGGCTTGAAGAATACTCCCGCCACATTTCAGTGGTTAATGGACAGGGTTGTGCATGATGTCCCCAATTGTTTAGTCTACATAGATGATGTTATTTTTGACACAAATTGGATCGACCATTTGGCCAATGTGGGTGAGCTTTTCCGGAAGTTGTCCGAGGGTGGTTTAGTGGTCAACCTGGCAAAGTGCGAGTTTGTGCAGGCTCGGGTGCAATATCTAGGTTATGTTGTTGGCCATGGCCAGGTCTGTACCCCTCGGGCGAAGGTGGAGGCTATCCAGAGTTTCCGAGCACCTCATAATAAGAAAGCCGTGCAACGTTTCCTTGGCATGATAGGCTATTATCGCCGGTTCATCAAAGGATATTCCACCGTGCTTGCCCCATTGACAAATTTGCTACAAAAGAACAAACCATTTAAATGGACAACAGAGTGTGAGCAGGCTTTCAAGGATGTCAAAAGCCACCTCTGTTGCCATCCTATATTACGTGCCCCAGATTTCAACAGGCCTTTCGTCTTGGCAGTAGACGCGAGCGATGTGGGTGCCGGCTCTGTGTTGATGCAAGAGTTCAGAGATGATGTTGAGCACCCCGTTTCCTACTTTTCAAAAAAGTTTAGCCAAGCACAAAAGAATTATTCGGTGATCGAAAGGGAGTTGCTGGCTATTATTTTTAATTTACACCATTTCGCTGTTTATTTGCCACCATATGAGCCTGTGCCCAGAATCTACTCTGACCATCATCCTCTGCAGTTTCTTAATAGGCTCAAGGACAAAAACCAGAGACTTACTCGCTGGAGTTTGATGTTGCAAGAATATCATCTCGATGTTAGGCATATTCGTGGTGTTGATAATGTCCTGGCAGACTGTTTGTCCCGTGAGTCCTCTGAGGAATGATAGGAGAGCACGAGGCTATTTAGTTATAGTAGGGTCATTTGCTTGGAATCCGTGACCATTTTGTTCCTACCTTTTTCTCTCGATGGATTTGACAACCTGAACCATTTTAAAGGAAAATTAGCTCCTCTGCCCCTCTGAAAAATGACGGCTAACTCTGCTAGAGCCAAATATTAAAAATGACCGCCAACGCCATCTTGAAAAACATGAAATGTAATATCTCTGGCATCAGATGAGCTACAAGGACGAATGAGGTGTCCTTTTTCACTAATTCTGGCATTACAAATCCACTGGCATGGTTATTGTATTGTATTATATTGCATATTGTATTGTTATTGTATTGTATTATACTAATTGTACATACTAATCTGCCACTTCACTGTCACTACATGATTCACTGTATGAGCCACTATCAGAATCACTGTCCTCACTTTCGCTGCTATCATCACTGTTGTTCTCTGCCTGCGGATTTGTAGGTAGTGGTATGGATGGGGGAAGTGGGGGCTGGGTTGAACGGACAGGCAGACATAGGCCATTTACAAGATGCCATCCATGGCCGATCGGTGAGGGGTGACTTTGGAGCTGGTAATGCTTTTGCAAATATGCAAGATAGTTTGCACGCTCCAAGTGTGGACGGAGACTGTCCAAGTCAGGCACAAGTCGGATAGTGCTTTTTTTCTTCTGAGCTCTCCACTTCGCTGCCCTCGCATCTCCCAGGGTCTTGCTTTTGGTATCACCATAGACATATCGAATGACAAACCGTCATTCCAAATCACTGATGACCTGTTCTGTGACTAGGAGCTGTGTACCACATGCTGCTAGCAGATCGTGTGCCTCTTTAGACTTCTCCAGACGATCTGCGATGAGCTTCTTGCTTGCTCCATAGAAGCCAGAGTTGTGGTCACACCCAGTGAGGACATGAAGTGGTATGATGGATGCAGCCATTGCCTCACTGCACAAACATCGGGCATCGATAAGCTGACGTTTGCGTTTCACACACAGGATTCCTTCTGGCTTAGGTCTCGTTCGGTCATCATGCGCCCTGGCCAATGCATGGATCACACCACAAATTCTTTGCACTGATGTGTCAGGAGGAGGAGTACTTTGATCAGCTGGTGGCTTCCTGAGAGGTGGTTCCCCACGCTTCGCTGTCTTGTATGGGTTGACTTTTTGCATTTCACTTCCGAGCTCTTTGAGAGTTGTCGAGAGGTTTGATGCACTGACACCGGTCAGTGTGCTGCTCTTGAAGTCATCGTTGTCGACTATAGCGATAGCAGGCTTACCCTCAGCTAGTCTGAAGGGGCAATCAGATGAGCACTTGAGGTCATTGACAACCCAAAAATCTCGCAGCATAAGTATGTCATTGTAACTGATGCCCAGTCCATCTTTGTGCATTATGTCGACTATCTCCCTACTCTTGGTCAGTCCATGTAGCAAGACAGAGAGATTTATCTCAAATGCAGTGCGTTTTCCAGTGATGTAGCTTGTGAGGATAGATGCAATCGATCGGACGGATGGACTCATCAATTGCAGACTTATTTGGGTGTTTCAGCCATGTGAGCAGCTTCAGCAGGAGCTCACTGAGGTCTTCTTCTCTCTCCAACTCGTGTATATATGGGAGCCAGGGAATAGTATTTGTCCTGATGACTTGCTCTTTGAGTCGTGCCGCAACATTCATCACCAACTGATCATTGCTGACACCCAATGAAGATATTGCCGCCTCGATGTATGTACCTGCTGCTGTTGTATCATATACCAGGTCACTCACATTCTTTTGAATGCGCTCATGAAATCCGATGTCTTCCCCAAATTCATTGACGAGAATTTCCTTTAACCCGTTGAGCCCCGGCTAGTTATAATATTTTGTTCACCCCCGTCCCAAGCCATTTTCACTTCTTATTTTTGTTTGCTAAAATGGAAGACAAGGATGAGAAATGAAAAAAAAAAAAAAAAAAATCACCTCGGATATTTTTTTTTGGGGGGGGGGGCCTCAAACAATTTTGTTGAGCCAAAATGGAAGAGAATGGTGAGAAATGAAGAAAAAAAAAAAAAACTCACCTTGGTCATTTGGGGGGGGGGGGGTCGAAAGTTTGTCTCCCCCGCATGACCACCCGCCCGGGAGCACTAGGGTGAAAACTGAGTATGGCATTGTACGGCATACATCCTAAGGAGTGTCTCACATAAATCTCAAGCCTCTAGCTCCCATACGACCGGAGTAATGAAGGTTCAAAGTGGCGGTGAACTAAGGGTGTAAAGTATCCCCACTAAGCCCACCACCACCAGCCGCGCGGCTGTCTTGGCCCGCTCACACCTACCGGCCCGGCTCTCACACACACTACGGTACCTCCCCCTCCTATTCTCCCACCATTTCCTACCTTACGAGCCACGTAACTGATTTTAATATGTCGGACGCACGTGATGCGTCGCTGGGAGTTGGTGATCAAACACTGCCGACGCATCACGTGCGACGCTGGGTCTCACTGGGTTAAGTAGCTGGATTTTACTACTGAGTTATGTCTGTGATTTGAGATAATGCGCTAATAGTCCTGCAGCAGGCCTTACAGTGTGCGAATTTCATGGTCTTTGAAGATGACTTGACGAATATGATGAAAGAAGAGAGCTTGGGCCTCTCGGAGGTTTACATGCTGCAGATGTTGAGTGCTTTCATCTGAAAGGGGCTTGTGGTCGCTTACATATTTGCGCCAGCACGCACGATGGTAGCGGATTTCCAACCCAAATGCTGTTTGACTATCTGGGATGGATGCAATCAGAGTGTCAAGTCTCAATCTCATGACCTCATCTTCCAGACGGACAGTATGTAACTTGAATTTAGTCCAGGCATCTACTGTTGATAGGAGTAAAATCTGCTTGTCACGATCATTACTCTTGTATGCCCCTTTCATGCACCACACACATAGTCTTATCATGAAGGACACCCATACTGGAGCGGAGCCTTTTAGGTGCACTGGCCTCTGGGGAAGGGTCTTGTTGATCTGATGCTTCATCTCTTTCAAGACGTTCCTCGGATTTGTGTTTGCATTTTTTGGCTTGAGAGAGCTTGCGCTTGCTGGATAATGATGCGTAACAAATGCTATGCATGTGGTGACCCTTTGGTCCCTTAACTCCCAATCCACATTTTCGTGTATATGTTGAAACTTATCAAGTTCTTTCCATTGTAAAGACTTTTCCCGGATGGATTCCCACTTCTCACGTGTAATGTTTTCCAAACGATCATCTGCGGTACATCGCTTACCACAGAGTAAAATGTACTCGTATTCATTTAATGTCTTGTCTGGTAACTCTTCACTCTCTCTTCTATTATCCATTATTTCGGTCACTTCACAAGTCGGCGATTTTCATCAGATGGGCATGCGATCCATCTGAAACAGTAAAAAAGTAATATTAGATATACACCGCAGGCAGAGAACAACAGTGATGATAGCAGCGAAAGTGAGGACAGTAATTCTGATAGTGGCTCATACAGTGAATCATGTAGTGACAGTGAAGTGGCAGATTAGTATGTACAATTAGTATAATACAATACAATAACAATACAATATACAATACAATACAATACAATAACCATTCCAGTGGATTTGTAATGCCAGAATTAGTGAAAAGGGACACCTCATTCGTCCTTGTATCTCTGTAGCCAGAGATATTACATTTCATGTTTTTCAAGATGGCGTTGGTGGCCATTTTTAATATTGGGCTCTAGCAGAGTTAGCCATCATTTTTCAGAGGGGCATAGGAGCTAATTTTCCTTTAAAATGGTTCAGGTTGTCAAATCCATCGAGAGAAAATGGTAGGAACAAAATGGTCATATATACTCATGTTAAAAAATCTATAAAATGTAAAAATACAAAAGACTGTCAATGTACATATTTTGCAGTTGTAAACTAATGATGAAAGTTTTGTTTCAAAGCTCCAAAACTCCCCCCCCCCCCCCCATCTGAGGGTGTCACAATGACCAGGGTCTTTTATGAGTAGCTAGACTCGACTGGCGCCAGATTTATTAAAGCAGCTGTGCCAAGTCTATTAGAAAGACCTGGTATTGTGAGTTTCACTCCGATACCCTTCCAATTACACATGACTAGTTTTGCCGTTCCTCTAAGCATTTTTGTCTCAATAAACATTTGTGTAGAATGAGCCCATAGAGTGTTATTAGTTTCGTCTAACCAGTTGTTAGTTAGTGCCACGTGTAGTTTGCAAGCTAGAGGTGGCTGGCGAGGGAGGTGTTGAATGATTGTCGCTCTTGCCTCGCGGGAGGTAATGTTGCTAAGCAACACGAGTTTAATTAATTATGTGATCATTTCAAGTTCAGTTGTGTTACAATATAAAGATGTAATTTATTTTATCTGCCACTCTGTTTTAGTCAATATGTTAACACAGCAATACGTTAGTATAAGTTATTCTTGTGAAGTGTCTCAGTGTTATCATATCGTGTGGTGATGTATTGCAACCCCCTTAGTTTGAACCTTGGCCCCCGCTACCTTCGCCAGGGCCAGGCCTCGCCATTCTCTTGTAGGCAGTCAGACAGTATAGATGGTGATAGGTCTCTCTTGATGCACATCAGTCTGCCCCTTTTGTTTGTCCTTGCTTGCATAATAGTAACGTAACGTAATTAACAGAGAATCCTAGACATTCATTCATTCTTTTAATTCTTCCTTTTCCTCTGATCAGCATTTATTATATTTCCATTTTTATCATATGTTCTGTACCTCCGGTGCCAGGGTCCGTACTAATAAGCACTGTTAATCCCATAGACAGTCCACACACACACGTACACCTCCATATCCCTACATATTTTCCCAGTGTTTTGTGCTTATGACCCGGTAGCAGCCTTGACGGTTCTGCCCCAGCAATTGTTTGTTCCCTGTCTCGTGTTACGAACTGAGGCAACGGAGTGTTTCATATTAATTAGGAAGCCAGCTTCAGTCTGGACCCCCCCCCCCCCCCCCACATAGTTAAGTGAGTGTGGGAGGTGGACTCTTAAGAGTTCATTGTTTCGGGCGGTATCTCACTGGGGGGCCCAGGGTGAAGCAGGATATACTGGTGTGATATTAGAGGTGGTCAGGGCAACTTTTTTCCACTAATATCACCCCGAGGCTAGTAGTCATATTAGGACACTGCCTTGTATTGTTAGTTCATTATATGTATGCAATATTATTATGTTCAACTCTCTTGGGTTGAGAGTGGATTACCGTTGGCGGGTTTGCGCACGGTTTAGTACTGTCGAGGGCGCGCATAGCCTGTTATCTCGAAGTACACCTGCACTTTTCTTTTCGTTGATGTCTGCTGGTAGCCTATGTATTTAACTATTTTGATTATCCAACCCAGCATTGCTAATCCCGGTGTTGGTTTCGAGTTCTCGTAGCTAGTAAGTTGCATGAGTATTTCTGTTCTACTTACAATTCAGAATAGGAGCAGGGCAGTGTGCACCTTAAGCCCTGAGAAGTGCCTGGAAGCGTTAATAGTGCTCTTACCTGTTGCGTCGTGGTGTTGGTTGGTAGAGAGACAAGGTGCATTTGCAGTGGTAATTATTTTCGTATACCGTCTCTAAGCAACTGAGGTCCAGATTCGTAACAATATATATATATATATATATATATAAATATATATAATTATATATATATATACCGGTATATATATATATATATATATTTCTTTTTTTTTCTTTTTTTTAATCGGAAGGTATGCAGTTTATTTGTATTCTGATAGACGACATGTGTGACCCTCCACGGAGACCTGCCCTACTCTATTATGCTGGCCTAATCAACCCGAGCCGGCTGTGGCGCCACCTTCATCACTAGGCAATACTGATACTCTCTCTCTCTCTCTCAGGGTGTAAGCCTTTCTTTTCAGTGTGTATTTTTGCACAGTATAATTATGCAAAGGTAACATTGTGGTTCAAATTATATCTATGGCAGTGATAACATGACCAAAACAATGTTCTGTCATGTTAATTATCTTGTATTCCTTCCCATAATTATGTCTTTGGGTGTGATATAATTATGGGTGTGGGAATAATATATGTGGCGTCAGCTGGTGTGGTGCAGCTGGATTGAGTTTGTCTCTACAGTACATCATTTGACTAGAGTGTATTCAAGCTAACCTGGCAGGAATTGGTACGCTGCCTTTCTATACTTCCTATATATTGCCTATCTGAACTTCTCGTGTGACCCACCTGTATTTAAGAGGATATTTTTAGTTTGCTCCCTAGACCTTTAAGCTTTGACAAATACCCCCTACTTTCTACAACTATCTTTCGAGAAAAATGTTTACACATTTCGGGACATTTACAGGTTCACTATCACTGGCCAGGAAAACATCGACACCTATATGGCACGAATGGTCTTAACATTGACAGAAATCGGGCGAAAGGTCTTAGCATTTCAAAATCTCAATTACTGCCACGTTAGCTGGAATCCACTATACCAATATTTACACTGTTTTTTTTTTTCTTCTTTTTTCTATGTGAGTGAGGGAGACAAAGGCAGAACTGCCTGTAGTGAGTGCCTCCCCCAAAGTTGAAAGAGTGACAGGGCCAAAATCAAGGGACGTTCGAGCCAAAATGCCTGGACACACAGAGTTTGCGGCAATTTAAGTCATAGGAAGAGGGAAAGATTGATTCTGGGAGAGAATTCCAGAGCTCAGCAGTTGAATGGAAGAAAGTCTGAGAATAACGTTTCACTCTTGGATTGGAGAGTTGCACAGAGTAGGAGTGGGATTGTGTTGCAAGACTGAAACTACGTACCCTATGTAGAGGAGGTGGTATACACTGGGAAAGCTCTGAGGAACACTGATTATTATAGTAGCGATAGAATAGTGAGAGAGATGCAACATTGCGGCGAAGAGAGAGATATTGCAGAGAGTTGGTAAGTGGGCGGGAGTTGATGATACGAAAGGCTTTTCTTTCTACTTTGTCTAGGAGTGCGGTGTGAGAGGATTCTCCCCACACATGTGAACAATACACAATACAAGGACGCACTGTACCACTGTACTGAGCAAGAAGCTGTGCAGGGGTAAAGAACCCCTTGAGGGGGTAAAGCACACCCAGCTTCTGGGAGGCTGCTTTAGCAAGACTGGTAATGTGGTCCTTCCAAGTGAGAGTGGAAGAAAAAGAGACACCGAGAATATTGAGAGAAGATGAGGGATTAATTTGTGTATTGTTGAAGTGTAAGGGATAGTCCTCTGGGAGTTCTGAACGGGTAGTAAGATGAAGAAATTTTGTTTTGAAAGTATTAAAGGTAACAAGGTTTTCTCTGCCCCAATTGAAAATAGTAGTTAGATCAGAATATAAGTGTTGCATGGTTTCATTACGTTTGTCTTTGAGGGATTGCTGGCTGGACCGTTCAGGAAAACTAATTGAGTAGTGTAAGGTAGAGTCGTCTGTGTATGAATGGATGGGACTGGAGGTACAGTTGAGAAGATCATTTATGAAGATTAAAAAGAGAATTGGAGATAGGATAGAGCCCTGAAGAACACCGAAGTTGATAGGATGAGGAAGTGAGCGATGGCCATCCACAACCACAGCTATGGAACGGAAAGGAAATTAGAGACAAAGGCACAGATGGAGGGATAGAAACCGAAGAAGGGTAGTTTAGATATTAAAGATTTGTGTCAGACTCTATTGAAGGCCTTCAATATGTCTAGTGCAATAGAAAAGATCTCACTGAAGTCCCGAAAGGATGATGACCAAGAGTTAGTATGATATGAAAGAAGATCACCAGTAGAGTGACCTTTAAGGAAGCCATACTGGCGATCTAAAGAGTTAATTATAAGAAGAGAAATGCTTAAGAAATTTGGAAGCAATAATAGTTTCAAAAACTTTAAAGATACAAGAGATGAGAGCAATTGGATGATAGTTGGAGGGTTGCGAGCAGTCACCCTTCTTTGGGACAGGTTGAATGAGAGCAAACTTCCAGCAAGAAGGGAAGTCGTTAGAGGAGAGACAGAGACGAAAAAGTTTGCCTTGGCAGGGAGTCAGCACGGAAGCACAGTTTTTGAGTACAACAGGAGGAACACCGTCCGGACCGTACGCCTTCTTAGTATTAAGCCCAGAGAGAGTAGAAAATACATCTTTAGAAGAGATTAGGATATTACGCATAAGTAGGAGAGAAGGGGGTGGAGAGGGAGGAATATCATCCAAGGTGGAGTTTCTAGCAAAAGGTTGAGCGAAGAATTCAACTTTTGTCAGAGGAAGAAGTGATGGTTGTGCCATCAGAGTGGAAAAGGGGAGGGAAACGCGAGGAAGAAAAATTGTTGGAGAAGTTTTTGGTTTGATGCCAGAAAGCTTGGGAAGAGCTAGAGTTGGATAGTTCAGTGCATTTATTATTGATGAAAGAGTGTTTGTCAAGTCGAAGAACAGATTTGGCTTGATTCCGGGCAGAAACATAGGAAGAATGAGATTCTTGAGTCTTAAGGCGTCGGTACGGTTTGAATGCTTCCTCCTTGTTGCGGACAGCAGTAGAACAAGCGTGAGTAAATCAAGATTTTTTTTTGCATTAGACTGAGAGAGAGAAAATGGAATGTATGCTTCCATCCCCGAGAGGAATACCACGGTAATACGTTCAGCACTCTCCAAGGGTCCCGGCCACGGAAGCAAAAGTAATTCCATGGAAAATCAAAGAAGTAATGGCGAAGAGCCTCCCAGTCGGCAGTGCCAAAGTGCCACAAGCGCCACAAGCGCCACTGGTTGGTAGGATCGGGTGGCCCTACTGGAGAGATAGGACAGGTGACAGATACTAGTTTATGGTCGGAGGAGCCCAAAGTAGAGAACAGATTTACAGTATAAGCAGAAGGGTAACGGGTTGGAGGTTAGAAATAAATCAAGAATGTTGGGCCGATCTCCTAAGCGATCCGGGATGCGGGTGGGTTGCTAGACTAACTGCTCTAGGTCGTTTAAGAAAGAAAAGATGTAGGCTTGTTCACCAGGTTGGTCAGTGGAAACAGAGGAGAGCCATTGGTGGTGGTGAACATTGAAATCTATGATGGAGATTTCTGCGAAAGGAGAGATGGATAGAATGTGTTTCACTTTAGAAGTTAGATAGTAAGTAGAATTAGGGGAGAGATAGACAGTGCAGAAATATTTAATTTGAGAGTGACAAGAAAGCTTTAGCTAGAGAGTTGAGAATTCAGAAGAATCTAAGTTGGGAACACAAGAGAAAGCAAGATTGTTTACATAGACGCAACATCCACATTTGGCTCGAAACTGAGAATAGAGATGGTAGGAGGATACAGAGAAGGGTTTGCTGTTAGTAGTCTCAGACAACTGTATCTCGGTGAAAAGAGATCAGGGTTGGCATAGGATAGGTGGTGTTCCACAGAGTGGATGTTAGAGGAAAGGCCACGAATGTTACAGAAATTAATAGTAAGAGTAGAAGGTGGTGGTCCAGAGCTTTTTGGTGAGTCGTTACCAGGGGTTGAGTGTCTCTACATCATTTGCTACTATAATTTAAGGAAATGTTTGGTTTTCCATTACGCTCTTAATTCTACTTCATGTTTAGCCCCATTAGTTTCGAGATTTTAGGTTGTTTGAAGTACCATTAGTTAGGCAATATTAAGACTTTTTGTGTCATTTAAATGCTAATTTATTCCTGGTAAGCGAGAGCGACCCTGTAATTTAGGAGGAACCGGCCTTAGGCCGTGACTTTTTTCTACTGAAAAAAATGTAGACATTTATCACGAAGGATGGTCTTGGGGGTATTCTTTGAAGCTTGATGGAGGTCTAGGGAGGAAACTAAAATAATATGATAACTAAATAAATGGAAGATCAAATAAATACAAATATCCCCTTAACTCAGTCACTATTCCGAGCCACATTCTTTCCTTACATTATGACTATGATTACACAATTATATTTAGTTTAGAAGGGATCTGTGAGAATCGAAAGATAAATATTGAAAACGATTTAGTAAAGGTCTCCCCTAAACAGCATCAATTTTTCTAGTGTTACCAAGAAATCATGAGATAAATATTTTATGTCATTGATAGGGTTAAGTCGAACTTCGAAACCTGGAGCGACACCAGATTCTTGCACCAAGTCTTAAGGTGCGGATATCATGCATTTGTTGGCCATACTGGAGCTATCAGAGAAATTGTCCCTCTGTAGGCCCATAATTTGTTGATCACTTGGCACATTAGTGATGCATATGGATGGACATTCATCTGTTCCAATCCTCGGAGAACACGTCCACACCTCCTACTGGTGTCCATGTCCGAGTCAATTAGTGGGGTAACTTGCTCATTTGTCTGGACTCAAACAGAACTACTTGTGGATGGTATTTCAAGGTAATCATCTGAAAGACAATTTATCTGAGACTCCATTCCACAAGTGTGTTCTGTCCTCTTGTCAGAGCGTTTGCTCACAGGTTTACTACGCCTGGCATATATGTCGTATGGATTGTCTTTCTTAGCTTTTGGGATAATTTGAGTATCTGTTCTGAAATACAATGGAAAACTTGCAACCTTGCCAACCCTTGCTTCTGGATGCAAGTAACCACATTCAGATTGTCCATTCGAAAAGCCAATGACTTGTCCTGAAGGGAGGTGCCATTAATTTTCAGTAATATGAGGGAAACAAAGAGATCTTAGCATTGATATGCCATAAAATTATGGTGGACCCCCGGCCCTGAACTTGATGACCTAAGGTCGACTGGTATCCGCAACCCAAGGACCCCGACGCGTGTCGATCCAAACTAATGGCGAGGGATTGAAACATTTCTGGACAGCATTTTGAATATGTGGCTGTGCCTAGAATGTTTGCAATTTCACGATGTGTGGAGGGATCGGCCAGAGATTTCCCGTTAAATGCATTGGACATATTTTGTTTCCTTTGAGAATCAATTGGTGAGATATAGTCGGGCTAAAGGAACGGTGAGGTGCACCCAGTTGAGCTTACCTATGAGTGAATCCCACTGATGACGAGTTGTGGTCAGGCTGTGCATAGACCGAAAAAGTTTGCGACTAAAGTGCGCAGCATTGTCTATACTTTGTTTGATGGTTAGGTTTATCGCGCCCCACACCGGACCGACCCATGGCATTTGTTGATTTGGCTTGAGAACTGACTTAAACAAAAACAAATTAACGAAAGCCTAGCTTTGTTACATGCTTGATTACTTGGCGAGCATGCTCTAGTACTGCTGACTGTGAGTTTCATAGAACTAACCAGTCGTCCAAATAATAGAGATTGGTGATGCCATTTTCAATCAGGGGGAGCAATGCTTATCTGACCAGTTTAAAAAAGACCCTGAGCCCGAAGGGTTGGTCTCGAAACAGAAGATGTTGATTGCAATACTGGATCGCCAGATACTTTTGAAATCTTGTGTTGAACAAGCCAATATGCCTTGAAGAGATCTAAAAAAATAATTGCTGCAAAAGTTTTGAGTGTGAGATGTAGCCTACTTGGCTAATAGTCAGCATTTTGAACGTGCTGTTTTGAATGAATGTGATCAAATTCGACAGGTCGATGAGTGGCCGACACTTGTGACTATTCCTTTTTGGTACTAGAACAAAGAGGAAATATACACTTTTTGGGACATGGGTGCTGGTATGAGAACTCCGTTCAAGCGCATTTCCTTGATGAGTATTTCCGCCTCCGAAGAAACTGTGACTTGTGTCTGAGATATTCATAGTGGAGGTATGTGGAGCCATCTCCAGGAGATCCCTTTCCGAACTACTTTGCGTGCCCATGTGTTCAAAAGTGAAGCTTTGTAACACGTCCAAAATCTTACGGTAGGTTGAGATTGAATTAAGCTTTTTGACACTGTTCCAAGAGCAGACATACCTGATTCTGCGGTGTCATACTAGTTAGCAATTTTGGAATGGACTGTGTGGACTTGACTAGTAGTTTCTACTTGACATGGGTCGTAGACACCGATATTAAAAAAAGGCAGCAAATCCCTAACCAGTAACTATCGTCCAATTAGCTTAACCTCAGTTGTATGTAAAATGCTAGAAATGGTCATACGAGACAGACTCGTAAATCACTTAGAGGAAAATAACATACTTAAAGATACTCAACACGGCTTTCGTAAAAAACGTTCCTGTTTAACAAACCTCTTAGACTTCTTCCACGATATCCTCAACCTCTACGATGAGAGTAAAGCTGTAGATATTATATACCTTGATTTTCAAAAGGCCTTTGACAAAGTTCCCCACAAACGTTTACTGCTAAAACTAAAAGCGCATGGAATACAAGACGGGTGTGTTGAAATGGATAGAAAATTGGCTCAGCAACAGAAAGCAAAGGGTAGTCATAAACGGTAAGGCATCTAAATGGACCAATGTAAGTAGCGGGGTACCCCAGGGATCGGTACTAGGACCAATTCTCTTTCTAATTTACATCAACGACATAGATGAGGGTCTCACCTGCACAATCTCAAAATTTGCTGACGATACAAAAATTGCAAATAGCGTACTCTCAAAAGAACAAGTTGACGATATGCAACACAATCTAGATAAATTGTCATGTTGGGCCCAAATTTGGCAAATGAGTTTCAATGCGGATAAATGTAAAGTACTACATGTCGGATACCTAAATGAGAAAGCAAACTATTCGATGAATGGCACTCAGCTTAAGAATGTAAACAGAGAAACTGATCTGGGAGTAACAATATCGAGTAACCTAAAACCGAGTCAACAATGTTCAGAAGTTGTTAAGAAGGCAAACAAAATAATTGGCATAGGCAGGTCATTTGAGCATAAATCCAAAGAAGTTATCCTAACCCTTTACAATTCCTTAGTCCGCCCTCTTCTGGAATACTGCGTTCAATCCTGGTGCCCTTATTACCAAAAAGATATAAACAAGCTAGAACGAGTTCAACGTAGAGTTACCAAAATGATACCTAGCCTAAAGAACAAACCATACGAAGAGCGTCTTAGAGAATTAAATCTATTTCCTTTAACCCAGCGCAGATTAAGAGGCGACTTAATTCAAGTGTTCAAAATCATCAAAGGCATCGACAATATGAACTGTAGTAAGTACTTCACTATCGACCAATCTAATTACACGCGGGGAAACGGTTGCAAAATTATTGGTAAATCTTTTAACTCGCACGAATCTAAGAATTTCTTCTTCAATCGAGTTGTCAACTTGTGGAATGGGCTTCCCCGAGACGTTATAGACTGCAGCACCGTTGATTCATTTAAATTCCGCCTAGACAAATATCTCGCATCAAACCCGCGACTGACTGCGTTTGTAAATGAATAACTTTATCCTCCCCTCAGTTACTAACCCATATGTCCCCTACTAACTTCCTAGTCCTGCCACGTTAGTGGCAGGGCAGTAGTTCTCTTTCCAATGTTCCCTTACCCACTCTAAACCACTGTTTGGACACTTGATCCTCAGTGTTTTGGAGGACAAGCAACCTAGAAGGGTCACTAGATCTGTTGTTGCTTGATTTCCTTTGTACTCCTTTGTACTTTGTACTCCTTTGTAGTGTCCTTGGTAGGTGGCACGAACCTTCAAACAGGTTACCTGACTGAGTGCATACTAATGTTTTACACCCGCACAATGGGCTCTTCCCCCCCCCCCCCCCATGCTGATTGCACCGCCCTCGAGAGTTCCCTTTCCACCAAGCACACTGTGCCTGGCTGGAGACTGACGGTCCTGCACCAGTGTTAGTTTTGGATTCTGTGCGCTTATGACCTAGCTGACCGTGAAATTTCCATTTCTGATAGCCTTCCTTTTGTGAAGGTTTTGCTCTGTGAGCTGATTGTGTCTGGTTGCATAAGTAAAGAATAAGCCTCGGTCCAAACTACAGAAGTCATGACATGAGAAGTTAATATTATAGAAGATTGTAGTATTCTCTCTTTAATATTTTGCGATAAGTTTTAACAAGTATTTCTTTTGTAGCATGCACCACTTCAAGAATAGCACACAGTGTATCTAGAGTCATTATAGAATCTGCAAAGGATATACAATGAATCAAGCGAAGGGCAGACTGGGGTAATTTGACGGATAGAGCACTTATGGCTCTTTTTTGTGAAGTAGCGAGTTGTCTCGCAAGAAGTAACTGTGATATCAGCCGGTATGCCAGTATGTCCTCTTTATCAATCACAGGTTGAATAGATTTACAAAATAGTGAATCCATGCTCTAAAAAGACTACTTGGGTACTTTAATACATTTATAGTACAGGTGATATAGTATCAGCCTGGGTGATGTATAGAGAAGGAAAGTGATGATCCTCGGCCGGAACAGAATGCGGTTTAGTGTGAGAAATGTATTTTGACAATAACAGTGCTTCTCAATCCCCGCCCGTCCATGGCCCAAATCCTAAGGTTTTGATCAGATTTACAGGGTTTTGAGCATCGTCTCTTTTAGGATGGAAATTAAGCCGGGGGTGAGGTTCTGTAACATCTTTAGATCAGCTAAACATTCCCATTTGTTAAAATCGCTGAATGCTTTGCAAGATGAAGCTGTAGGTAAAGCTGGAACTTAAAAGTACGTAAGTGATATGGCATCAGATTGTCGGGGGACAGAGATCGGAGGCAGACAGTGTCAGGGTCGTATAACAATGGCATTTTATACTCAGGGACAGTTATATGCTTCTCCAAAAGAGGTGGTGACATCTAGGACAGAAACCCCAGGCCGTGGGTTGTAAAGGGTAGTGTAGGTAATTGAGCTTGAGCAGACACAACTACTTGGGATTGAGTGAGCAACACTGTTCATTTGGAACTGGTGTTTACTCTAGAGGCAGTAGTTTATTACCTGGATTTTTTATCAGTGTCGTAGGTGACCCGTGACCTTTCCGACCCTTCATAAGTATATTTAACCCATAAATGCCGACCGTCCTCAATAGAGGTTTTTCTGGTGCACTGTGGCCGTCCTCAATAGATCCAGAGCATTAAAACAAAAAAATTAGAAAACACCACAGTGGCACTCAAAACAAAGCGATTTGTGATTAGGTGAGATCATTCCTCTCTATTACTTGCTACCACTCTTACATATGTGGCCCCCCCCCCACCCCGCCTTCGCATAATTTTCAGTGCAAATATGCCTTACCCAGTCTCTTTAACACGGGTGAGGCAGCTAGAGATCCTTGCAACACAGAGATTTCTAGTGTAAGGCCTCAGTGTCACTTGAGAGCTGGGAGAGGGAGGATATACTTCCCCCCAGCTCTCGCCTCATGATACGACCTTGCGGCAATAATACGTTCTTTTTCACCCCCCAAATGCTATTCCCACTTCTTTTATTGCTCTTAAATGTTCATATGTTGATAATAAAACCAAAATAGGTGCATGTGGATAAGTAATATTTATATATCTGGTACTATGACGATTTTCGTCAAACTAAACCAAATACCTTCGCTTGGCGGGAGGGTTTGAACTACCATAGCTTCGCAGTTTCTGAGTTAAAGCATTAGACATCTGTAAATTAAATCTCCACTGGGATTTCGGTAATGGAACTTCCTCTAGGCCAGTCAATGTAGAAGAAGGAGTGGTGGGGCAAGGATCGTCCTCTTGTAGAGGTGATGGCTCGTCTTGAGGTGAGAACGCTGAAGAAGGACGGATTACATCATCGTCAGTTGCACTTCTGAGGACACTGAACTCCTGGTCCGCATCTTCCTCCAGGTCCCTAACTTAAGCGTTAGCATCTTGTGCCGCCGAAAAGAGTGGTTCAACTGCAGTTGGTGAAACAGGTGAAAAAGTGCCCAATACTTTTGGGACTGTTTCAGAGAGAGGCTTAATTCCCAACATCTCAGGTTTGACTTGGGCTGGGGTACTTGCATCAGGTGTATAGTGGGGAGAACCCATTTGGGAATTTCCATTTGAGCTGAATTGAGGTTTCTTCTGAATTGGACACAAAATAGTAATCCCTGTGGGTTAGTCGTCGGAGAAGGCTCTGGAGATGGGCAAGCTTGCCTGTGGATTTGGCTAGTAGACTTCCCTGGGGTCAGGGACCAATTTCTCTTGGACTTCTTCGAAGTCTGCTGGTTTTCATTTTGTGACTTGCCAACTTGTCTTTGCTTTTAGACGTTAGAAATAGCCCTCGAACAAGAGAAAAAAAAATTGATGGATTTTCCGACGAAAATTTTCCTCCTGTTTTCAATTTAGCCTGTGGTGGAACCAATGGAATAGTCTGTCAAGGAGGTCAGCTGAAGGTAAAGCCTGAAGCTTCGGAAGTGATAGAGGAAATAGATGGAATTATGGTATTTGTCTGTTTCTTAGTCCTCTTAGCGGAAGATATGGTTGAGGATGGAGAAATGGACTGCTTAGTGTGGGGTAGAAAATGTTTCAAAGCTTGAGCAACTTCTAAACCCGAGTTCCTTGATATGGGCCTCATCTACTATGATGCATTGTACATCAGCCCAAATGGCCACCATAACTTGCATTGTGTGTGGGCTGGGGTTGGCTTTCAGCAAGTCTGCACATATACAGTAGGTGCACGGTACTGCACAGTACTGCAGTAGGTTTGGTGAGTCCATGTTTGCTACTGTCGATCTTCAAGTCTGTCGTCTCTGCCAGCAACGAGAGAATTTGACAGTGAAATTAGATGAAGCCTACAACAAGACCAACGTCCTCACCATGAAGCTGGAATCACTCCAAGAGTTTGTAACACTCAACGTTGGAGTACCACAAACTTCAATTGCCACCGCAACTCCAGCAGCCACCAACGCCCCAACATCAACTGCCAACAATTCAACGCCTGCAGTAGCCATTTCAGCTGGTTCCGATACTCAAGACACAAATAGTGACTCTCTTCCCCCTCAAGACAACTTCCGTGTCGTGAGGAACAACGTTTGCCCCAAGACCAGGAAACCCATACCGATTACCGAGTGTCAAAACCGTTTCCAGATACTCACAGACTCAGATGACGAAGAGGAAATAGAAGAAGTCCGGCTCGTGGGAGACTCGATGATACGTGGTCAGCTCAGAGTTTTGCGCCAGGGCACCTAAGACCAGGAAGCGTTTTTGTATCCCTGGTGGTGGTGTGGACGACATAGTTGCTGCAGTTGACGAAGTATCTAAGCTGGCCCCTGCTAATACAATGTACGTCATCCACGTTGGATCCAACGATGTACAGCGAACCTGGTCGGAAGATTTGCTTTTAAAGTACCAGCAGCTGATCAAGTCGTTTCAGGAGAAGTCATCAAGGATCATTGTCTCAGGAATCGTCCCCCGGCTTGGTGTAGAGAGCCGATTTTACAACATAGCCACCAGCACAAATTATTGTCTAGCAAACCTCTGCAGGAAGGAAAACGTGGGATTCGTCGACACCTGGGACAATTTCTACTACGATGACTATTTGTTTTCGGACGATGGAGTTGATCTGAACCAGGTGGGAGCAGCACGTTTTGGGCGTCTTCTCAACGATGCGGTGAAGGATTTTCGGAGAAGAAATCGACTCAGCACAGGACAACCAAGAAGGAGGACCGAAGACAGCGAGGGCGGCAACCTGCGAAGGAATTAAATGCTAATCCGTCAAGAACCGCGAATTTGGATAAGGCTCCACCAACACGACCCAAATTCAAAACCGCCAGGGATAACGACCGAGGACCGATGACAGCCATGAATGTAAATGTAGATCCGAGCAGAACCAAAAAATTGATTAAAGAACGTTCTGCGAGTTCTAAAACCGCAACTTAAAAAGGTTTTCTATGCAAACGCTCGTAGCATACGCAATAAATTTTCAGATTTAGAGGAACTAGTGTTTACTGAAAATTATGATGTGATTGGTATAACAGAATCTTGGCTCAATACAGAAGATAGAGACTTTTTAGCAGAGTATTCACTTCCCGGTTATGTAATGTTTGAGAAAAGCCGAATAAATAAAAATGGAGGTGGCGTTTTATTTGATATCAAAGAAAGTCTTAACCTGACCCTCTTGTCAAAACCTCAAATAGTGAACGTCGACACATATTTTGTGCTAATAAATAATAATAAAGGTACAAAAACAATACTTGCATTAATAGACAGACCTCCAGCTCAATCAGTGCAAACTGACCGAGAAATTTATGAACAAATTGCAGATGTAAGTAACTCACTAGATACCGTATTTTTTGGCGACTTTAATTTACCTGTGACCAAGTGGGGCGTACTTTTACTTCACACTCCGGACATGACTTGTATGCGAACTTGCAAGAGAGTTCACTCTATCAATTTGTTCGATCGCCGACCCGTGGTAATAATGTTCTTGACCTTGTACTTGCAACAAAAGAAGAATTAATAGAGAATTTGAATGTTGGTGATGAATTCAGTAACAGCGACCATCGTACAATAACTTTCACTTTACAGTTTACTAGTAACGAACCAAATAGCAGCATCGAAAAAGTCCCTAATTTCATGAAAGCAAACTTTCATAAACTTAGAGCTATGTTTAAAGAAACTGACTGGAGCTTTTTAATTAACAATACCGACATAAATACATCTTGGGAATTATTCGAAACCACTTACCTAAAAGCAATGCAGGACTGCATACCATCGAAAATACGGCGTCCAGGCCTTAATAATAAGCCCAAATGGTAGAATAAAGATATTTCAAACTGTCTGCTTGCTAAAAAGTTTGCTAATGATAGATTAAAATCCTTACAAAACGACGAAGAACGGGTTAAATTTGTAGAGCTACGACGCAAAGCCAAAAAGTTAATTAAGCAAAGTAAAAAGACACTGGAGTTACATGTTGCGAATCAAAGTAAAACAAACCCGAAAGAATTCTATAGTTATATCAGAAAGAAAAAAGTAGTTACTTCAACTGTTGGACCGTTAGTCGATGAAAATGGAGAATACACCAAAGACGAAGTACATATGAGTCATGCCCTCAATACCTTCTTTGCATCAGTTTTTACAACGGAAGACCTCAGTGATATCCCTACACCATCGCCGATTCAGATTGATAATTCAGATGTTCTAAGCAATATCACCGTTACAGAGAGAGAAGTATTGAATTGTTTAGATAAACTCAAGTTAAATAAAACTCCTGGACCTGATAAAATCTCACCTACAGTAGAGTCCTAAAGGAAGCTAAGGATGAGCTCTCCAAACCACTGACATTGCTATTTAATAAATCCTTGCAGTCTGGAAATATGCCTGATCAGTGGAAGCTAGCCAACGTAACACCGATATTCAAAAAAGGCAGCAAATCCCTACCCAGTAACTATCGTCCAATTAGCTTAACCTCAGTTGTATGTAAAATGTTAGAAACACTCATAAGAGACAGACTCGTAAATCACTTGGAGGAAAATAACAAACTTAAAGATACTCAACACGGCTTTCGTAAAAAACGTTCCTGTTTAACAAACATCTTAGTCTTCTTCCACGATATCCTCTACCTCTACGATGAGAGTAAAGCTGTAGATATTATATACCTTGATTTTCAAAAGGCCTTTGACAAAGTTCCCCACAAACGTTTACTGCTAAAACTAAAAGCGCATGGAATACAAGATGGTGTGTTGAAATGGATAGAGAATTGGCTCAGCGACAGAAAGCAAAAAGTAGTCATAAACGGTAAGGCATCTAAATGGACCAATGTAAGTAGCGGGGTACCCCCGGGATCGGTACTAGGACCAATTCTCTTTCTAATTTACATCAACGACATAGATGAGGGTCTCACCTGTACAATCTCAAAATTTGCTGAAGATACAAAAATTGCAAATAGCGTACTCTCAAAAGAACAAGTTGACGATATGAAACACATTATAATAAGTTGTCATGTTGGGCCCAAATTTGGCAAATGAGTTTCAATGCGGATAAATGTAAAGTACTACATATCGGATACCAAAATGAGAAAGCAAACTATTTGATGAATGGCACTCAGCTTAAGAATGTAAACAGAGAAACCGATCTGGGAGTAACAATATCGAGTAACCTAAAACCGAGCCAACAATGTTCAGTAGTTGTTAAGAAGGTAAACAAAATAATTGGCTTTATAGGCAGGTCATTTGAGCATAAATCCAAAGACGTTATCCTAACCCTTTACAATTCCTTAGTCCGCCCTCTTCTGGAATACTGCGTTCAATCCTGGTGCCCTTATTACCAAAAAGATATAGACAAGCTAGAATGAGTTCAACGTAGAGTTACCAAAATAATACCTAGCCTAAAGAACAAACCATACGAGGAGCGTCTTAGAGAATTAAATCTATATCCTTTAACCCAGCGCAGATTAAGAGGCGACTTAATTCAAGTGTTCAAAATCATCAAAGGCATCGATAATATGAACTGTAGTAAGTACTTCACTATCGACCAATCTAATTACACACGGGAAAACGGTTGCAAAATTATTGGTAAATCTTTTAACTCACACGAAGCTAAGAATTTCTTCTTCAATCGAGTTGTCAACTTATGGAATGGGCTTCCCCGAGATGTCATAGACTGCAGCACCGTTGATTCATTTAAACTTCGCCTAGACAAATATCTCGCATCAAACCCGCGACTGACTGCGTTAGTAAATGAATAACTTTATTTTATCCTCCCATCAGTTACTAACCCATCTGTCCCCTACTAACTTCCTAATCCTGCCACGGACATTAGTTCCAGGACAGTAGTTCCCTTTCCAATGTTCCCTTACCCACTCTAAACCACTGTTTGGACACTTGATCCTCAGTGTTTTGGAGGACAAGCAGCCTAGAAGGGTCACTAGACCTGTTGTTGCTTGATTTCATTTGTACTCATTTGTACTCCTTTGTACTTGTACTGACATACTTTGGGCTCCCACTTTCCTCGCAACTGATGTACACACATCGAGCAAGGGTCACAATGTTAGTGGCTAGTGAGAGGTAGATGGGTGCAGTTCCCAATTGTCTCACTTAAGTATCAACACCAACATGATGACGCTCTCCCCGCTTGCTAGTTGGTTGGTGTGTGCCGAGTAGGTGCACGTGTTTCTCTCTTTTGGCTCTGTTTTCTGTTATTAAAACATTCCAAAAATCAGTGTTATAAATAAACAAGGTAAAGACTTAGTTTTATGTCTAATCTCGCATTGAGGGATCGGGATCATGACAAGCTTCACGGCACTGGGAAAACTGTAGCAACCTCATAGCTTGACTTAAAATGTATATAGATTACATATATGTGGGTATTATTATACTTAACAACACTTTGTCTGTGATTTTACAGAAATCCATGGAGTGCATTGTAGTACCTAGACATTCTATATACCTCAAGAGTCTACAGTGTAGGTTAGTGTACCTAAACTCACAACAACTTCTGATGACCGAACAGTGTCAGAAAGTGATACAGACTGATGAAAGTTAATTATAATGGTCCGACAGTGTCGATCAGGTGAAGTTTCATAGTCCGACAATGTTGTTATCGTGACTCCATATATCCAACAATGTCGTAATTGTATAGTATCTGAAGGTTTGGAGGATCATCCAATAGTATCGGAGATTCTAGTAAGCCTGTCTACTGAAACTATTCCTGACAGTTACAGAACGCAGTGCATTAGAACTGTTGGAAGATCTTGCAATGTGGTTTTAGAAAGAAGGTATTGCGTTGGATGACTTCTGCCATTCCGGGAAAAAAAACTTGTAACTGTAGGGTTAGAGATAGAAAACCAAAACCCTGACAACAGTGCTATAACCTAAGATAGTGTCAAATGAAAAACCCCGAGACCATGATATGAATACTGAGATCTATGGGTAAGAGGTATGCTCACCAGGATTCGAACCCACTCACTCCAGGTATATTTGGGAGAGTCGGGCACCGTAACCACTCGGCCATGAGCGGATATAAGGAAAGCAACCTTAGTTCTTCTTTGAGGAACCAGGTTTTTAGTCTCGTGGAGGACTATGCCTTCAAACACGTGGTGAGTTAATTAGACTTCGACCATGACTATTTTTACGCTTCACCCCCCCCCCCCCCCCCCGCCAACTCGGTTAAGTGATATACGATTTTTAATCGTCCTAGTACTATTATGGAACCTCTGAAAATGGTTCCTCAAAGAAGAACTAAGGTTGCTTTCCTTATATCCGCTCATGGCCGAGTGGTTACGGTGCCCGACTCTCCCAAATGTACCTGGAGTGAGTGGGTTCGAATCCTGGTGAGTATACCTCTCACCCAACCTGTCGTACTTAATTGTACATAATTGATATTTGTCATTTTCAGAGGTTCCATAATAGTACTAGGACGATTAAAAATTGTATATCACTTAACCGAGTTGGCGGGGGGGGAAGCGTAAAAAAGTCATGGTCGAAGTCTAATAAACTCACCACGTGTTCGAAGGCATAGTCCTCCACGAGACTAAAAACCTGGTTCCTCAAAGAAGAACTAAGGTTGCTTTCCTTATATCCGCTCATGGCCGAGTGGTTACGGTGCCCGACTCTCCCAAATATAGCTGGAGTGAGTGGGTTCGAATCCTGGTGAGGATACCTCTTACCCAACCTGTCGTACTTAATCGTACATAATTGATACTGAGATCTATATTGGAAGAAAATCCTAGAAGCAATTGTCCGTGGTTCGAATGACAACCCATGGACAGAGTATAAGGGAACTAATCTTCGTGCCTCGTTACTTAAGTGTACTAATATCCTGATGGCAGGGCCACATGCAATATACTTCTGTAGCATGCAAAATCACATGGTATAATCATCAATACACTTAGATAATATGTAAGTTAATGGGAGAATTAATTAGTAACCTAACAATTCTAAAGATAATCTAGAAAGGAGGCATTATTAAGCTACAGAGGTTGGGGTTAGACAGTGACTGCGTACTTGAACATTACCGTAAAAACTGGTCCATGAACACTGCATCAGAAAACACCTCCCCGGTCTCACGCAAATGCAGGAGCACCTCTAGAAGACGTTGAAGTTGAGAAAACCACTAAATAAGGATCATTAAATATACCCATTAACCTCTCCGCGGCGCACAGGTTTTTTTTTACAGGGTCATACTGTGCGCATGTATGATGATTTTGGGACCCATTGCCAATTTCGATAAAAAGTACATCAGCGTGTAGGGAATGTTTGCGTGCATCGGCTCATATATATTTGACCCCCAAAAAAATGTCTGGGGGGGGTGGGGGAACGGTCCGTAGTTGAAAAATGTGGAGCGAATGGCACCTCGCGGCTAAATTGTCATCGAGCGGCGAGATTTCCCGGCCGAATTTTCACGCGCCCAGGGGATAGAACCAGAGGGAGGAGGGGGTGGGTTACCGCGTATTATCACGTATATCTCCTTTTTTTTATCCCTTTTAGGCTATGTAGAGTACGTATACGTGTGTAGGCCACCCATATAACAATGAATATGCCTCATAGTGACCAAAAATTGCAATATATAAGGGAATTATCAAAGAATTTTTAGGCGGGAATGAAGATGGGTTGGAGGTTTGGCGGCAATTTATGAGATGAGAGTGTGGTTTGCGCTATAATATTACGTATATCTCGTACTTAGAGCACTGTCATGCTATAATACAGACTTGTACGTATGTAGATGTGCCATATATCAATATATATACCGCATATAGACCAATTCATGCAATATTTACGCACATTATCAATGAGTTTCTATGCGTGAACCAAGGTGTGATTGAGTTGTGCTGGGAATGAAAGGGGGAGAGGGTGTGTTACGCCATAAATATCACTTATATCTCGTACTTAGAGCACTGTCATGCTATAATACAGACTTGTACGTATGTAGACGTGCCATATATCAATATATATACCGCATATAGACCAATTCATGCGAGATTTACGCACATTATCAATGAGTGACGGAAGCCTAAAAGGGTGGGTGGGAGGGAGGCAGGGAGTGAGTGAGTCGTGGAGAGAGGGAAGGCAGGGAGATCTCTAGAAAGATACGCAGCTTTGTGATAATTGTGGAGGCGCCTGAGGCGTATGGATGTCTTGGTATTTTGAACCTTATGTCTACCAGGTGTCTGGGGTTCGTTGCCACACAGAGGTCTACAATAACATGAGTCCTGAATGCGTATGTCGTACGTAAAAATGGCTTTCCGAATTGCATTTTTATGCAAGCAGACATTGCATTTTAGACACATGTGAAGTACCACAGAAATATGTAGGCCATTGACTGTAAATAAAGTACTATATTATAGACCAGGAACGTGGGTGGTCAGTAAACATCGGCTTTACCTTTTTTGATAGAGAGCTAAATATAGACTGGTGTCGCCTTACACTTGCGAAATGGTAGATTGCCACCAGAAAACTTATATTTATTTATTTCCAAGTAATATGCAATCAAAATGTATATTCGAGACCTATTGCAAGTATTTGTATGACAGTCATGACTATAATCCAATATACGTGCGTAAGGGCGTAGGCGAGACATAAGAAAGATGGTTGAGCAATTTTCGACACCCACACAGTTATTATTCACTATTATTTACAATATTATACAATACAAATGTATTTGTGAAGAGTATTTTATGCATAATTGTATTTATACAAATTTTGATCCCAGAGAGAGCTGCTGTGGCTGGAGGGAGCAGCAAGGGTCACCCAGTGACCGCTTGACCGTGTGATAATGACTGGAGTCACACTGAGAGGGGCAATTTTGCTGAGTGTTTGGGCAATTTTTGACAGAATAAAGTTATATAATTATTAATTCTTGACAGAGACAAACTTTTATAAAACTTTGCATGATATAATTGATAATCCCATCAATTTACAAACTTAAATTGGTGGGATAATTCATTTTTTTTTTTTTTTTTTTTTTTCGATTGTAGACACGAAGTTTTGAGTGACATTTGGTATGAGCTCCTGTGGCATGGTTGGTAAGGTCTCGGACTGGAAAACTCAAAGTGTGGTAGGGTAGTGGGATCGAATCCAAGAGGGATATGGGGAAGGTTTTATACTGGTTAGATACATTTTGATAACAAAACAAAAATACAAGATCATGCCATTGTATTCAAACAATATGAAATATTCATAGAATATATCATATTGTAAGAATACAATGACATGATCTTGTATTTTTTTGTTTTATTATTGTTTTATTTTATTATCTTAGTAGGTTTGACAGGATTTATTGAAACATTTTTTGTTGTACAATTCATTTGAGGTAAGAAAATATATACACATTACTTAGGCTATAACAAACATATATATTGATATACTAAAAAAAGAAGGCATATTACATGTAAATCTTTGAAACTTATAAACTAAATAATGAAACATACAAGTATATAATGTAAAAGCTATATCACAGGGACATCTTTGGAACTTATACATTATATAATATATAATTATGTTACATTATGAGGTAGCGTGATCAATTAGGTCAGGTCAGGTAAGGTAGGGCGCGAGTCCAGGGCAGGGCAGGGCAGGGGGCGAGTCCAGGGCAGGGCAGGGTAGGGGGCGGCACTCAATAGTTTTTGAATGTGTGGTAGTCCCTTAAGCAGTCACCCAAGCAGAGTGCAACTTTGCACTCCGCGCACATTGAGGTGACTCTTTTGGTGACGTGGGGTTTTCTGACACTGGAGCTGCAGACGTGGCACTGCACCTGCCTGTGACGAGTGCCAATCAGCTCGGTGTTGGTTGGGTAGTGTCTTTCGACACCCAGCTGGATGCGGTCAGGAACATGATCCCCACGCCATGCCGTACGTCTGTGAGTGGTGGTGCCATACTTCTCCAGGAGTTGATATGCCATATTATACACAAACTCCCGGAATTTTAGCTTCTGGTTTGGGGACATCTCTCTCTTCACCAACCACAAGTTGTAGGCGTTGAGCATCGTGATGTCAACTCGGTGGAGGAAGAGCTTGTGATACCACTTCACAGTCTTCCTCAGACACTCAACGCCTGACAGTTGACAGTCAGACTTGTCCACCAGGCGCATGATCTTAGTGTAGTCCACTACCATGTCGGGCTTATAGATGGTCTTCCTGGTTCTGTAGTGGATTTTACCAGAGTCCATCTGGGCACCTGTGTGGACTGTGGAAAGCATGTGGACGTCTCTTTTGTCCTTCCACTTCAGGGCTACCACTTTCCCGGACTTCTCAAGCTGCTTGTACTTCTGCCCCTTTCGTCGCCTTCTTCGGACATGCCTCTCGCGGTGTTCCTGGGCCAGTTCGTCTTCAGAAGGTGTGTCACTGGAGGAGGCATCTGTAAGAGGAATGACATTACCTGTTAACTTAGGCATAAACTTTCTTGTCTTTCTGACAGTCCCACATGACCCCGTTTGGTTGTCATGAAGAAACTGGCAGAGAGCAGGAGAAGTATACCAGTTGTCAGTGTAGATGATGTGGCCTTTGCCCAGGTAAGGTGCCAACATTTTCTTGACGATGGCACCCGACATGCCCATGGGGGCAGCGGCTTTCGGTACGTCAATGTCAGTGCCTGTATACACGATCATGTCAAGCACTATTCCAGTTTCACAGTCACACAAAACGAAGAGCTTGATTCCGAACCTATGCCTTTTCAAGGGGATATACTGCTTGAAAACAAGACGTCCTTTGAAGAGCACGAGCGACTCATCAATCACCAAATTGAGGAAGGGGTAAAAGTATTTCCTATACCTCTCCAACAACATGGTGAACACATCCCGAACTTTCCATATCCTGTCAATCCTGTTAGGATTTTCGTTGTCTGCAAAGTGCATAAATCTTAGCAGCAACAAAAATCTGTCACGAGTCATGAACTTATTGAAAGTTGGGGTGGCGATGAGAGGGTCGTGCTTCCAGTAGTGTTGCAACACATACTTCTTGCAAAGAGGCATGAGGAACAACAAGGCAAAAAACGTCATGAATTCTTCCACAGTCGTATCCACCCAGCCTCGTGTTCTCGCTTTTGGAGAAATGACGTCCAATCTGCCAAACACCCACCTGTAGTAGACGTTTGTTTGGGCAACGATGTAAGTCATTACCTCAAAATCGAAAAAAGCGAGGAAGAAGTCGCTTTCGTTTGCGTGTTCGTCACAGGGCCAGTCACCAGTTGTACCTGACGTCCCAGGATTGAACTGGGGCACGTCAGGCACAAAATTGACCCCGTCAGACCACTCAAATGAAGGCATGCCAGGGATCGGAATGTCGTCTCCGTCTGCTTCTGCGTCTGAAATATCGCTGTCATGTTCACGATACAACACAGCATCATCATCACCTTCCTCTTCACTAGACAGACGCCCTTCTTCATTCTCATCACCGACGTCTGACTCACTTCCACTGTCCACTCCCAAATCCCCCCACCCTTGGTCCCGTGCTAGGGCGTCGTCGTCGAAACCAGGGCTGCCAATGCCCTGCGAATCACCATCAAAGAGCAGGGCGGCGTACTTCGATGGTGTCAGAGTTTTTCTGGTCACTGTAGCACGTACGGGCGTCTTATGGACAGGGGCAGAAGGGCCGGCAGGGGCGGCGTCGGCAGGGGCGGCAGTGGTGCGTGGTGCAGTGGGCCGGGAGGCAGGCAAGATGATGGTGGTTACTGGCGCGGTGGTACTTGCTCGAGTGCGGGGCGAGCGTGTGGCGGGGTGGTATCGAGAGTTGACATGTAGTACTATACCCACACCAATTTTTAGCCGCCTGCCTATAAACGCGCGGTTTTGGTACGGGTTCAAAATCCTCGCTCTTAAGAGTCTTCCCGCAGTCCGCCGGGGGAACTCTTAAGAGTCTTCCTGCAGTTCTCGGGTTAAGTAATGCTGAAGAGCCCCTGCAATACCCCACTGGTCAAAACGTGAAACCCTTAACATTCTGAAGAACCTGAAAAATCTGAGCTAATCACAGACCTCCAGTCAGCAGAAGCTAGCTGATAAATAATAAAACTCAACAAGACTGTTTCAGTCATAGTCACAACCTGGGGTTTGATGTTGGTGTTGGATTCATTGATGCTGCATAGGATGTTTACATCAAATTGGTTCATAATGTCTTGTGTCTCACCCTCTCAGAGAGTAATCCAGCCAGCTCTCACAAACACCACCTCCTGCTTTCGATTTCACTACATTAAACAAGCACCCCACTCTTTTTTCCAATTTTGTAAAACGAAGAAAACAAACATTTAATTAGGCTCGCTCACTCTTTCAAGTTTGAGGGAGACACTTTGTACAGCAGCTGTGCCTTTTGCCTCCTTGATATACATACTGTAGGAAAAAACACTCCAAATAAATATCTCCCCCTGAGGCTGAACCACCGTTTATAACACACATGCAGACCCTAACTTAATGCCTTTCCATTGGACATGTAAGGTTCTGGTGTTGGCCATCATTTTGATTGGTTCCCTCCAGCCCCAGTCTGTAGCATAATACAAAGTCTTCGATAGCGTGTACCAAGTTCATGTCATGGTAATTGTACCAGCAGCCCTCATTCCTCTTACACATTTTTTGTTTTGTCCAGACTCCCATCCTTACACATCACACTACCAACATACAGACCTTTTCTCTAAAAATCCAAATTACTAGCCAAGCAAAGAATTGCATTCACTAGAATGTCTGCTTGCAAATACCTAGGAAATGGAATGTTAATTGAATAATGACATCCTGCAGCACCTGTTCTTGATTGAAGTCATGACCTGCTCGCACTTGAGATAATTGAATTCGGGAACATAATAATTATAGCCTACTACCAACTTGTATACGGTCTTTACTTACTAACCTTGGTGATTTGTTCCACTGTAACAGCCAAATAATCAGTAGTGCACCAATATGATACTGTACATACAATAATAATAAGGTTATAAGGCTCATCAACAATGGACAATGTCTGGGAGAAGAGGATTATACTACAAATAACTTTCTTCCCATTTTGCAAGTAACCTTCTCCCCCTCAAACATCATGACAAGAAAAAAGAAAAAGAAAACTCAACCCGGACGGATTTTTGTTGTATTCAGTGTCATTGTCGACAAAGGAGAAGAAGAAGAAATACTCCATACGTAGTTATTCTCCTTTACTCTGGGTCACTGTCGTCATTCTCACTCAAGACATTACCGACGAAGGAAGCAGTTCACCGTCTACCAGGTGGCCGTAACGTTATTGAGGTAGAATGATTGACAAGCCTGTGTTAAAGATAGCGACAGCTCAGGTAAGCTATCAATTAACACCTTGAATATCATGACGGATTTTATTAGTTTATTCTGGCTAGCTTCAGACGATTTTATTAAATTAGGAGAGGTAAATACCAGTTAGAGGGTTCATTGAGACCGTCTTTACCTTTTAAACTCCCATAGATCCTTCCTAATCCGTATAAAATAGTCTAATTATTGCCAAAATAAATGGTCAAAATACGTCATAACGCTCAAGGGGTTGATACTCTATATCGGTAAATATAATATGTTAACCCTTTATGTACCGGCGACGTCTTTTTACATTTTATTGTAGCTATATTTTGACGATTTTGTGCAGTTTAAGAAGGATCTGTGGTAGTAAAAAGGGTTAAGTGAGATAGTTCGAAGCCTGTTAGATGATCAAGGCCCTTTTTAAACTGAACATAATCGTCTAATAGTAGCCAGAATAAAGATATAAAATCTTCACCGGTACAGAATGGGTTAATCCCTTGCGGATTATGCCGCGTTTTGACAGTTTATTCTGGCTATCATTAGACGATGTTATACAACTTTGGAAAGATCTGTGAGAACTAAAAGGGTAAACCCCATTTCAATTAACCCTCTGACTTCCATACACCATTCCAAATCTGAATAGCATCGTCTAAATATAGCGGAAAAACAGACAAATGCATCATCGTATCTTGAAACAGTGATTGTATTAATTGTATGTGACCTTTACCCCCACGAGAGACACTTCCTTAATCCTGACAAGATTCGATGACTCACTTAATTTCTGTGTTCTGACTAGTATTAGACGATTGTATTCAGGTTAGGAAAGGTGTATTCAGAGGGTTAGATGAGATAGTCTTTTTTCAATAATTCCCACAGATCCTTCCTAAATTGAGTAAAATCGTCCAATAATAACCAGAACATACTGTCAAAATTCGTTATGATCCTCATAAGGGAAATTTCCATGGGGTGGGGCAGCTCATAGCATATCAATATTATATCTCGCCGATCTATCAAAACACTTAATAGTTTTATTTATATTTATACTGTATATATATATATATATATATATATATATATATACAGTATATATATATATATATATATATATATATACCGGTATATACTGTATATATATCTTTTTTGTTTTTGTTGTTTTTATTCCTCTGAAGATCATGATGCTTTTGTAGTTTCATCTGCCTATTATTAGACGATTGTATTCAGCTTAAGAAAGACCTCTAGCATTCAAAAAGGTTAAGTCGATCGCAATTTACCTCTTGACTCACACATATCACTCCTTTACCTAATATAATCGCCTAGTAATAGCTCAAATGAAGTGTCCAAGTGCGTCATAATCCTCAAGGGGTAAATGCTTTCATGTGATACAATTACAATATTATTTTGTGTGGCCATATCAATATCTATATTAATAATGTCAGTGTGATTAACGTTACTTTCGTCTTCTCCTAGTATTCGTGGTGGTTCTTTTTCTCCTTACCTTTCTTGGAAAGATCGTATTACAATTACATGTTCTTGCTAAACCAGCTTCCCAAAAGTTGGGTGTGCTCAACAGTCTCCGTGGGTGTTCTCCTAAGCCAAGCATGTATCGATCATTATTCGCATGTGTGGGGAGGTTCCAACTATACCTCCCAGGGCTTTCAAGTCAAAACGGCAACACTCCGAAATGGCCACAACCGAAATGGCCACAACCAAAACCGCCACAAACCGAAATGGCCACAAACCGAAATGGCCACACTCCGAAATGGCCACAATCCTAAATGGCCATAAACCGAAATGGCCACAATCCTAAATGGCCACAAACTGAAATGGCCACACTCCTAAATGGCCACAAACCGAAATGGCCACACGGGAGAGGCTGTCACCCGCGCGCGGGTAGTGACTGGTTGAGGCCAGCCACCAGCGCTCGCACTGGTTCAATCTAAGATAATTATATATAAAGTATCTCTTGGTTCAATCCACAACTCATATTGACAGTTGTTTGTGATCTATTGAACAATATTTATTAACACGGTCTTAGATTAAAAACAAATAAAAAATAAGTGAAAAACGCACAGATATATATCTAATTGTAATATGAAATACTGCATTTATAAAATATATAGTATATATATATATATATATATATATATATATATATATATATATATATATATAATACAGTATATATACTAGTTGATGGTTTAATCACCAAACATATATATTGCATAAATACTTTAGCAAAAAGGTATAGTATCACTACGTTTCATGAGAGAGAGAGAGAGAGAGAGAGAGAGCGGGAGCGAAAGAGAGAGAGAGAGACAGAGATTCCCACATCTGTGACCTGAGGTCACGGGCTAAAAATCTCCTGCCCTTAATTAGGGCAGGTGGCGGAATTAGCACTCACTTGTCATATGCTTTTGTTCACAATTACTTACCTATAGTCTCTCTCTCTCTATATATATATATATATATATATATATATATATATATATATATATATATATATATATATATATATTTATATATATATATATATATATATATATATATATATATATAATTATATATATATATATAAATGTATAGCTTCATTATGAAAACAATACTCAACCATGGCTGGAAGTTCTAAATAAAATGGGTCAGAGCTAGTAATTGTGAGAAAAACATTCACATAAGATCTGTCCTACCTGGAACAAACTTCCCTCAGAAATTGTAAGCAGTTCTTCAGGAGAGCAGTTCAAGAAGAGAGTAAATAGTACTTTACACACTGTAATGAGTGTAGTGAACTAACCGGTCTACCTTCCACTTCGAGTATCTCCTTGGAATGGACTGCAAGATCTCTGAGATTCTAACTATTCCTTGTAACTCTCTCTCTCCCTCTCTCCTTGTTCCTGGCTAATCAATGACTTTGCTTATACAATTATTGACATTACATTTGCATTCAACCCCACACCTTTAGTGATAACACAAGAGAGTTGATTTGTGTTCTACTAGAAATACCGTTCTAGCAAACCAATTGAACTTTTTGTATTTGGTAAACATTTAGAAAATATTTTCATGTAGTGCGTTTGGTTAATATTAGACGACCCCCCTCCCCCCCTTCCACCATCCCAACCCCTTTCAGATTGGTTGGGTTCAATAGGGATCTGCCTTGTGTAGGCCAATCGGCTCTCTGCAGACTCCCGTTTTCTTATATTCTTATAAATATACGGTATATATATATATATATTAGTTTCAAGACAGCATTAGCAGTTCTGTTACACTCCTAGAGATGAACCTGAGAATCCTGTTTGTTTCTTTACGAATGCTTATACATTGTTTCCTACCCTTTTCCTCTGGTCGGGTTCGTGTGTGACCCTCGGAGGTATTAAGACTTGGTGGGAATAAATCGATCCAGATGAAATGTTCTAGGTGATCAGTAATTGTCTCAGTATTTATTAAGCAATTTTCCTATTATTGATGTCAGACCAATGGGACGGTATTTTGAGGAGACTGACTTATCATATTTTAAAGAATCGGAACGACATTTGCAAGCTTCCACTATGTTACAGTATATCTAAATATAATTATGTATATGTGAGTTAGGGATGGTTATTATAATGCAACTAGAACCAAGTGTTTGTAGTATTCGATATTAGAGTAAAATCAAATTTATATCTGTAATTGACAATAATATTCTATATATATAGTTATATGGGTTATTATGAGATATTCAAATATTATTGAAGATTTTCCTTGCTTTTGCCATTTTTGAGCAATTAATTTTAGTAGGTCTCATTAGCTAACACAAATCGCATTCCCAGACTTCCTTCAAACTTTATAATACCTGCCCAGACTCCCCGTTAAGTTAGATTTGTACATTTATCGGGAAAGAAAATGTCCCGCCCGAAGGCAGATTTCTTGTAAGTAACATGTTTGCTATAGCTCACCTAAATTAATAAGCGTCATTTAATCGACAAACTAATGGGGTGGAGCGTCTTAAAATCTCCCAACAAATGGATCGATGTAGGGAAATCCAAAAAGAACTCCTTCGAACCAAATAGAGTTCATAGCTCTTTATCTCTTAACAAACGACTCCCTCTTATAAACTCGCTCTCACTGTCTCTCTCTCTCTCTCTCTCTCTCTCTCTTAGATAAAGTAGTGAACAATAAGTTAATTAATTATTGTAATAATGGAATTTACGCGTGACGGGTATCATCCGTCAATCTTATTGTTATGCTTATTTCATACTACATCTATATATATTTCATACTACATCTATATATATTTCATACTACATCTATATATATTTCATACTACATCTATATATATTTCATACTACATCTATATATATTTCATACTACATCTATATATATTTCATACTACATCTATATATATTTCATACTACATCTATATATATTTCATACTACATCTATATATATTTCATACTACATCTATATATATTTCATACTACATCTATATATATTTCATACTACATCTATATATATTTCATACTACATCTATATATATTTCATACTACATCTATATATATTTCATACTACATCTATATATATTTCATACTACATCTATATATATTTCATACTACATCTATATATATTTCATACTACATCTATATATATTTCATACTACATCTATAATATTTCATACTACATCTATATATATTTCATACTACATCTATATATATTTCATACTACATCTATATATATTTCATACTACATCTATATATATTTCATACTACATCTATATATTTCATACTACATCTATATATATTTCATACTACATCTATATATATTTCATACTACATCTATATATATTTCATACTACATCTATATATATTTCATACTACATCTATATATATATTTCATACTACATCTATATATATTTCATACTACATCTATATATATTTCATACTACATCTATATATATTTCATACTACATCTATATATATTTCATACTACATCTATATATATTTCATACTACATCTATATATATATTTCATACTACATCTATATATATTTTATACTACATCTATATATATTTTATACTACATCTATATATATTTTATACTACATCTATATATATTTCATACTACATCTATATATATTTCATACTACATCTATATATATTTTATACTACATCTATATATATTTCATACTACATCTATATATATATTTTATACTACATCTATATACATATTTTATACTACATCTATATAATCTATATATATTTCATACTACATCTATATATATTTTATACTACATCTATATATATTTTATACTACATCTATATATATTTTAACGATATTTTTACTCATTTCCTTTTGCAAAAAACCAACAAATATTAGTATAGTTCAATAGATAAACAACAAATATTAGTATAGTTCAATAGATAAAAACAAAAATGTCAATATGAGTTGTGGATTGAACCAAGAGATACTGTATATGTATCTTAGATTGAACCAAGAGATACTGTATATATCTTAGATTGAACCAAGAGATACTGTATATATATCTTAGATTGAACCAAGAGATACTGTATATATATCTTAGATTGAACCAAGAGATACTGTATATATATCTTAGATTGAACCAAGAGATACTGTATATATATCTTAGATTGAACCAAGAGATACTGTATATATATCTTAGATTGAACCAGTGCGAGCAGCGCTGGTGACTGGCCTCAACCAGTCACTATCCGCTCGCGGGTGACAGCCTCTCCCGTGTGGCCGTGTCGGTTTGTGGCCATTTAGGAGTGTGGCCATTTCAGTGTGTTGCCATTTAGGATTGTGGCCATTTCAGTTTGTGGCCATTTAGGATTGTGGCCATTTCGGTTTGTGGCTGTTTTGGTTGTGGCCATTTCGGAGTGTGGCCATTTTGACCTGCTTCCCCTCCCATGCACCATCCGAACAGGGCGGTACTCCCGGAGAGTGCTAGGTGGCTGATAAAGACAGCTGAAACTTCTGTTTCGCCACCTGGCCTCCCTTGCTGATCCTTTCCGTGCCTTGCCAATATTGAGGGCAACCCCAGACTGCCCTCCAAAACACCTTTTCTTTCTATCAACACACTATACCACAAACACATCACATACTACACTACCTTTTCAACATTTTATAAGATTTATGTCAAACATACAACCCGCCTCGGAGTCCCCAGGGGGGTAGGGACCGGAAATGCCCCCAGTGGTTTGGTCCCTGAAATGCACTGGACCACGACCTCCCACTCTCACTATAGATTTCTGCAACATTCATGGCCTTTCCTCTAACTTCCACTCTGTGGAACACCACCTCTCTTCTGTCAACCCTTTATCTTCTCTTTTCCACTCTGATGGCACTACCGTCACTTTTTCCTCTGACAAAGTTGAACTCTTTGTTCAACTTTCACTAAAAATTCCCCCTTAACAAACCATGTGGAATACTATACCTAACACGAAACAGCTTTGGTGCTGAAACAACTATAGTATTCACTGATATATCCGTTCATAACATACTGTCACACAATTTGGGAAAATGCAGGTAAAACAAAAATGAAAATTATTGAAGTAGCACAGAAGAGATCAATTAGAACAATTTCTTTCAAAAGTAAATTTCATCCTACCAATGAATTATTCAGATCTCTAAGACTTTTAAAACTCGAAGATATAAATATATTCTGCAGTGCTATTTTTGTGTTTAAGTCAAAAAATAATTACAATAATATAAGATTATTCAACTTCAGATCCAATGTAAGATATAATATATGATATGTTAATGATTTGGAGGTCCCAGCAGTGACTACAAATTAGTCACAAACTTCAATTACCTATCATGGGGTAAAAGTTTGGAATTAAATACCACAATATATACAAACTAAATCATCTCTGCCAAGCTTTAAAATATACCTAAAATCATGTATATTAAATAAATATTAACAATTCATGTGATTGCATTTCATTTAACAGATTATCTCCATAATATTGAAGATTTGGGACTGTGTATTCTATGATTGTGCCCGATATTATACCGGAAGTCATACATTTTATTGCTGCGTTTCTTTCTCTTTGTTAATTTCCTTTTTCTAAGTATTTATAATATATCTTTATTAATCGTTTTTTCGTTGAATGATCGTATAGCCCTGTATATCGTTATATGCAGTGGTTAAATGTGATTGATTATTAATTTTGTTCAATGAACTGCATTTATATGTTTCTGGCCTATATGTGATTATTAGAGAGTCTTTGAGGGTTTGATTAGGCAAAGCATCTCCATTGATGATATGCAGTTCGGTTCTATGCCAGGACGAGGTTCAACCGATGCTATCTTCATAGTCAGGCAGATACAGGAAAGATACTTACTAAAAGACAGGAATCTTTACTTTGTGTTTGTAGACCTGGAGAAGGCCTTTGACAGGGTGCCTAGAGATGTTGTGCAGTGGGCTATGAGGAAACTTGGTGTGGAAGAGTGGCTGGTGTGTGTGATAATGAAGATGTATGAGAATTCGTGAAGTGCGGTGAGGGTAAAGGGTGTACTGAGTGATGAGTTCGCAGTCTGTGTTGGAGTCCATCAGGGTTCAGTGTTAAGCCCCCTCCTCTTTATTATGGTCCTGGAGGCACTGTCTAGAGTTTTTAGAGGCGGACTCCTGTTGGAACTGTTTTATGCAGACGATTTAGTCCTAATAGCTGACAATATGCAAGATGCTGAGGCCAAATTCAGAGAATGGAGAGAGGGCATGGCGAGCAAGAATTTAAGAGTCAATATTAACAAAACCAAGGTTATACATTGTAGATTGAGATGAGGCAATGTGGAAAAGAGTGGTGCATACCCATGTGCAGTGTGTGGAAAGGGTGTGGGCGTTAACGTGATTCAATGTAGCATCTGACGACGCTGGGTCCACCATGGGAGTAAGCGCTGTAGTATAATAAAGGGAACCCTGCCGAAGGATAAGTCAGAAATAGAGAAATTTGAGTGCGTAGTGTGCAAAGACGAGCTTGTGTTAAGTGATGATCCTGTGGCTGTGAATTTTGGAAATGAGTCATTGGAGCTGGTGAACAAGTTTTGTTACCTAGGAGATACCATATCTGCCGGTGATGAGGCCGAGACTGCCACTGTCGCTAGAATTAGATGTGGCTGGGGGAAGTTCAGAGAACTGCTGCCAATCCTGACCATGAAAAGAATGCCTCTTCCCCTTAAGGGAAAAGTGTATGCCTCATGTGTTAGAAGTGTAATGACGTATGCCTCAGAAACATGGGCCGTTAAAGTAGAGGATGTAAACAGAATGGAACGTAATGAGATAAGAATGGTGAGATGGATGTGTGGGGCCAGGTTACAGGATAGAATAACAAATGTTGAGCTGAGGAGACGTTTAGGTATAAAGAGTATTAGCGAGGTGTTGCTGGTGGAGGAGTTGCTTGGGCAGTGGCCACTGTAGGAGTGTTGGAAGTTGTCCTCCCAGGTGGGGGAAGTCTGGCGGTGAGGGGGCCTGTGTCATAGGTGTGAGGGCGTGACACAGGCTGGCTAGATGACCTCGCAGTAGAAGTAGCGGCGTCTTTGATGTACTGCCGCTTGTAGGTTGGCTGGAAGGTTGGGAGCCCATCTCTGCGGTGGTTTCACGCAACGCCCGGATCTCGTACATGGTGGATTGGATAAGAGGGGTATTAGGTGGGGTGATTGAGTATTCTGGGGGGTATGGAAACATTAGTAGGGGGTGAAGTAGAGACAGTTCTTGGAAAGTTAGAAGGTTCATGTGACAGTAAATTAGGCATGATGGGAGAGCTGGTGGCTGGTTGAATAGGGGGAATGGCAGTTGCACTTGATGGAAGGGCCTGGTCAGGTCTCATTTTAGCAGGGGTACTGGTAAGGGGAATGAAGGCGATGGCTGAAACATTAGGTAAGGGTGAAGAGAGGGTGATTATGTCAGAGGTGGATGGCTGTTATAGAAGGGGAATATTTTTTAATATTGGTGAACTAGGAAGAGTGAAGGTAGATTCTGAAAAATTTGGTAGACTGACAGAAGGGGATGGGGGCAAGGGGTGGGGGGATGACTGGTGACATTAACGTCAGCTGGAGTAGACAACTCGGGAGGGGCAGAGACAACGGGAGGAGGCTGTGGAGTGGGGCTGACAGATCCGAATGATCTTGAGGGCAGATTGAGTTGAAGGGGATTTGGGCGGTTATGTGGATTAGGTACAGGAGGAAGAAGTTGGCGGATGAGTTCCTCCCTTAGGGGAGGTAGAGGGGAAATGGAAGGAAGAGGAGGAGGAGGGGAATCTGAGGTCCCCAATGTCTGGTCATTAGTCAAAGGCAACATGTTTTTCTCTGGGGAATCTGCAAGCATAATGGCATTCTCATCTAAAGGCCGCGTCATACAGAACTCGAATCCACCAGAACCCACTGGAATCGAACTTTTCACCGGAATTGACGAGAATTACGCTGCCTTAATTGAGTGTGACTTCAGAGTAGAATGCGACCCGTCAATGACCGGAATGTAACTCGAACGTAACTCGATGGACTCGAATGTAACCAAAATATGAGTCGATGTTAACCAGTAAATGACTCTAAGGAAACCGGATGTGGTTCGATCCCAAGTCGAATGCAGCTCGAATGACCAGAATGAGACCGGAATGTCAGTATATCATGACCAGACTTACATGAAGTTAAGTCGAACGTAAGTGGAACTAAGTTGAACGTAACTCGAACGTAAGTGGAACGTTACTCGAATAGGCAGGTGACTCGATGAGGAACCTTTGAGTATATAAAGGGAGGATTGGTTCACAGGCACACCAGTAGTAACAGGGCAATCACCACGGCAACATAAGCACTTTCAATCACATGCACATACACGAGGGGAGGGTGGGGGGGGGAGATAGGGTTTTTCTGGACCCCCTTCTCTCTCATGTTTAGCCCCATTAGTTTTTGAGATGTTATGCCGTTCATTCCATTAGTTTGGCGGTTATAACAAAAATTGCCCTATTTCTTTGTTAACCTCTGAAGTGCGCATGGGGGTAATTGGAAACGTCCCCCTGTGCTGACGTGTTTCCGTCAGGAATAACAGGGAAAATAGGTAAAAAAAAAAAAAAAAAAAAAAAAATATAATTTTTTTTTTTTTTTCGATGTCAAAAGTTGATTTTTATTTTCTCTGACTCTTAAGAGTCTTCCCGCAGTGCGCCGGGGGAACTCTTGTTAATATTAAGACCTTTCGTGCCATTTAGGCATAGGTTTATTTCCTGGCGAGCGATAGCGAGCCTGTAACTTTAGGAGGAACTGGCCATCGGCTGGGACACTTTTCTACCGAAAAATTTACAAATTAATCTCGAATTGAGTGTTTTTTAAGCTTTGATGGATGTCTAGCGAAGAAAGTAAAAACAAAAAAATATATATAGGCTAAATAAAAAATAGACCAAAAATGTAACCCAGGGTACCCCCTTAACTCACACAGCTGGGGTGAAGGAAGAACACTTTTCATTGGTAGAAACAATTGAGGGGAAGCCGGAGTTAAGGTGTGGAGAGTTAGATGAGTAAGTTTGATTCCAGGTACTACTTGAAATACAATGGCCTCGTATAGGGCCGATTTTATATTTTATTTTATTTATTATTATTATTATTTTTTTTTCAATCCGTTATATATTTGGGGCCGCACCTAGTCGAGTTATATTCTGGTTGTATTCCAGTTACCTTCTAGTTGGATTCCACTTGTATTCTAGTACTTCTAGTCATGTTCGAGTCGACATCCAGTGTACACTCGATACATCAAGCAAGTATGCAGTCATCTACCAGTCATATTCTAGTCGGCATCCAGTTGTATTCTTCTTAATTCGAGTTATATTCAACTCTCATTCCATTACATTCAATTTTAAAGTGGAATAATCAACTTGTCATCCAGTTGACTTCCGGTCATTATCGAGTGGCATCGAGTTACATTCAAGTAATTCGAGTCGGCATCAACTATAAAAATTACATCAGACCATGACCAGAATAGGTAGAATGCGACTCTAATGCAACTCGAATGCGACCAGGATACGATTAGAATGTAACTCGATAATTTTTAAAGTTTTTTTCACTCGATAAATCGTAGAAAGTTAACGCATGCACTAACTTTTTGCTCACTCACTCGATCAATCGAGTGACGACTAGAACATCACTTGAAACACAAGAATACATAAGAATCTAACTAGAACACGTACAAGAATAGACCAGAATGGGGAAGAAGTGGCTAAAATTTGAATTTTTGAATTCATTCCGGTGGGTTCTGGTGGATTCGAGTTCTGTATGACGCGGCCTTAAGGATTGAAACCTACGTACATATCTATTTCGGTATGTGCGTGACTCACCAAAATAGTTTATGGTTACCTGGTAACAATTAGGAACAGTTAAAATTTCAAAGGGACCTTGATATCTGGGTTTTAATTTGGACGGCACAGGCAGTTGAGCAACCATCACAAGGTCACCAACGTGATGAGGACTTACTTTGGCGGTTTCGTCAGGTTTTAGGTCTTGCATATATTGGAGTTGTCTCAGACGATTCTTCAAATGAACCAGGGACTGGTCAAAATTAGATGAAGGCTCATATCATAGGGGACAGCTAGATGACGTAATGGGAGCAGTAGGGGGGGCGCTCCAAAGATGCGTGCATGGGGTGAGATCCCGTCTTTCCTGGGGCAAGTGTTAATTCCCCACTGAACGATTTTTACCTGGCTAGGCCAATCCTTCGTATTCATCTGTTGCAATCTTGTCCGGACTTGGTTTGCAATTGTGCGGTGCCTTCGTTCACAGATGGAATTTCTTTGGGCCCAATTTTTTTTTTTTTTTTTTTTTTTTTTTATATATTCCAACTAGGCCTACTCCCTCTCGGGCATAGGCTGAGAGCCTTTACACTACACCGCTGAACACGGTGAGGCCCGTGAGGTCTTGTTCCAGTCTAGGGAGTGAGATATGCGAAGCAACTCCATCTCTGAAGCCGCTTCGCCTCTGCGCTTCACCGTCTCATCCCCCTCACTCGGACCCTCACTCTCAGAATGCCACCTATTATGCAATTAACTCGCTAGGCATTGCCCCCCTGTAACATATTTTGAATATGGGAATATTCATACAATGCTATTTAATCAGGGAACAATGAGGGTATTTTTTTTTTACATTTCGGTGTGCTGTGGTAATGCACTGAAACTAGGTACAGCACAAATTCCATCCCAATAATATCTTCCTATTGACATATGGGGATTCGAACCCGGGTCCATTGGATTACCAGTCCAGTGGCAAGACCATTCTGCCACACCTCTCCTAGTATGGGGAGGAGTGGCTGATCTTAAACCCACACATTTGAGATAGTTGGGAGCAGATGTGGCTGGTAAATTATGGGGCGTTGTCTGAGTGTATGGCTTCTGGCAAACCGAAGATGGGAATACATGTTGGATCATGGCTTCTGCTACTGCTATTGTGGAATGCTCTTTAGCGGGGCAGGCGATCACATATTTGGAGTATGTGTCCACGAAAGTAATAATGGACTTGAAACCTTGACTTCCTTCTAATGGACCCATTACATCAACGGCTAAAAGTTGCCAGGCTTTAGTTGCCACTAACTTTCCGGAAGGTGCTGGGGTGCGGGTCCTGTCTTTGCCTAGGGCACAGGCGCGACAGGCTTCGGTGATCCGTTTGGCAGTGATGTATGGGGAAGGGTCCAATTCACCTGTTGAAAGGTGGCAGTCAGCTTCCGTTGGACCAAATGGATGCCATTATGCATATGGATGGATTGCATGGTGGCTAGGGCAGTAGCTGGGGTAATTACAATTTTCCCTTCGGGTGTGAACAGATTATTTCCTCGTCTAGTGAGTTGGGAGAACATGGTTCGGGGCATCCAGTCAGGTTTTTCTTGTCGTTGGAATAGCTTGAGTAGTTCTTGTTGCTCTTGATCTGTGGAATCTTGATGGTAGACGGCTAAAATGGGGTGCATATCAAGGGGGGTGGGGGGTGTCTTTGGTGTGGAAACAGTGGGTAGTTGGGATAGTGCGTCAGCATTGGTGTGGAGTTTCCCAGGTCTGTAAGCTATTTCGAAGTCAAATTCTTCTAAACTTTCTCTCCATCTGACAGTTAAAGCATTCTTGGTGTCGGACTTCCTTAACCATTGTAGGGCGTGGTGGTCGGTGATGATGGTGAGTTTTACCCTGGCTAAATAGGCCTTAAAATGTTGCAGGGCCCAGATGATACCCAGGCATTCTCTCTTAGTCACAGGGTAGTTTACTTCTGCTGGATTTAGGGTTAAGCTGGCACAGGCTATTATGTGTTCTCGGCCCTCTTGTATCTGTCCTAACACGGCACCTATTCCAGTTTGGGAGACATCTGTGTATAATCGAAAGGGTTGGGTGTAGTCAGGGAAAGAGATGACGGGTGATGAAATCAACAATTCCTTCAGGGTATTGAAGGCCTGTAGGCGTTGTGGTGTCCATAGGAATGGTTCATCTTTCTTGGTCAGGTCATGAAGAGGCTTAGCAATGGTGGCAACATTTTTCACAAATCTTCTATAGTATGAGGCTAGTCCGAGATATGCTCGGATTCCTTTGACGTTAGTGGGGGGGGGGGGGGAATTTTCCCAGTGGCATCTAGTTCGTGGGGGTCTGATGCAATTCCTTGGTCGGATACGATGTGGCCTAGGAACTGTACTTCGGTCTTGGCCAACGTACATTTGGAGGGTTTTAGTTTTAAGTTGGCCTCTCGGATTCTTTGGAAGACTTGTTGGAGGCATGTTCAGTAAAGGTTTTTCCGAACACGATGATGTCGTCTAAGTAAGCCAAGCAGGTTTCCCAGGTCAATCCTTGCAACACGGATTCCATCAACCTAGAGAAGGTGGCAGGGCCATTGCATAAACCGAAAGGCAATACGGTAAATTAATGTAGGCGGCCTTGGCTGGTGGCGAACGCCGTCTTCTGTTGATGTTCGGGAAGGACTGGCACTTGCCAATATCCTGCTCGCATATCTAGGGTAGTGAACCATATAGCTCCAAGTAGGGAGTCTAGGGAATCATCAATCCGGGGGAGGGGAGTGACATCTTTGTTCGTGACATCATTGAGTCTGATAATCTATACAGAATCTGGTGGTCCCGTCTTTCTTCCGTACAAGTACTACTGGGTACGACCAAGGGCTTGTCGAGGGGCGGACCACTCCGGTGGCCAACATGTCTTGTACTTGGGACTCTTCTTCTTGTCTTTGAATGGAATTATTTTTTCTGATAGGTTGCTTGGCGGGATGTCCCACGGTATGGATAGGATGATGGAGTACATTGGTTTTCCCACATCTCGATTTGAAGTGGTGAAGATGTCTTGGTAGGTGGTTAATAGATTCTTCAGGTCGGCTTGTTGTTGGGGGGTTAGATGGGAAGGAATAGAGGGTAGGGGTAAAGGAGTGTTAGAGGGAGTATCAGCGGGAATGGATAGTTCTTCTGCATAAGGCTCTAGTTCTCCAATGGTTAAACCTTTTGGTAGAGTAATGGGCTGGTCCGATATATTGGCGATTTTTATGCAATTTAATTTATTAGAAATTATACTAGGCAGTCCCTATCAAAGGGACTTTGGAGGTGAGGGGTCATAATGGCATACCCAGGCAAGGTGGGTACAATGGGGATCCACTTCTCATGATGAGGGGGGAGTGTCACGAGTTTGGCAGTGACTGCTTGAGCGATGGGCATTATGCAAGGGGGGGAAATCGGAGTCTGAGGGGAAGGAACAGGATTGGGGGGTTCTAGGGTAGGAATGGGCTGGGTTAAGGTTAAAGTTTTGGTGGAAAGAGGGCAAAGTTGGGGGGTATCTCTAGTCTGGGTTTTTGGTTGGGTGCCTCGATAAGAGGCACTAGTTTTTTTATTTTGGGGGGGGGGGTAGAATGTAAGTGTTCTTCTCCCACAATCAAGGGAAGCACTTAGCTTTGTAAGTAAGTAGAGACCCAAATATCCATCGTATAGGGTCTCTTTCGGGTCATACACAACGAAAGAGTGATTTGTTCTGTGAATAGGAACAATGGTATTTACATACAGGGGAAGTGTTTGTTCAAATTTTTGTATACCTTTGGCATCGGCACTCACTAATACAATTGAGGAAGGTTGGATAGTGCCTAAGGCTTTCTTGTGTTACTTAAATAAAGGAGCGAAAAGGCGTGATCGGGATGCTCCCGTGTCGATCAGTAGGCGGACTTTCACCCCATTAAGAGTGAGTGTCCTGTAGATGGGCAGTTTGTCTGAGTCTGCCTCCTCATGAGCCCCCGCCATTTTGACGGTTATTAGCGTACGGGGGCGGTCTGAAAATCCAGGTCTTGTGGTGCCTCCATTTCTGACTCTGGTTCTTCCCCATTATCTTCTTTGGATCCTTCATAAAATCCGGCCGTGCCGTCCTCCGTAATGGTGGCGATCCGCCTTGGTTTAATCCAGGAAATCTGGGCCCACCAACTGGGTGCTCTGGTCCTTCTTCTCGTCAGTTCGGCAAATGATCTCCGTAATGACGTCAGCAGACACTGTTTATTGCACTGTTTCCAGTCGGCCGGGCGAATCCTGGCCCATTCCTCGGCCTTATCACTGGCTCGGGGGGCCATAGGGCTAGGGGTAGGTACGGTGGATTGGTGTGTGGTGGCTTTTTGTATGGCGGCTACCATGTCTTGACCCCGGGTTTGCCTCAGGGTCACAATCCGCCTTACGACTGTCATGTCTGTATCGTAATTAGTTGGTTCAACAATGGAGAAATGGTCCGCCACCGCCAAAGGTAGAATCCTCAACAAAGCCCTGAAAATAATCTTCTTTCTTTGGGCGGGGGTTTCCTCTGTGAACGCGGTGACAGCGAGCTGTGTCAACTCACTGATCGTGTCGTCCAAATTCCCATTATATCTGACTTGGTGAAAATGCCTGTCCGAAATTATTTGGCCTAGGACAGGGTTAATGGCGATAAATTTCAAGTGGTGCCCAGGTTAAACCAGGCATTTGTTCCCGCACATACCCTGATACCTTCCCTGCATATTTACCTAGTTTAACTATGACTGTGTAAATCTTGGAAGCGTCTTGGTCCTGAAACATCAGATCGAGGACGGGTTTGACTATTTCTATGTATGTTCCTATGTCGTTTTCCTCGGGCTTGAATGCCGGGATATCGAGTGACTTAGCTGCCATGGTAATTGGGTAAGTTGAGAGTGCAAGTGAGAAACAAATTAAGCCAGCTGATGTGCCGTATCGAGACACCGCTGCCACCAGTGAAATGTCGGGTTGGTATTTCAACTCTACTTGTTATAATCTCTATAACAATCTTATAATAAGATTTCTTGAGATAGAATATGCTCGACAGGGTCACGTCTAGCTTTATATATCTGACATCAACTCATTATCCCAAGGCAGCTTTCACACAATAAGAACACAATATTACTTCACACTTTAGTTTATTCAATGGACATAGGTTATGGTATATAGTGTATTGTTCTGTCATATAGGGCAGACAATAAGAGGTACTCAAGTGATGTATCAAATATAGAATGGTCTATAATGATAACTTAATTGTATTTAGTCATGTTACACTTACACACAGTATAGGTAATATAAATATGCAGGAATAATAGTGTTACATATGTACATAGGTAATCAGTCAGATGATAACACGTATGTGAGTGTAACGTCTAACGTGAAGACTTCTGGCGTAAGGCGAGTTGACTTGAAACAGCGTTCACTAGCGTGGGGCGGTGAGCGCTTATCAAGGGGATTAACGGGAGGGTCACACAGGTAAGGTAAATAAAAGGTAGTGTGTTCAACCCTAGGTCAAAGGGACTGCTTTGGTATGAATTTATATTCAAAATAGTGTGACTATAAGACACTAGTGAATGTTAAATATATACTAAGGAGCTTATCGACAAGGTAGTTTAAGTTGGAATTTACTTATCTAAGCGGTTTTTGTGAAAGACTCAACAAACGGATACGAAAAATAGATTTAGACCAGGTATGAGAGCGATACACTCAGGTAGAAAATTCAAATTCAAATTTAGATCAATGAATCAATATTACAGGTTGGAATGAATGCAAGTTAATACAAGAATGAGGAAAATACACTCAATTAAAATGCGACTGGAAATCACAGTAAATTAGAATTTGAAGGAACTCAGAATACAAAATGGCATACACGACGAAGTTGTACTAGGTTAAAATACTACGATAATAGTATTAAAGGAAATTTGAATACATTAGGAAATCCCTATCTGGCAATACGTGGATCAAAGATATGACGTAACGCGAATTACATAAACATATGATGTAATTAAATAGTTACTATTGAAATAGTAAAATGAAAGTAGCAACGGTCTCTACAATAATATGGAGACACGAATAATAAATAACTTGAATAAGAGTTACTATAAATGTGTGAACATAATTATTAATTACCCACACACGTAGACCAGATTAATTCACAAGCACTGATATAAACTAGACAGCTCGAAATAATATAATTAAAGTTAACTCAAGGGGGGGGGGGTTCTTGACTTTTCGGTAAGGAAAGATAGATAGATTAAAATTTGAACATTGGTCCTAGGTAGATGGTAGCAAATTAGGGAATATCTTCACGGTATATGTTTACACTTCAACTTGGATACACAAGAGAATAAATAACATATATACAGTAGGTGACATCTGAGAGTATTCCGTCTTGAGTCTGGATCGACATGAGTTTATATAACGGGTGTACAATTGATAATTAATAATAACACCTCAGGAAAGATACTGCAAAGGGGTATGCGTTGCAATATCTCGTGTGATGAATTAACTTGCACAGATCAAGATTTATGGGAGGACAAATGACTATGTAACGTGTACACAGATCGATAAATGAACAATTAACAGGTACAGATCCTTGGCACAGATCAACCTAATAATACTTCCGGAATATTCGCATATACTACCTTACCTTAAACAATAGCCACAAACTGAGACACGCAGAAACACTTAGGGTTAGCGTGGGGGAGGAGAAGGGCCAGGTACGAGGGTCAGGGCATCACAGAGGTCTGGGCACGGCAGGTGGACTTAATGGGGCCACTCATCAGGAGTCCAAGGGGCAGGGCCAGACGTCATGGTACTGCTTCGGCAGGAGTCCAAGGGCAGGGGAGGCAGTGGACAGTAGGCTCCTTCTCTCTCAGGGGGGGGGGGGGGGGGGGGGAACGACTCCCGGACAATAATCCGCACGGAGCGTTTAGGTAGCTATACTCCCGGACATATATCCGGACGGAGCAAGCTACTGAGTTTGAACTGACTTCCTGTAGTTTCAGTCAGTACATATTTGGGTTATTTCTCTTGGTCAGGTTGCATGATCTCGCATGAATAGGGGCATAGTAAATACATAAAAATAGGCTGAGGTTCTCGTGTTCTTGACCTTTGGTTCTTTCTTGTACCATCAAGCCTGATGATGTAATTCGTGATTTTCTGTTCAATAATTGTTATGGCTATTTGGATTGTTTATGTAATGATTTTCTTCTGTGGCACTTCCTATCACCATTTCACTTTTCTTCTCGTCTGGAGGGCCCCAACGATTTAAATACTCCCAGGGCTCTTTATGCTTAGATTGCATAAACACTTTTTCATCATAGTGTTCGGGGGGAAGTTCTGCCTTGTCTATTTGAGTCCCGCACTGTGAGGCCGTGTGAGGTGATGATTGCCGTGGCTTGACCTGCCCTTCGAGGGTAACTCACCTGTTCGCCCGGGAATTAGAGAATGGGTCCATGGGTCAGATTTCCCGTTCTCTGGAGAATGGGAAATGAATCTGTTTCTAAATCCTTTTCTTCTGTTCTCCCTGGATTCTCTTACGGTGGCTATTTTGTGTGGTTGTCCTTTGGGCTCCGTTATTTCAGACATGTTGAACGAATGGGAGATGAAAGGCTTACAAGGAGAATATTAATTAGTGGCCCCTTCATCATTGACGATGCGCCTTAACATTGTTTATGGCCAATCTTTGAACTCAGGCTTGCCTTTCAAACTACCCACCTAGGAGAGAACAAAATACGATTGTCACACATCGTGAGCGAAACGCTCTTAACCCTTTCACGCTCATATGACGCAGAAGTTGCCAGATTAGCAATAAGAAATAGAATTCTCTCACTCTTATATTTACCTCTCCAAAATTAGTTTTCTGCCCACAGCTAACCCAAAGACAACTGCAGAGGTTGAAGTAATTAAACTAAAGGTTTCTAAATACCCCTGATGGTAACAAAGGCTTTAAAGTATCCCTAATAGGCTCAAAATTGCGTCATATGTCGAAGAGGGTTAAATATAACAAACCACTCACGGACTCGTCCTTATGATGTGGGTACCACTACTAGAAAAAACTAATAAAAAATAAATGAATAATAATACGTAAAACATGATCTAGCTAATGCGCTTCTCAGGCTTCTGCTGTCTAGTGAGCGCGTCACCCGGACCCTCGGGGCATCACATCGTCCCTTCTTTCTCCTAGGCCTTGTCCGGGTCGGACGTGTTTCTTGAGGTGTGCGCACCCTCCTCCATTCTTCTCCTGCCCTCGTAACTTGTGAGTCTTTTCTCATATGTACATGCTATATGCTGAGGTCAGGGTAGCTTATAGATCAGGTTAGGCTGTGTACACCTTTTCCACTGGCCTTAGGAGACTGTTTTCCTGGTTTTTGCCAAAGGCTAATTTTTGTTAGGAGGAGTCCTTGTTGTGATAAGGCAAAGCTCCCATGTGCTTGTTTTATTGTCCATTCTAATTTAGTTCTTTTAGTCATGAGGCTCTTTTAGTGAACCGGGGCCCGCTTTTCTGCCCTTTTATGGGGGTTCAGCGGTTTGTTATCTACACCACGAGGACACGTGTGCTTTGAATTATCTCACTTAGTTGAGGGATCTAGCACGCAGTCATGACGCTTTTCAGCCTACGCTTCTTTTGTTTCATGATGGTTTTGGAGGACTTCGCTGGATTGCAGGTTTGTTTCATTGATTTGATCATTCCCGTCACCTGCCCCCATCTAGTTAGCCTCCTGTATGTTTATTAGTTATGGCTAGAATGTGTTATTTATTGATTGATTAATTAATGCGTAACTAAGCCATAATGTGTGCATGTTGGGTTATCTTTCAATGGGAGGTATGGCCCTTCCGGCGGGATTAGTAAAGTGAGACTTGTGACAACGTGCCTCTAGTTGCTTCACACGGTTTCCCCGCCGGGAATCTTCCGGAAGCAGCTGGAGTAATGTTGATTTTGAGTTATCTTTGTTTGGCACAAGATAGGTTGGAATATTTCTGTTTAGTTTTGCCGGCGGTAGTAAATTTTCAGGAGGCTGAAAATTTACTGCACATGTCTGTTTGGGTCCCCCGGCTTGGCCGACGCCCTCAGGACATCTCCGCCTCAAGGCCTATCAGAAAAACGTTCGTAGCTTGGGACTAGTCAGAACGTTTCCCTGGTGGATCACGTGGGGAGCCACGTCCGCCTGGATAAACGGCTGAGCCGATTATGAACTCACTCATTCCTATCTTGAGCATCTCAGTAAACTGTGTAGCTTTATATCAAGGTGCTGTCCGCCGGGATTAAAAGGACTATGGATTCAATTAGTGTTGGTTGCCGGAATCAGAGTCTTTTCTAGATGGGATTAGGTCAGTGTTGGTCACTTAGGTAAGAAGTTATTACTCACGTAACATCTGGTATGATACTCAAACTCAGAAGTAACATTTGAAATGATACTTAATCCGTACTGTACCGTAGGATACAGTAATAAAAGTCCCCAGCAATCCCAAGCAATGTGGCAAAAATGGCAGGAGAGACCACCTATCCACCTCCAAAGATGAGGCAACACTGGCCCTGTCACCCTTCAGTGGGTCTCATATAAGCTGAGAAGTGTTGCCAACACGGGAGCAGTGCTCAAAAGGTCGTGGTAACTGGTACAGGGTTGTACAGGCAGTTACAAGGAAAGTACATTACTGACGGATATATTCGTCGCTGGGATTGGGGAGTTACTTATCTACTGACGTATATATATGGCGCTGGGATTGGAGGGGTTAACATAAGGGGAACCAAGATTGTATAGTGTTATTCAATTTTGTTTTCTCTTTATTGTTGGAGATTTATTTTAGCTTTTCCAGCCTAGCATGTCCCTATGAGGATTGATTCTTGAAATTTGTCATCCCTCAGGTCTGCACCCTGGACACCTAGGAGGATTAGCATCTCCCCGGCGGGAGGGAGCCATGGATTCGAGTGGGTATTCATTTTGCTCTGGCTCTAGCTGTGCGAATTTAGCTGTGATTGGACATACACTTTGTGTAAAGTGTGTTACGTGTTTGGACAGATCTCATGGTCGTTGGCTATCCAAATCATGTCCACAGTGTTCAATGCTTAGAAACGGTTTCCTTACTCACTCGGATGCTCATTGTAAGACAATTTTGCTTCATATCCAAACTACTTTCGTAACTTACTGCAATAACGTAGCTCATAAGTCTTTACAGCTGGATGATCCGATATTAGAAATTTATTAAGGACAATACATTCTGCCTACGAAGCCAGTGGCTCTAGTGTGAAAAGACGGTTACTAGTACGCCAGATACCTCTCGTTCTTGCAATGCTCCCTCCCGCCATCCTAAACGACCCAGGACCTCTGACAGGGCTTTGCCGGGGGTGTCTGCTCCACCGTCCTGGCAGGATAGGTCCCGTTCACCAAAAGATGCCCCAAGGTCTTCCTCCCCTCTTATGCAACAAGAGTCAAGAAGGCATCGTCCTGATTTTGCCACCGCTCTAGCCAAGGGCAATGACAGGACCAAGGGCAAGAAGAAGAGTGCTAAGAAGTCGTCCTCGAAGAAGTCAGCTCAGCTGCCCCTACCTAAACAGGAACACACCCCATCTTCGTCGCGGCAAGCCTCTTCACAAGACTCTGTCATCAGTGTCATAGGCCCCCATACTCGGTATATGATCCCCCACCGGACCCGGCAAGAGCCCCAAGTTATTCCGGTACTTGGGACGGATCGCGGCAGCAGTACCCATTCTAGCCGTCTAGAGGAAAAAACTTATTCCTCAGAAAAATTTGAAGATTCGTTCGCTGAACCCATGGAAACTCGTCCTATCCCAGATCTTGACTTGTACGACATTGCTCAGCCCGGCGTTCCTGTTTCGCAAACAAGAACACATGGCACTGCTGTCCGGGCTGGCGAGTCTCGGTCGGAGGCTTTATCAGCCCCCCCAGCCCAGACACGGGTGTCACACAGTTGCCAAAATTTGCAGACTTGGAGGAGATTCCGTCTGGCCAACGGACCTCTCCTCTACTCTCAGGAACGCAGGGCTCAGACGTGTCTCAGCTGGCATCCTCATCTGACAAGGAAGGCAGAGTTACAGTGACCCACGAACAATTCCAGGAGTGGATCCAATTTATAAAAAATGTGAAGGATGAGCGACAGGTTAAGGTAACAACTCCTGTAGCTCCGGCAGTGCGACCTCATGGGCAAATTCAAATTCCTCCTCAGGTTAATTTTCAAATTCCTCCAGTCACGGTCACTCCGGCGGTCCCCACTTCGGGTTCCGCGGCTATTTTGCCATTTAATATTAAATTGTTCGCTGACCTAATTCCGCCCCCCCTCGACCGATCAATACCATCTAAGAAAGGCCCTATGCCCCTTTAATATGGCCCTGTTATGTCCTGGACAGCTATTAAGCCCACTCGTCCCGAGGTCACGCAGCCAACGGTAGCCCGGTACCAGAACATTAGGTTGTGGAGATGATGGCTAAAAATCAATAAGGTGATGTGTTAGATGTTATAATCAAAGCTATTCCCAGTCTTTATACTCCTGAATACTTTGTCTACTCTCAATCTCCGGCACTGCACCCAGCTTCTACTGGAAAATTATTTTCAGATTGGAACAAGTCTGACAGGTTTAACCAGGGAACGGCGAGAAAGCTCTTAAGAGGTTTTACTGGGCGACGGTGGCAAAGCTCTTAAGAGGGCAGGCCTAAAAAAAACGTTTAATAGGACCCTATCCATCTATATATCTATATGCTCAGGCCCAATCCCCACTTTTCCATTTTGTTTATTTAATTTTTCCTCTATTTTATTATTTATTTTTATTTTTGTATTTTCTTGGGGGTGGCCGACTCAAGCCAGAGCAAGAACAGGAAAACACAAAACACAAGACAAAACAGCGAACAAACACAGACAAAACACAAAATTCACGCATATCTAGGTCACCCAGGAGAATACCCAGAGACCAGGGTCACCAAGGTCGCTCCAGCACTCCCCTGGCCCCCGACCACCCGGAGAGGCTCCGATCTCGACAGGCAGACATGTAGCGGAGCCAAAGCCACAAGCCCGCCACCACACTTCCAGGCGCACCCTTCATATTAATCATCTCCCCAGGCCAGGCACCTGATGGGCTATTATCTAGTCCAACTTGCGCCCGACCCCTTCCCCCATATGACCACGTGTTCACTTTAACTATTCACAAGCATTCTCCATTCATTCCTGTTTATTACCACTTCCTTTGCCTGGTCTATAGTCATTCCTCTATCATCCAAAGCTTGTCTTACACAGTCTCTCCATCTCAATGGGGGTCTTCTTGCCCTTCTATCTCCCCTTGTATCTAACTCATATATTCTCTTTATAAGCCTTTCATCTCCCATTCGTTCAACATGACCATACCAGCTCAGCACCCTTCTGTCCACTCTGGCTGACAAATGTTCCTTCTGCCCCACTCTCCTACGTATCTCTTCATTCCTCAATCCGTCTCTACGAGTAACTCCACACATACTCCTCAAGCAGCTCATCTCCATCACATCCAGCTTTCTTCTCTCCTTTTTTCTTCAGAGCCCATGTCTCAGCCCCATACATCACTGTTGGCACAATTCCTTGATACATTGCACTTTTTACTTTCATTCCGAGATTTCTCGGAAACTTTCCTTCCTTCACACACTCTCTGTTTTACCTCCATTTCCATACCTCCACTCCTGCTTATCGTTCCTCCTAGATATTTAAAACACTCTACTTGTTCCACTAGTTCCCCATCCAGCCTCACATCTAGATTCACCCTATGATCACCCCTATTACACACCATTACTTTACTTTTATTGACGTTCACCTTCAGTTTCCTCCTCCCACAAACCACTCCAAACTCTTTGACTACCCGCTGCAATTTCTCCTCAGAATCCGCCACCAGCGTTGTGTCATCAGCGAACAGCAATTGATTCAACTCCCAATCTCTACTATTCTTTCCTACTAAACCCAATCCTCTTACCATAGTTCTCATTTTCACCTCCCTCACCACACCATCCATAAACATATTAAACAGCCATGGTGACAATACACAACCCTGTTGCAAACCTACCTTTACCTCAAACCATTCACTCAACTCACCATTTCCTACTCTAACACATGCTCTGCTCCCTTCATAAAAGCTCTTTAACTGCTTCCAACAAATTTCCTCCAATCTCATAACACCTTCCACATTGCTTCACGATCCATACGATCATACGCTTTTTCCAAATCTATAAAAGCCCAAAATATCTCCTTATGATTCTCTAAATACTTCTCGCATAACTGTCTTACTGCAAACATCTGATCCACGCACCCTCTTCAACTTCTAAAACCGCACTGTTCTTCTCCTATTGCAACTTCCGTACATTTTATTATCCTCTCTATCAACACCCTGCCATACAGCTTTCCAACCACTGATAATAAACTAATACCTCTATAACTTGAACACTCCTGCCGATCTCCCTTCCCCTTGTACAACGGCACAATACATGCACTCTTCCAGTCTATTGGCACCCTTGACATTACAAAGCACACATTGAAAGGTCTCACCAACCAATCTATTATCACATCTCCACCCTTCTTTATACACTCCACAGCAATACCATGCAAACCTTCTGCTGTTCCCGCTTTCATTTGCTTCACTGCTTCTTTCACCTCATTTTCCTCAATCCTTTCATTCATTCCCTGTCACCTGGATGGCCTGGGTAACCTATCTACATCAACCACTGCTTCAATCACTGCTTCTCTTCCATCTCTTGCATTTAGCAAAGATTAAAAATACTCAGCATATCTTTTCCTCACTTCAACTGGTTCCACTAGTAATTCTCCATTTGCATCTTTCACTGACTCTTCCCTCTTTTGTCCTCCTTTTCTTACTCTATTTACCTCCTTCCAGAACATTTTCTTCCGTTCTTCAAAATTCTCACTCAACCTTTGACCCCACCTTTCGTTTGCATCTTTTTTCGCTTCTCTAATTTTCCGTTTTGCCTCTCTCCTTTTCTCCTTGTACCTCTCCCATACCTCAACACTACCATCCTGCAAAACCCTCTCAAAACACTGTCTCTTCTCCTCAACTGCCTTTCTCACCGTATCATTCCACCACTCGCTTCCTTTCCTGATGCCTCTGCCTCCTACTTTCCTTTTGCCGCATACTACCTCTGCACTTGCTTTCACTCCTTCCTAAAACTGTTGCCATTCAACCTCTTCTTCTCTCTCTTCCATCTCTCTCACTTCCATCCACTTTTCATTTAGTCTTTCCTTGTACTCCCTCTCTTTTGCACTCTTCTCTAACTCACCAACTTGTATTACCTCTCTTACTTCACGCTTGTCCCTTATTCTCCTGTAACTCTTAAGTCTTAGCTTTCCCTCCACCAGGTAATGATCCGACATACCCTCCGCCTCACCTCTCATCACATTCACATCCAGCAGTCTGCACAATCTTTCCCTTGTCACCAGCACATAATCCATCAATGCCCTCTCTACAATCTCTCCTCTCACAAGTCTATGCCAGGTGTACTTGTGTATACCCTTTTTTTGAAGAACGTATTACCTACACTCAATCTGCACACCTCACATGCATTTTTCAGTCTTTCTCCACTCTCGTTTACACCATCCACACCAAAACTACCGATGACTCCCTCAACAGGCTCATTTCCTACCCTAGCATTTAAGTCCCATAAAACTATAACATTTTCATTTTCATCAAACCCTTGTAGACAATCTCTCAAATCCTCCCAGAAACCCTCTACCTTGTCTAACTCTCTTTCACTTCCTGGTCCATACGCACTTACAAAAACCCACCTTTCACCATTAAACCGCATTCGCACCTACATTAGCCTTGATGACACCTCTTTCCACTCTTTTATAAACTCTCTCAACTCCTCCACAATAATAGCCACTCCTTCTTTCCCCCTGACTCCCTCATTTACTCCAGACTTTCTACCTATCACGTTTCCAAACCCACTTCTCCCTCTCCTTTCACCTTTGTTTCATTCAGTGCAAGCACATCATACTTCCTTCTTTCAAATAACCTTCCAATGTCCTCTCGCTTCTCATCCGTACTACATCCTTGCACATTTAAAGCTCCTATTCTTAGGGTCCGGGACCACGAACGCATTCCCTCGCCCCTATCTCTGTCTTGTTTTTTTGGTAAAAGGCCCCCGTAGCACTTAAAACAATCTTTGTTTATGTTTCTCCATACCTTGCATAACTTATCCACATGTGTCAATAACCCCTCCTCCCACCCCACCCCCCCCTTCAATTATCACCTATTTTTCCTCTTATTACCATCTTTATTGGTGTATTTATCATGCCAATATCTCCAACCCGGTCTAAGCCGTGCTCATATTGCTAGACAGGGTATAGATACGAGAGAATGAGGGAGGAGAGGTTCAGTGTGGCTGTAGGCTTCCGAGAGGGAGGGTGTACATCGCGGCTGGGTCACAACTCATGACTGGAGCGGCCGACTATAATTCACGATTTTTACCATAAAAACTATATTCCCACTTGTTTTATTGTTTTTTTTTTTGTTTTTTTTTTTTGTTTTTTTTCTATGTGATTGAGGGAGGCAAAAGGCATAACTGCCTATAGCGAGTGCCTCCCCCATAGTTGAAAGAGTGACAGGGCCAAAATCAAGGGACGTTCGAGCCAAAATGCCTGGACACACGGAGTTTGAAGCAATTTAAGTCATAGGAAGAGGGAAAGACTGATTCTGGGAGAGAGTTCCAGAGCTCAGCTGTTGAGTAGAAGAAAGTTTGAGAGTAACGTTTCAATCTTGGGTTGGAGAGTTGCACAGAGTAGGGGTGGGATTGAGTTGCGAGACGGGTACCACGTGCCCTACGTAAAGGAGGTGGTATGCACTGGGATAGCTCTGAGGAACACTGATTATTATAGTAGCGATAGAATAGCGAGAGAGATGCAACATTGCGGCGGAGAGAGAGAGAGATTGCAGAGAGTTGGTGAGTGGACGGGAGTTAATGATACGAAAGGCCTTCCTTTCAACTTTGTCTAGGAGAGCGGTGTGAGAGGAACCTCACCACACATGTGAACAATACTCAATACAAGGGCGCACTATGCCCCTGTACAGAGCAAGAAGCTGTGCAGGGGAAAAGAACCCCCTAAGGCGGTTGAGCACACCCAGCTTCTGGGAGGCTGCCTTAGCAAGACTGGTAATATGGTCCTTCCAAATGAGAGCAGAAGAAAAAGAGACACCAAGAATATTGAGAGAAGATGAAGGGTTGATTTTTGTATTGTTGAAGAATAAGGGATAGTCCGCTGGGAGATCCTGACGGGTAGATAGATGGAGAAATTGGGTTTTGGAAGCATTAAAGTTAACAAGGTTTTCTCTGCCCCAATTGGAAATAGTATTTAGATCAGAATTTAAGAGTTCTATGGCTTCATTACGTTTGTCGTTGAGGGATTGCTGGCTGGGGCGTTCTGAAAAACTAATGGTGTAGTGTAAGGTTGAGTCGTCTGCGTATGAATGGATGGGAATTAAGGTACAGTTAAGGAGATCATTTATAAAAGTTAGAAAGAGAATAGGAGATAGGACAGAGCCCTGAGGAACACCGGAGTTTATAGGGTGAGGAAGTGAACAATGGCCGTCCACAACCGCAGCTATGGAACGGCCGGAAAGGAAATTAGAGACAAAGGCACAGATGGAGGGATAGAAACCGAAGGAGGGTAGTTTAGAAATTAAAGATTTATGCCAGACTCTATCGAAGGCTTTCGATATGTCTAGTGCAATAGAAAAAGTCTCACCGAAGTCCCGAAAGGAGGATGACCAAGAGTTAGTAAGATATGAAAGAAGATCACCAGTAGAGCGACCCTTAAGGAAGCCATACTGGCGATCTGAGAGCAGATTATGAGAAGAGAAATGCTTAAGAAATTTGGAAGCAAGAATAGTTTCAAAAACTTTAGAAAGACAAGAGATAAGAGCAATTGGACGATAGTTGGAGGGTTGAGAGCGGTCACCCTTCTTTGGGACAGGTTGAATGTGAGCAAACTTCCCGCATGAAGGGAAGACGTTAGAGGATAGACAGAGACGAAAGAGTTTGCCTAGGCAGGGAGTCAGCACGGAAGCACAGTTTTTGAGAACAACAGGAGGAACACCGTCCGGACCGTATGCCTTATTAGTGTTAAGCCCAGAGAGGGTAGAAAGTACATCTTTAGAAGAGATAAGGATATTAGGCATAAGTAAGAGAGAGGAGGGCGGAGAGGGAGGAATAGCACCGGAATCATCCAAGGTGGAGTTTCTAGCAAAAGTTTGAGCGAAGAGTTTAGCTTTACAGGTTACTATCTTCATAGTAATGGTAAAATAGGTGCATATGAATAAGTAATAACGATATTTATCGTAAAATGACGATTTTAGGAGGGAAAGATGCCTAATATCGTCGCCCAGTTACATGGTGTCCACTATATATAGCTCGCGCTTTATAGGTTAATGACGTTAAAATCTTGCAATGTATGACCCCAGAGTTAAAAACAGTCCCCTTTCGTGATGATTCAGGTATCTTAGTTGTTTATATTGATGGTGGGGAGTCAGGGCCGTGGGCTGCGTGGGGACAGGAAGCCCAGTTGTTTGCCAGCACCATTACTAGTAAGAGCAGTCATCAGCTCCCGCCAGAAGATCATCATTGGTTTTCTATGCCAGTAGGTAAGGCGGAAGGGATACCACAAAACATTTTAGACTTTTGAGGGGCCCCTAAATTATCATTGTGTCAGGTAGTAGAACGATTTTGTTCCCCTACTCAGTTACAGATTGATAAAGATTTCAAAATGCGGCAGAAAGCCTGGAGGTTAGCATCCTAATACCTACTCAGCCGCCAGCTTGCAGCTTCTTTAGCCAGGACGACTGAGTCGGTCACAGATGCTAGCACCCATAAGGCGCTATCTCTTACTAGGCGTCTCTTCCTCCAGAACTCAATTCAGTCTCTTGGCGATATCCGCAAGGCTCTCTTTGAGGCGGTGAGGTTAAGTGGCTCCCGGTAGAGATAGGTAGAAGGTTAATTTTAACTGATGTGTTCACTAAAACCCTTGCCTCCACAGATGCCTGGCGCAAGGTTAATTATTTATTAGACTCTCACAATGCCAATGCTTCCAAGTGGAAAGGTGTGCCTGCATTTAAAGGCAATTTCAGTAAGAGTCCCTTTCGTGGACAGTCCCAGTCACAACAGTCACACAACCCCTGGAAACAGTGGCACAGCTAGAGGTCGCGGTCAGTTCAGGGGTAGAGAGAAGTGGTTCAGGGGACAGTCGATGGTTAAACCCAGTGGAAATTATAGCAAAGCCTCTCATCCCCCTAACACTAAGTCAGAGTCACAATCCTCCCATTAACAAAAACTGAGACACCACGCAGCTCTCTCACTCTCAGTGCCACGCCAAGGCGAGTCAGATCCGAGAGTAGCTCTGCCGGACAACACCCGTCTTGTGACTGGCAGTTTCCAGGGTTGTTACTGGGCATGGCCCCGAGACACATGGGCAAGGACAGTGGTCCGGAAAGGCCTCTCGTGGAGATGGTCCCGGCGACCTCGTTTACGTATCCCCACAGAATTCACTCATGTTTCTTTAGAGGTGGGTTCCATCATCAGAGAGATGGCTCCCAAACAGATCATTGTCCCCATTTCAACGAATCGGCCCATGTTCACTTCCTGGATATTCCTGGTGCCAAAGAGGGACAGTGTTCGGATAAGGCCGGTCATCGACTTGTCTTTTCTGAACCTACATATTCACAATCAGTCATGCAGAATGCTGACTGTGAATCAGATCAGGCTGACACTGCCGCCGCAAGGTTGGATGTGTTCCATAGATCTAACAGATGCCTACTGGCACGTCCCTATCAACAAACGTTTTCAATAGTACCTATCATTGAGCCTAGGGAATCAGTCGTTTGTGTTTCAAAGAATGCCCTTTGGTCTCAATCTAGCACCCCGTATTTTCACAAAGTTAGTCCGACAGGCTTTGCTACCATTGTTCAAACAGGGAATCATGGTGTTATGGTATCTCGACAATTGGTTAATTGTAGCTCAGTCCAAAATAACTGGCCTTCAACATGTAAATCAAGTATTATCTTGTGTCACAGCCCTGGGATTCAAGGTGAATTTGGCAGAGTCCAACTTGAATCCCTCGAGGGCCATCCAGTGGGTGGGCCTGCTTTGGGATACCAAACTACTCACTCAGAGTCAGAGCGAGGACAATCGTCAGAGATTTCGGAGGAAACTCTTTCGATTCCTCCATGCTCTGAACACCACGAGGAGAATCTGGGAGTCCCTAGTGGGTTCACTCAACTGGATAAGGTTGACGGTTCCGTTAGGTCGTCTAAAGGTAAAACAAATTATTTCGGAGGGAAGCGAGTGCTTTCCACTGTTGCCAGCCGAAACACTATGGCAAATCCCAAAATTAATCCACAACCTAATGGCGGCCTGGGCGAAGCCAGAAGTAATTTACTCCTCTTTGGCATGGACAGCTCCTCCTCCGACGGTCTGCATAGTCACAGATGCGTCAGGTGCCCTGGGTTAGGGGTATCAGTCGAACCTAGAACATCAAGGTCAGGATCTATGGTCCAAGTTCAATCATCTTCATATCAATGCCAAAGAGTTGTTAGTCCCCCTGTGTTTCTTAAATGAGCATGGCGTAAACCTGGCGGGAAAGTTCTTAGCCTTCTGGATGGACAATCTGACTACAGTCACATGCATTCAGAAGCAAGGGTCAGTGAGGTCTCGAGTGTTACAAGGGTTGTCGGAAGATATCTTTCGTCTGGCTGCAAGGCTGGAGATATATCTTCACGCAACATATCTGCCCGGCGTGGCCAATGTATGGGCGAACGCTCTGTCCCGGAGACAGAGCACATTAGTAGAATAGGCTCTCAAGCAAAACATCTTTCAACACATGATTGCGGAGCCCTACCTTCCACAAGTGGACTTGTTCGCGTCAGAGGCAAATCATAAGTTGCCTCAGTTCCTCACACGCCGGAGTCAGACACCGGCGGGGGGGACCAGACGCATTTTCTGGTAGACTGGAACAAATGGACCTCCATTTATCTATTTCCACCTCCAGACGCATCCTTAATGTGCAAAGTAGTTCACAAACTACGGGGTTATCGGGGCATGGTCACGATGATCGCGCCTCTGTGGCCGGCTCAAGTGTGGTACTATCAATTGAAGATGTGGTGCGAGAACCCGGTGTCGCTCCCAATCTCGTATTTCCACTTAGAGACAATTGGAAACCTCAAGACCTCGCTGACGTTTGCCTTGTTGACATTCAGAATTCCAAGTGGCTAAATCCGTACGGGGAGAGCGTGACTCAAAAGTTGATTAGTCAATATACCTTATCAACCCAAAGACAGTACCAATCACATTTGAAGGCCTTCACTACTTGGATTGTAGAAACTGACCAACGACAGTCCTCGGTGGCTTTGATGTTTAAATACTTAGATTATCTTTTCGAAATTCGTAAATTGTCAGTTGTCACATTAAGGAATCACCTCACGGCTATTCGGATGCCATTTTTATATTTAACTGGACTATCCATACCGGAGGCGGAGGAGAAGGGGTTCATGCGGTCTTGCTTCCGGCTTCGTCCTCCACCACGCCAACTCATGCCCACCTGGTCTCTTGATTTAACCCTTGATATGCTTCATTCTCCCAGGTATGTCACAATCCTCCCTATGAGTTGAAACTAAAGAAGGCTATTTTTCTTATGGCCCTGGCATTAGGTAATAGGGTTTCTGAGTTGGCGGCGATGAGTTCGGAACCATTTTGCTTAAGATTCTCAAGGCGTGATATGAGTGTACATATTGCTCCTACTCTTAATTTCATTACTAAAAACGAGCATGCTAACCATGCATTTTCAGAGTTTGAAGTCCCATCTTTTAAACAGGGCGATAAACACCACTTACTTTGCCCGGTGAAATCGCTCATTTAATATATGCAGGAATCTCGACCAAGTCAGGCTGGGTCCCTTTGGGTCTCGCGGACAGGTAAACGCCTCCAAAAGCGGCAGTTAGCTACTTTATTAGTCGGAGTTATCAGGGAAAGTAATCCAGGTGTCATTGCAAGAGCACACGATATCAGGAAATGGGCAGCAACGCTCCGATTTTTACACAATTACTCCCTTGATGACGTGCAAGCGACCAACTTATGGTCCTCTAATCATACATTCATCACCCGTTACCTGTCCGTGAATCTCATGAAACCGTCTCGACAATGTGTAGCTTTAATGCAGAGAGTCTAGTTTTAAGCTGTATTTTTGTTTAAAAGAGGGGGGGGGGGAGTGTTCTAGCTAAGGCCTCCTATCTGCCTCCTATGTGATACAACATTATTGTGATACTAAGGGTCATGTGATATATCCATTCCTAAGACTGAAGTAAGTCTAGCCAGGAAAAACAAATATCTTAGTGCTTTACTTTGGCATTATGCTCAGTAATTATAAGATTATTTATATGTGCATAGAACACAACTATTTTGTAATAGAGTACCTGTGATTACGTCTATGTATAAGTCGTAATTTTATCAGTATTTCCAAGAGACGAATATTGATTTATTTATTTTTCATAGACTAAATGTATAGTTCTATGTGTGTGATATCCTACTGTTCTATCCAACGTAAGGGTTATTACACAACAGGCTAACACTTAATAAACGCCGCCTGTACACCCTTTCTATTTTTCTTATTAAACATGGTTCGTTTTTAAGTTTGTTTCACTTTAACCTTAGTAATTTGTTAGTGGTTCTGATATTCTAGATGAATGTCCCCCTCCAGACTTGTGACATCAGGTGCATCGTCAATGATGAAGGGGCCACTAATAAATTATAGGTTTGAGTCCCGAAGGGAAGAAGGAAAACCTAATATTTAGTAGTGGCCCCGGAATCATTGACGATTCTGGCCCTCCCTTCCATCCCCTTCCCATTCATCTGCTGTATTTTTAGAAAGTCTTGATATATCAGTGAAGGATGTGACGCCCTGAGGGTCTGGGTAACATGCTCACTAGACAGCAGAAGCCTGAGAAGTGCAATAGCTGGATCATGTTTTATGTATTATTACTCTTTTTTTTTTTACTTTTTTTTTTTTACTAGTTTTTTCTAGTAGTGGTATCCACATCATAAGGATGAGTCTGTGAGTGGTTTTGTTATATTTAAGAGCGTTTCGCTCTCAATGTGTGGCAATCGTATTTTGTTCTTTCCTAGGCGGGTAGTTTGAAAGGCAAGCTTGAGTTCAAAGATTGGCCATAAACAATGTTAACCCGGCAGCTATGGGAAGACTCTTAAGAGGTTTTACTGGGCTGCTGCGGGAAGACTCTTAAGATCCTGGTTTTTAAGCACATACCAACACTGCAGGCTTTCAGCCAGGTGGCTACAAATTGGTGTGGGTGTAGTACCACTTGGCAACTCTCGATACCACCACCCCACACGCTCAGGTCGCGCGCGCTCAAGCAGTAAACAAGCACTTGTCATGGAGCCCACATGTCCCTCACCCGCGCGCCCTGATGACACAACCAGCCCTACTTCTGGCGGTGTCAGCAGCCGTGGGAGACAGAGTGTGGCTGTCAGAAAGACCTCGTACGTGTATGAGAGTAGCTCCGAGGACGAGGGCCCAGCACGTAAGGCACGTAAGACACATGCAGACAAGGGCACGAAACGCGCAAGTGCATAGAGGTCATTGTCCTTCAGGGACACTGCCACCACCACCCAGGCATCTGCTACCACCACTACCACCACTACCACCACTACCACCGATGCAGGAGGCCGCCCTGGGGCTGCAGGACGTGCGGGGGCCACTGGGAAGAAAGGGAAGGGCACGGGGAAAAAAACCGTCTCGTACCTCTGACACCACCGTGCCACCACCACCACCACGAGCCGCCCCTGCCCCTGCCGCCTCCACCCCTGCCTCTGCCCCTGCCCGTGCCTGTGCCCGTGGGAAGAAAATGAAGGGCAAGGCGACAGGGACAACGATAATATTGCCTGCTTCACGCACCTCTGCCCCACCAACCACTGCTGGCCCTGCCGCCCCTGCCCCTGCCGACCCCGCCCGTGCCGGCCCTTCTGCACCTGCCCACAGGGCACCTGCGAGAGTGAGACAGAGGAATCCTCTGACTCCGTCGAAATATGACGCCCTGCTATTTCTTGATTCCCAGGATGGTGATACCCAGGAATACGATGACGCCGATGCATGGGCGCATGGGTGGGGCGTCTATAGCGACAGTGAGTCCGAGGTAGGTGAAGAAAATTAAGAGGGGCGTTCATCGAGTGAGGAGGGCGACGACGATGTGCTATACCGGGATTATGACAGTGATTTGTCTGAAGGTGGCGCAGACGTAGACAACGTTCCAATCCCCAACGCTAATATCCAACGTTTGTGTGGTCTGACGGGGCCGATTTTGTGCCTGACTTGCATCAGTTTGATGCTGGTAGATCAGATTCAACTGCTGAGGGGCCCTGTGATGACAATTCAAACGAGATGGATTTCTTCCTCACCTTTTTCGACTTGCAGCTAATGACGTACATTGTTGCCCAAACCAACGCCTACTACAGATGGGTGAGGAACAAAATGGACGTAATTTCTCCAAGAGCGAGAATAAGAGCCTCGGTGGATACGACTGTGAAGGAATTCATGACGTTCTTTGCATTGTTGATGCTCATGCCTCTTTGCAAGAAGCATGTGCTACAACATTATTGGAAGCATCCCCACCCCAACTTTCAATAAGTACATGACTCGTGACAGATTTTTGTTGCTGCTTAGATTGATGCACTTTGCAGACAATGAAAATCCTAACAGGGATGACAGAATATGGAAAGTTCGGGAGGTGTTCACCATGTTGATGGCGAGGTACAAGAAATACTTTTACCCCTTCAACAACTTGGTGATTGATGAGAGTCTCGTGCTTTTCAAAGGTCGTCTTGTCTTCAAACAGTATATCCCCTTGAAGAGGCACAGGTTTGGAATCAAGCTCTTCGTGTTGTGTGACTGTTTGACCGGCATAGTGCTTGACATGATTGCTTATACAGGAACTGATATAGACGTGCCAAGAGTCGGTGCCAATGACCCCATGGGCATGTCAGCGGCCATCATAAAGAAAATTATGGCACCTTACATGGGCCATGGACATGTATTGTACACTGATAATTGGTATACTTCTCCTTCTCTCTGCCAGTTTCTTCATGACAACCAAACGGGGTCATGTAGGACTGTCCGAAAGATTAGAAAGTTCATGCACCAGTTTGTCATCCAAGTCACTCCCCTTCCGGATCCCTACTCCAGTGACACACCTTTTGAAGATGACCTGGCCCAAGAACACCGCGAAGGGAAGGAACGAAGAAGGCGACGGAGGGGGCCCGGAATGTACAAGATGCTGTAGAAGTCCGGGAAAGTGGTGGCTCTGAAGTGGAAGGACAAACGTGAAGTTCATCTGCTTTCGACAGTCCACACAGGTGCCCAGGTCGACTCTGGTAAAGTGCACTACCGCATCAAGAAAACCATCGAAAAACCTAACATGGTAGTGGACTATACCAAAAACATGCGCCTGGTGGACAAGTCAGATTGTCAACTTGCAGGTGTTGAGTGTCTGAGGAAGACTGTGAAGTGGTATCACAAGTTATTCCTTCACCTAGTCGACATCACGATGCTCAACGCCTACAATATGTGGCTGGTAAAGAAAGACACGGCTCCGAACCAGAAACTAAACTTTCGGGAGTTCGTCTACGTTTCATACCAACTCCTGGAAGAATAATGGCTCCCTCACTCAGAGGAATGTGACCTGGCGTGGTGAACACATCCCTGACCGCATCCATGTGAGAGTACAGAGATATTTTCCAGTCCACATGGCGTTCGTTGGCAGTCGCCGAAGGCAGATGAAGTGTCACGTTTGCACCAACACCGTCAGGAGACCCAAGGAAGATCGAAAAGTCACCAGCTTGTGCAACGAGTGCAAGGTTGCACTCTGCTTGGGTAACTGCTTCCGGGACTACCACATGCTGAAGCACTTTTGAGTGCCGCCCCCCTGCCCTGGACTCGTGTCCTACCTGACCTGACCTGACCTACCTGATCATGCTTTATGTCACTAAATATTTATGTTACCTCATTATTATATTAACCATAGTACAATGTTTTCCCTGTGATATAATTTTATATATATTTTGTCTACCTAATATGAAATGTTTTGGTATGTTATTCTCTTGTATATATTCATTGTATATAATATTGTTATAAGTGTTCTGTTATTTCTATCTGAAATATGTTGTATGGTAAATCAATAATTATATGTTTATTTTCCTATGTTCATCTTGCTTATAAATTAATAATAATAAAAAAAACAAGCTCATGTCATTGTATTCTTGCAATATAATATATTCTATGAATATTTCAAATTGCTTGAATACAAAGACATGAGCTTGTAAAAAAATAAAATTTATCAACATTTTTCTAAACATTACAAAAACTTCCCCATAACCCCCTCCTGGATTCGAACCCACTGCCCTGGCCTACCCTCAGATTCACAGTCCATCACCTTACTGACTTGGCACGGCAGCTCATATAATATATCACCGAAAACTTGATCTGTACATTCGACCTGTTACTTAGTACAAACAAAAAATTGTATCCCACCAATTTACTTTTGTAAATTGATGGAATTATCAATCCTATCATGCAAAGGCATATAAAACTATCTCTCTCAAAAATAAATTTATTATACAACTTTATTCGTATCAAAAATTGCCCCAACACTCTCCTCTCTGTGTGACACCAGTCTTATCACACGGTCACTCTGTTAATTCCTTCCCTTCACCGACCGCCTCTCTCTGCTTCGGCCCTAAACTCTCGTATATCGATGTTATTATAATACAACATGCATAAAATAACCTTCACAAATACATTTGTATTGTATAATCTTGTAAATAATGAAGGACAACTGTGTTTGTGTCGAAAATTGCTCCACCATCACTCTATATCTCGCCCATGCCCTTATGTGCGTATATCGATTATATAGTGTTGCATATCATACAAAATACATCCAGTTAGTCTCGAATATACATTTATATTGCATATTACATGCATATAATAAAATACAACTGTTTCATATGGCAATCTTCCTACCCTCTATCAAGCATAGTACGACACCAGTCTAAATATAGCTCACTTTGTTGACACACAGAGATTGCTTCCCTCCCTCTCTATTCCCCTCCTCAAAGCTACTCTATAATTTTGTTCTTTATTACTGTCAATGGCCTACATATTGGTGTGCACTCTTCACATGTGTCTAATGCAATGTCTGCTTGCATAAATGCAAGCATGAAAGTCATCTATACTAGCGATATAACACAATAGTTCAATGTAAACTCCCCTCACTCTCTCCTCCTCCTACCCCTACCATCTCTCTGACAATAACAAACACCTGTACTCGGCCGGGCTATAAGGGTAAGAATCCCATGACCTCCATGCCCTCGGGCGCCTCCACCTTCCTGCTTCACTCCCTCCTTTCTTCCCGCATATTCTTCATTCGTATTTTTCCATGCATACTACATGCGTACACATACGTACACATACTTTATATAGCATGAAAGTGCTCAAAATAGGATAAATATGCGATATTACGCCTAACCCACCCTCTCCTCCCTCTGGTTCTACCCCCTGGGCACGCAGATATTTGCCCTGGAAATCTTGCCGCGCGATGCCATTCGCGCCACATTTTTCAACTACGAACCGCCCCCCCCCCCCCACAGACATTTTTTGGGGGGTCAAATATATATGGCTGGATGCGCGCGAACATTCCCGACACACTGATGTAGTTTTCATCGATATTTGCAAGGGTCGCCAAAATGGTCATACCTGCACACTGGGGTGTGGTGTATATTACAGGGGCTTAGCGCTTTAGAGGTTAAGGTACATCGTCAATGATTCCAGGGTCACTACTAAGTATTAGGTTTTCCTTCTTCCCTTCGGGACTCAAACCTATAATATGAGTCAGCAACATGGGGAATTAGAGTGGGTGTCGGGCGCCAGTTAGACTAGATAATAGTCCGTCAGGCGCCCGGCCCTAAATGCCGGTGTATATATGAAGGGCCATGCTCGGAAGTGATGTGGGCGGGCATTGTGGTGCGCTCCGTTGCGTGTCTGCCAGCTGAAACTGGAAGCTCTGTGGCCCGTAAGACATAGAAGAAGCTATTAGGAACATGCAAACCTACTCGGCACCAGGCCCAGATTCATGGAATTCGATCCTAATAAAGAAATGTGAGGAAAACCTTTCAAAAACCCTAGCTATAATGTGGAGAAGAAGTCTAGACACTGGTGAAATACCAAATAGCTTGAAAAACACAATAATTGCTCCTTTGCATTAATTAAAATTAAAATGTAACACTTGCAAACTAAACAAACCAAAATTGGGACAAGGACAATATAAAGTCAAATTAAATTATCAAAATCGCTATGTGGAAACAACGCTTACTAAAATGAAAATTATTTAATAAAAGAACACAATCCACCACATAGGGTGTACATTACTACATGAGCAAGTTAATCTGTTTCCCAAGCAAACTAATCGCACATATAACAACGCACTATCGTCACGTTAAAGGAAGTAGTCAAGTTTGGGAAGTCCGGGACGTTCTGGCAAATTTTACTAAACTCTGCATGAATAAAGAAACTACATGTTAAATGTCAAAATATTATTTAAAATCAAATTTGCAACATGACAAGACATTAACAATAGTACAAAATACAAATATTGATAAGATATCTATACTATTACAAAATAATATATATAATACAGTACAGCACTCACTAACGATAGTGCTATCGGGTAGGTACCTGTAAGCATAGCATGCCTCAAGTGACCCCTATCAATAACTACCCTACAAATAACCTACATTTATAGCACAAATAAACTAAGGAAATCGCAAAAGTAAGCAATTGATACTATCGACAATGAATACATATAATATAAAGACAAATAATTGCAAAATATGAAGTAACAACAGATTTAAACAAAGAGTACTCTTTTAACAAGAACAATAAATTTAAAAAATCATCAATATTAATATTAATAATAGAAAAAGAAAAGATAAACAATAAATACAGACAAAAAACAATAAATACAGACAAAAAGTAAGCAGAGGTTATACAAGAAACTTCAAGTTAAAAATGCTTGATTAAAATTATTGATGTCAAATTTTAGAATACAGTCACAATAATTGACCCTAAAAAGATTAAATTTATGGAACAATTTACTTGCCTCAAAACCTCTGTCCACTAAGAGTCTGTATAGTAACCTAGCTCTAGCCCAAAAGTCATCTACTTTAGTGCAAATTTTACAAAATCTTATTAATTGGGAATAAAAACAATTATAAGTTATTTTACTATCGATATTACTACTAGGGAAAGGAAAGTTTATTACGTTAAAATTAAAATCATCAACTTTGTGATATACTTTAAGTATGCACTGTTCATTAACAATCTCTATATTTATATCAAGAAAATGCTCAACTTTATAATTTACGTTACATTGTGTGAGGGGAATAGAATTAGGGTAAATAAGTTTAGCAACTTGATTAAAATTTAACAAATTGCAAACAAGAATATCATCAATATATCTACTATTATTACTTAACAATTTAGCAAGTGCTAATTTTTCTGGGATTTAATTTTTCTTGCTACTGTCAACTAAGTCTTTTCTATATTTAAATTCTAAAGCAAGCAAGAATAAGTCTGCTATTAAAGGGCTAGCATTTCCACCCATAGGAATTCCTAATATTTGTTTGAAAATGTACGGCCCGAATCTAACATAAGTATTGAAAAGGAGGAATTTAAGGGCATCTTTAAGTTTAGTTCTATCAAAATATACAGAACTAGTGGGAGTAGAGCTAAGTGATGCATTATTAAAATATGTATAAACATATATGAAATAATTACCATTCCTAACGAACCTGTCAAAGCGCAAATCTATAATAAAGCAAAGCTCTGAATATACTAAATCTAAAGGCAAATTGGTATACAAAGTTGAAAAGTCGAAGCTATGTACCGAGGTAACTTTCGGCATGGTATTTATTTTATCAATAACTTCTAACGAATTGTCAACACTCCAATAATAGTTAATGCCAGTTCTTCTCATGATGGTATTACAATATCTTTTTATGAGTACTTTTAATGTATTTTAAGCAATTTACGACTTGTTCTGATAGAGTTTTAGTGGTAGCAAATTTTGCTCCGGCAATAAAGCGATATTTATAAGGTCTTTTATGAAATTTAGTTAACATGTATAATTTTGCAATGCACTTGTTCTTATCAGAAAGTTTAATATCAAATGTTATATTTTTCTTGGTATGTTCATCGATTAAGTTATCAATATTCAGATTATTTTGAATTTCATAAACAGAATTACCGCAAATATTCTTACGTAATATGTTACCCTTAATACCTAATTCTTTTTTCATATTTTCAAGATAAAATTTCTTACAAGTGAAGCTATAATTATTGCTGGCTTTATCTACTGTAGTGATTACAAAATGTTTATGTAAATTTATTAAATCAGCTTTAACCCTTAATTAGCGGCGAGCAACATAAGTCGAGTTAAATAAAGCTGGACTATGTGGCGGCGCTCGACATAGGTCGAGTGGCAATTTCAGCACGTAATGTGGCTGAGAGAGAGAGACAAGTGGTGGCAGGAGACTAGCGAGCGTATGACTGCTCCAGACCACCGCGGCGAACCTACTGACACAAATCTCAGCTCCCTCCTCCCTCTCTCACTCGCTACATACTCAATTATGTACTGAAAGTACCGAATTACCTGCTTTTTGCACTCGCGTTGCACGGTTATTGCAAGAAAACTATCCATCATACAAGGATCGTTATGGTGTCATTCGAAAGCTCTGTTTATGCCCTTTCAGGGATAGGTACTTGTTTTACGTTCTGGGTCTTATTTAGGCATGAAAATGATCACGTAAACAGCCCTATTTTGGCTAAAAACACCCCGCTGTGCGGTACACATAAATAAACCGCATAGGCCGCTCGTAAGGTGTTAAGCTTATTATAATTATTGTCTATAAAATCTGAAAGATTAAATTCATTTTTAAGCGAGAACATTTTATTTCTAATTTACTTAATTAATAATTTAGACCATGCTTCTAGTTCTCTCGTATCGCAGCACGCAATTTTTAACAATTTATCTTTTAATTTATTGACTGAAAAAACAATATCTTTTAAAATTATGTCGGAAGAGACTATATCTTTTAGTGAGACTGTCGAACGATACTCTCTCTCTCTCTCTTGCACTCGCTTGGTAACACATACAAGCACAGCTTGCTTATGAATTGCTATTGATAGCACGAAATATATCGACGAAATAAGGGAAATAGAGAGAATAGGTGATAATTGATTGGGGGGGGTGAAGGAGGGGATGTGGAGGAGTGATATTTGTCATGGCCAAGGGGCAATAACAATTTTTTTTTATACTGGGCTGATTTAACCCGTCGAGCCCCGGCTAGTTATTAATAAATGTACCACCAGAACCCGGCCGGTATTGAAAAAGGTTTTTTTTTCCAGAAACAATAGCGAATGGGTTAGGAATGAAGGAAAAACCACGAAAAACCGATCAAAAAGCTCAAAAAATGGTCCTACAGAGCCCCCGAAAACGGATTTTACAAGAGTAAAAAATTGAAGGCAATTTCCCCCAAAAAACATGTTTTTGCGCGCTCACGCGCACGCGGTTGGACTTTGAGAGTTTTCAACCATCGGCATGGGTGCGTGGGATACTTACACAGTTCCCATACAAATCTGAGCCCTCTAGGTAGAGCCACTCTTAGCCTGACGACTGAGCTAAAAGGGTGACTCGTCAGACGAGTCGCTGGAGTTTAGCGTTACATACATAGGTGACTCGTCAGACGCGTCGCTGGGGCTGGCCGGGTTAAATGTTTTTTTTTAGGCCTTGGATTATATAAGGAGTTCCGCAGCCCACCGGTAGGCCTTATATAAGGAGATCCTCACTTGCTGGGTTAAACTGCAAAATGATATCAATTTTTCTTAAACACCCTGTATATATATATATATATATATATATATAGTATAAAATAGATATGTAATAAAAAGTGTCCTTTCCCTCTGTGGGTGCAGTGGGTGCCCTGGGTGGTAGTGGAGGGTGACGCTGGTAACATCAGTATCACCGGACCCATGGCCAACCTACTCAACGTTCTGGCACACAAAATCAATTTCGAGTGAGTACCTAATTATATATATAAAGAAATAACAAACAAATACTATAACTAATGTAATAAGGTAAGTTGCCATCACACAAGAATTAAATAGTACTATTTGCTCTAAAGGAAACCCCAACTTGTATGAGTAATTATGTTTTCTTCTTAAGGTGGTATGGTATATATTTTGGTTGATTACTTCACATATTTATTATTTTCTTTAATTTCTTCCCTAGAACTTCATCAACCATAAAAAAAAATCCATTAGATCCCCCTTCTAGATTAATTTTTTACATTTTTCGGTAGAAAAATGTCCCGGCTGAAAGCCAGTTCTTGAAAAATTACAGGCTCACTATTGTTCGCCAGGAAAAAAATCGACACCTAAATTGCACGAATGGTCTTAATATTTACAAAGAAATTTGGCAAAAGGTCTTAAAATCGCCAAATTAATAGGCCGAACGTCTTATAATCTGAAAACTAATGGGGCTAAACATGAGGAAGAAGAGACACCAGAAAAAGCGGCCCATATCCCCTTAATCGGAATAATTTATATTTGCATATTTCTCTATCCCAGAACATATTTCTAGTATGTGTAAGTTCTGTATGTGATATCTTGGGTTCGAGTCCTGGGAGGATCACATGCTTTCATTAATTTCATACGGGTTGATTTTGGTGTTAACAACGATGTTAAAGATAATATCAATAGATTTACGAATATTTTGTAGCGATGTCAGTCCTTTGTGATCTGCACCCCATATAATGTTCTTCTTCCCTTGCATAAGCATTGAACTATTCATACTTTAGTGAAGTAGGGTCAAGTACATGAATAGATTGATATCCAGTATTCGATAAATGGATATTCATCGTGGTCATGTACTGAACTTTCAGCTGTTATGGTTATGGTTATGTTATGGTTAGAGCATGTTTGTTCTGTATCCTGGGTTCGAGTCCTGGGAAAATCACATGCTTTCAATAATATAATTTGGGGTGTTATTGGTGTTAAATTAAGAACGATGTTACAAATATTACAATAAACACATTAAGTACATGAAGGAGCAGTAGGTTGCAACATTATTTTCCCTGTGATTTATGTAGTGTATGATCACTGCAGTAAATCTAAAAACTCTACCCATAATACGGCAGTTCAAATTCTTAGACTAAAAGACAGTGAAAAGCTTTCTGGGAGGTCAAGGGAAGGTATTATTTTAATTATTGATTATTATTTTTAATATAATTATTTTGTTTTAGTTTCCTACCTAGACCTACAGTATATCAAGCTTAACAAATAATGCCCCTAACTTCCCTAAGACGCCACTTTCAGATATATTTGTTCACTTTCACGTATAACAATGACTTGGCCAACACCTGGTTTCTCCTAAATTGCAGGCTCGCTAGCGCTCGCATGGAAAATAATCAACAACTAAAGGGCACGTTAGGTATTCAAATCGCAAAACTAATAGGGCAATTTAATGTCTTCTATCTATACTATCTATATGCTCAGGCCCAATCCCCATTTTGGGGATAGCCGACTCAAGACAGAGCAAGAACAGGGAAAACACAAAAACAACATAAAACAACAAATAAACACAGATAAAAAGCACAAACTCACACACATCCAGGACACCCAGGAGAAGACCCAGAGACCAGGGTCACCAGGGTCGCTCCAGCACTCCCCCGGCCCCCGACCACCCGGAGAGGTTCCGATCTCGGCAGGCAGACATGCAGCGGAGCCAAAGCCACAAGCCCTCCCACCACACTTCCAGGCGCACCCTTCATATTAATCGTCTCCCTGGGCCAGGCGCCTGATGGACTATTATCTAGTCCAACTTGCGCCCGACCCCTTATTCCAAATGACCACGTGTTCACTCAACTATTCACAAGCATTCTCCATTCACTCCTGTCCACCACCACTTCCACTGCCTGATCTATAGTCATTCCTCTATCATCCAAAGCCTTTCTTACAGTCTCTCCATCTCAATGGGGGTCTTCCTGCCCTTCTATCTCCCCTTGTACCTGACTCACATATTCTATTTGTAAGCCTTTCATCTCCCATTCGTTCAACATGACCATACCAGCTCAGCACTCTTCTGTCCACTCTGGCTGACAAATGTTCCTGCTGCCCCACTCTCCTACTTATCTCTTCATTCCTCAATCTGTCTCTACGAGTAACTCCACACATACTCCTCAAACAGCTCATCTCCATCACATCCATCCCTCTTTTCTCCTTCTTCTTCAGAGCCCATGTCTCAGCCCCATACATCACTGTTGGCACAACAATTCCTTGATGCAGTGCACTTTTTACTTTCACTCCGAGATGTCTCGTCCTCCACATACTTCCCATTGCTCCGAAAACCTTCCTTCCTTCACACACTCTCTGTTTTACCCCCACTTCCACACCTCCACTCCTGCTTATCGTTCCTCCTAGATATTTAAAACACTCTACTTGTTCCAATATTTCCCCATCCAGCCTCACATCTAGATTCACCCTATGCTCTCCCCTATTACACACAATTACTTTACTTTTATTGATGTTCACCTTCAGTTTCCTCCTTCCACAAACCACACCAAACTCTTTGACTACCCGCTGCAGTTTCTCATCAGAATCCGCCACCAATGCTGTGTCATCAGCGAACAGCAACTGATTCAACTCCCAATCTCTACCATTCTTTCCTACTAAACCCAATCCTCTTCCCATAGTTCTGCTTTTCGCCTCCCTCACCACACCATCCATAAACATATTAAATTTAATGTCTTAAATTTTCAAAACTAACGGGGCTAAACATGAGGGAGAATGGGGTCCAGAAAGCCCCCTCTCAATTATTATTTTTCTTCCTGAAGATTATGCCGTATTTTGACAGTACATGTATACTGGCTATCATTAGACAATTCTAGATAGCATAGGAAGGATCTCTGGAATTATAAGGGTAAAATCTATCTAAAATAACTCTCTGACTTCCATGTACCCTTTCTAGTTTAATATAATCATATACTAATTGCCAGAAAACAGAAAATAAATACGCAATCGAATCTTGAAACGGTTAAATCCATATTGTTCGAAAAGAGCCACCGAACCACCGTCTGCGTGTGTGGTGTCCGGAAGGTTTTGCTGGACCCCCTTCTCCCTCATCCTGAGCATCATTAGGTATGTGATTTTAAAACGTTCGCCCATTAATTACCGATTTTAAAACTATTTGCCCCACGTTTTTGTCAAAAATAAGACCTTTCGTACCACATAAGTGTCGATGTTTTCCTGACGAATAATAATGTATCTCGAAGGCGGGTTTTGAGGGTGTTTTTAAGCATGAAGGAGGTCTAGGGAGCAAACTGAAAGAAAAACAAAAACAAAATGCATGTATATATATAATAAAATAAATACAAACAACAAATTAATAAACCCCCTTGACCCCTACAACACCTTGCACTCCCATATTCACCTGTTCTTTAGACTTGTTCAATAATCGAGTTGACCACCAATTTGATCAAGAGCAGGGAGAGTGAGGTCCCCAATCAAGAGCAGGGAGAGTGAGGTCCCCAATCTTATGATCAAGAGCAGGGAGAGTGAGGTCCCCAATCAAGAGCAGGGAGAGTGAGGTCCCCAATCTTATGATCAAGAGCAGGGAGAGTGAGGTCCCCACAAGAGCAGAGTGAGGTCCCCAATCTTATGATCAAGAGCAGGGAGAGTGAGGTCCCCAATCAAGAGCAGGGAGAGTGAGGTCCCCAATCTTATGATCAAGAGCAGGGAGAGTGAGGTCCCCAATCTTATGATCAAGAGCAGGGAGAGTGAGGTCCCCAATCAAGAGCAGGGAGAGTGAGGTCCCCAATCTTATGATCAAGAGCAGGGAGAGTGAGGTCCCCAATCTTATGATCAAGAGCAGGGAGAGTGAGGTCCCCAATCAAGAGCAGGGAGAGTGAGGTCCCCAATCTTATGATCAAGAGCAGGGAGAGTGAGGTCCCCAATCAAGAGCAGGGAGAGTGAGGTCCCCAATCTTATGATCAAGAGCAGGGAGAGTGAGGTCCCCAATCTTATGATCAAGAGCAGGGAGAGTGAGGTCCCCAATCAAGAGCAGGGAGAGTGAGGTCCCCAATCTTATGTCTTGCAAAGTTATAAGCTAATCGGCCAATGCGATTTTAACCCTTTGAAGGTTAATACGCATTTTGACAGTTTATTCTGGCTTTTAGTAGACGATTGTATACTGTTTAGGAAGGATCTGTGGGATTTAAAAAAAAATCGGAGGTTTCAATTAACCCCTTTGACTTCCATATACCCTTCCTAAACCAAATCAAATCGTCTAATAATAGCCATTAAACAGAAAGACAATGAGTAAAGCCGGTATTACACAAGCGTTTTTTCACTCAGCATTTATCCTCAACACTGGTCTGGCAGCTTATAAGGTCAACATTTAATATTTTTATGTTACCTAAATTCATCTACTGTCAGTCTAGTCTCCGATACCAGTGCAAAATATTCCAGAAACGTTGCCAGAAAAATGTTGATCATCGAATGTTGACTATAAAAGCTCTCGTGTGGTACCGCCTTAATAGTATTCAAAAGGCTAAGAATACAATACCCTGTTCACTATATGTAGATGACTAGCTATAGATCCCTTTGAGGACCATGATGCGTTTTGACAGTATATTCTGGCTCTCAGTAGACGATTATATACAGCTTAGGAAGGGTCTGTGGGAATTAAAAGGGTAAATACTATCCAAATTAGCCCTCTGCCTTCCATACATCACTCCTAATCTGAATAAAATCGTCTAATAATAACCAAAAAACAGAAAAGAAATGCGTATTGGAGCTCGAAAGGGTTAACATTTGTAACTCGATAATGAATATATAGTAATCGAGTTCGTTTGTCTACAATTTGGGAAGAGTCAGCCATAGACTAGGTGTAGAAAATCGCAGCCCGTTTGCTCTACCCCTATTTGAGCTACAGAGGTTGGGGGTCACGATGTTTAGCCTACCAATGATGGACAGGGTATAGATATTAGTATTATTTGTCGAGGATATATAAGATAATCCATAGCTAAATTGTAATAATAATGATATAACTGTAATCACCACCATCATCAGTGTAGTCAAGTATGTTGTAATAGTCTGCTTTTTCCAGCTGATGTTAAATTGAAGCCTTTAGCAAATTGAAGCCCTTAGCAAATTGAAGCCCTTAGCAAATTGAAGCCCTTAGCAAATTGAAGCCCTTAGCAAATTGAAGCCCTTAGCAAATTTCCGATATTTAATGGATTAACATGCAACTACTATGTCGCTATATCATATGAAGGGGCTAGTGGTTGTTTGTTTGGTCTATTAATTCATGTATCCTTTTATTGTTTAGTTTCCTCGCTAGACCTCCCTCAAACTTAGAAAAAAACACCCACTAGACCCCCCCCCTCCTCCCCCCCCCCCCTCCCCCCCCACACACACACTCAAGATATGTTTGTACATGTTTCGGTAGGGCCGGTTCCTCTTATAATTACAGGCTCGCTATCGCTCTTCAGGAAAAAAATCGGCACCTAAATGGCACGATAAGTCTTAAAATTGACAACGAAATGGACCTAAAGGTGTCAAAATCGCCAAACTAATGGGCCGAAGGTCTTAAAATGTCAAAACTAATGGGGCTCAACATGAGGGAGAAAGGTGTCCAGAAAAAAGACCCATCTTCCCTTAACCCTTTATTAGCGGCGCGCAACATAAGTCGAGTGAAAGAAATTTGGACTATGTGGCGGCTCGCAACATAAGTCGTGTGCAATTTTCAGCACGTAATGTTGCTGAGAGAGAGAGACAAGTGGTGGCAGGAGAGTAGCGAGCGTATGACTGCTCCAGACCATCGCGGTGGACCAACTGACATGAATCCCACCCTCCTCCACCCTCTCACACTCGCTACACAGTGAATTGTGTGGGGAAAGTACCGAATTACATGGTTTTTGCACTCGTGTTGCGCGATTGTTACAAGAAAACTAGCGGTCATCCAAGGATCGTTGGGGTGTCATTGGAAAGCTCTGTTTATGCCCTTTCAGGGATAGATACTTGTTTTACGCTCTGGGTCTTATTTAGGCATGAAAATGATCACGTAAACAACCCTATTTTGGGTAAAAACACCCCGCTGGTGGCTACATATTATTTACCGCCTAGGCCGCTCGTTAGGTGTTAATGCCATGGTTTCATAAATAATAAAATATTACATTAATAATATGCGCAATACCCAAGCAATGCAAATAGGTTCATGGCGATTTACTATCAGCTGTAAAGAAAACCTTGAAATCAAAATTTCAAATTGTTTTTTTTTTATTCTATAATAGCATAGGAGGGCAAAAAAAAAAAAAAACGCATCCATAACCCCCCCGAACGGGGGTTCAACCACAACCCCCAGTCAACAAATTTGTTTACCATCTGCCCAATTTTGTTGTTGTTGTTGTTGTTTGTCTAAAATGCTTCTGTAAACAATAGAAACTATCATATGAGGGCATAAACACCCATCTGACATCCCAAGGCCCCCCCCCCCCCTCCCCTCCCCGTGGCCCCCAATATCATGGATTTTATTTAAAAACAAATTGTATAACGCTTTTTAAAGCCATTGCACCAAGATGTTTTACATGAGCTTGCCATATAACTTGGTTTTCTCTAACAGCTTAGTAATAGAAAACCTCTCTGGTAGGAGTAACTAGGTTATTTTCCCCAAAATTGTCACTTCCTAGATGTGAATTTAAACGTTTTGCGATTTCCGGAGATCATATATTCGCATCTCCAAGTGCAACTAAATTTGTGTATATTGCTCTACTTTGTTCCTGTTCTACACACTATACATAGGACTATATAGCAATGGTAAAATGATTAAATAATGGCCTTATCTCCCATAGTGTCCAAGATTCAAAAGTTTTCATGTCAAATGTTGCGCTACCAAAAACAAAAAATATATTATATATTTTTTTCAGCACCTTCTATTATTCAATATGGGAAAACTAGATCATTTAGTTGTAGGGGATGCTTGTAGGATACGCCAGAAAAAAATTGCATGAAATTTTAACAATTTTCAATGACTAGATGATTTTTCATATATTGCAATGAAATTCTGAGCTCGCGCACGCGCGCACGCACATAGAGAGCTGATTTTTTTTCAGCGAGTCTTAGTATTTCCATTGGTATTAAGATGGTATAATGCCAGAAACAAAATCTTATATTCAGGGTGAATTGGGGGTGTTAGGTTCTGCCTCCCCTTTTAAATTAAGAAGATGGTGTAGCGAAATGAGTTGTTAAGGGGTAGTACTCGCTTGTTATGGACCCCCTTCACCCTCTTGTTTAGCATATTTTATTTTAGATTTTATGACTTTCGTTCCACTAGTTTGTCAATTTTAAGACCTTTCGCCCCATTTATTTGTCAACATTATGACCTTGCGTGCCCTTTAGCTGTCGATTTTTTCCTGGCGGGCGATAGCGAGCCTCTAATTTTAGAAGGAACCGGGATTTTTTTCTACCGAAAAATGTACAAATTTATCTTGAAAGGGGATCTAGGGGGTGTTTCTCTAAGCTTAATGGAGGTCTAGCGAGGAAACTCAAAAATATATAAATATATGAATATATAGCCCAAAAAGCAAGCACTACTCCCTTAACCCATGCTGCATGTACAAGCGACGTCTGTTATAATTCATTATAGCTATATTCAGACGATTGTATGCAGCTTAGGAAAGGTCAATGATGGCTAAAAGAGTTGATTGCGATAGTTAGAAGCCTAATAAATGCTAGAGATCCTGCCTAAACCGAATGAAATACATTAGTAGTAGCCAAACTTAAATAAATAGGATGCCGCCGGTACAGTAGGGGTTAATAGTGAACATGTGGCAATAATGTGACACACAGACATAGTAGTATCATATACTGTAGTTCCATTAGCAATTGAGAAATCATCAAGTGAAAACTGATTCATTTTACCATCAGCTGAAATAAAACCGACTGTTCCTTACAAGCAGGTCAGCAATCACCTTCCGGTGATGTACTTTTCATTATATTCTGGCAATTATTATTAGACGATTTTGTACTGCTTAGGAAGGACGTCTACCCGGCTACAGACTATCTCAATTAATACTTTTAGTTACCATATACCCTTCCTAAGCTTAATAAAATTGTGTAAATGTAGCTGAAATATAACATAAAAGACGTCGCCAGTACAGAAGAGGTTAACCTCTGTAACTCAAAGACAACTTGAATAATTGCGATACTATTTCTACCATTTACGAAGGGTCAGCCAGGGAATAGGTGTGGAAATGTACAGCCCATTTGCTCTAGCACTTTTTGGGTTACATAGGTTAGGGGTCACGATCTTTGGCCTACCCATAACACTATAGCCTATTTTTGTCCACCTGATGATAAACTGAATCACTTAGCAGCAAATTTCACGATACTTAATGGACAAATATGAAACTAATATTATATCCAAGTCATGTTAATACTAAGTTATCACAATTCACAACACATTTCGCTACACAATCTTCGTAATAACTGAGTAATGAAGATGGGAACATGGCAATTTACCCTCTGCTGAAAATATACTGACTATAGTGTAGAGGTAGGTACGTACATTCACGAACCTCCATATTTTCCACTATTGTTATCTCCTTAGTTCAAACTGAAATAAATATCCATAACAAACATTACAAACCCTGTATAGTTGAAGTTAACCATTGTGGCTATGATGAGGTTTATGTTTTATTTTATGGACCGCTTCTCCCTCATGTTTAGCCTCATTAGTTTTGATAAGCTAAGACGTTCGCTCCATTAGTTTGGCGATTATAAGATCTTTCGCCCCATATCTTTGTCAATATCAAGACCTTTCTTGTTTTTTAAGTGTCGATTTCTTCGTGGCGAGCGATAGCAAGCCTGTATGTTGGTAGGCACCAGTCTTCGGCTGGGATTTTTCCTTTTTTTTTTTACCTAAAAATATACAAATTTATCTCATTGAAGGATCTTGGGTGTGCTTTTCTTTAACTTCGTAGAGCAGCAAACTAAAAACCTCCCCTTAAGGTGAGATGGGTTTATTTATTTCCTTATTTATATATCGTTTTACAATTTTTTTAGTTGCTTCCCTAGACCTCCATCAAGCTGTAAAATCTCCATAGACCCCCCTTCAAGATAAATGTGTACATTTTTCGGTAGAACATTTTTCTGGCAAAGGGCCGGTTAACCATAAAAATACAGGCTCACGATCGTTCGCCGGAAGAAATATACACCTAAATGGCACGAAAGGTCTTAATTAATATTGACAAAGAAATGGGACGTAAAGTCTTAAAATCGCCAAACTAATGGGCCGAACACCTTATAATAAAAAAATCAATAGGGATAAACATGAGGGAGAAGGGGTGCCAGAAAAACCGGCCCATCCCCCCTTAATTAAGGAGTACTTTACATGAAATTACTAGAGGTATAATGTTTTGAATGTATGAAGGTGTGACTGTGGGTGTACAGAGGTGTACTATTGTCTACAGCTACCACCTGGTGAGGCCAGCTGATGATCTGTGGGGGGTCAAGGACGCTAATGGCTCTTGGAATGGCTTGCTGGGAATGCTGCATCGCCAGGTAGGAAGGGCAGTTCTGTCAATACATAAATACAAAATAATAATAGTAACAAACAAATAGAATAAATATAAACAATGTACCCACCCTATCCCATTCTTAAGTAAACTGTTTTAGATTTACAAAAGAGCGACCATTACTTGCATTACCGTATGTCCACAAACAATTCAGTAATATAAACCTGTTCCCTTCTATTTTCTGTATACACATTTCGTGTGTATTGTTTTTATTAGTATTATTAATTTGGATAGGATGGATCCTACAGTGCAACGCTTCGCAAATATATCACCATTAAGTTATATATGTGGAACTAGATATAACAGATTACTAAGGAAATCACAGTGGCATTATACCCTGGCTTGGAGGGTATGGAGGAAGTGGAAGAGGTGAGCAAAGTGTTTAAGGAAGAGATGTGTGCAGCATGGAAAGAAATATACGGAGTTAGGAGAAGAGGGAGGGGAGTGAAGGGTATAGCATGGTGGACAGAAGAGGTAAAACTAGCTGTTGAAGATAAGAAGAAAGCATATAGCGAGTGATTTGGTAGTAGAGGGTGTAGTATTTAATTCTAAATCTTTTATGCTAGTACTACGGGGGATAATTCGACAGTCATTTAGAAGTTCGTATATTTTATTTAACAGACTTTCTAACTACCCTAATAATAGGTTCTTGGCTTGGGCCGAGTTCAAGACACAGATTGAATATTACGTCAATTCATGCCAGGTTGTACTTTGGACCCCTAGAGTTCCCGTTACTCCCTAACTGAATCCCCGCTATTCAGGTATTGACTCAAGTCGACTTCGATCCTACGACCCGTTATTAGTGAACAATCCTAAATAATTAAGTCAAAACCCTGCTGTGTCTTTTATTGAGACCAGGGCCTAATGAACCATATGCTCCTTGCCCAACTAAAACAAAAGTTATATTCGTTCCTCTACTCTTTAGGTTTTTCTACGTTTACTGAGCCTTTTCCCAATCCCAAGGCTATAACATATATAATCTATCTCCTCAATACCAAGGCTATAACATATATAATCTATCTCCTCAATACCAAGGCTATAACATATATAATCTATCTCCTCAATCCCAAGGCTATAACATATATAATCTATCTCCTCAATACCAAGGCTATAACATATATAATCTATCTCCTCAATACCAAGGCTATAACATATATAATCTATCTCCTCAATACCAAGGCTATAACATATAATCTATCTCCTCAATACCAAGGCTATAACATATATAATCTATCTCCTCAATACCAAGGCTATAACATATATAATCTATCTCCTCAATACATAGAATCTATTTATTCCTCTGACACAACCGTCGTTACTACACAAGTACCTCCACAATGACATAACATCATACAAATTAACGAATGAGATTACAAGGTCTCTCTCTCGTACAATATGGGTTCCGCCACCCAGTTACTTCACAATCTAGGTTGTTACGTCCTGGGATATATAAACACTGGGCTCCTTCTATTGGACTGGTATGCGGCAACAAGCAACAACGGAAAACGCTAGATCCAACCCTTATCTATAAACCCAGGCAACAAACCACCCTAAACCGTCAAGAGTCCTGCCTGGACAACGAGGTATCCTATGACTCGGTTACAGGGTGCACGCACTATAGACTGCTGATAGTCAAGCAGGCTATATAAAAGATCACACAATTAAGTTGACTTAAAGCTTCAAGGAAAAGATAGATAACGGAATTAAATTGCAGAAACAATTTAATAGCAAACTAGAAGAAAGTACATTTAACGTTACGTTAATTAATACAACTAATCACCCCTGCGTGAAAGAAGGTGAGAGCAAACAGTCCTGAAAACATCATACAGGTAGACAAGATGCAGGTTTCTAAACTGCATGCGGCTACTGTAGGATCTGATGCTTAGCAAAGAAAGTACGTTACGGATTTAGAGAACTCTTAACTAATAAGCAGGAATAAATACTAGTGATAGGACCTACAGTGTATAATGGCATAGGTATAATTAAATAAAGGCAGCCCCTCGCAACATAACCACATACAGGTGTGCTTCTCACTCTTAGTCAGGCAAGCCTGCTCGGACAGAGTCTCTAAGCCACACCCTGACTCACAATGCTCACAAAGACGGTAAACTGTGGCACAATAACAAGCATACAGATATAATAAACCGCTAGCTGTTAATCTGCCAGGTGGCAGAGGTCTAGCCGGAAGGATATAGGCTTCGGATACCCGGGCTGAGCCACCTGCTCTAGCCTAGGGACGTTCCCAAGTCTGTGCGCCAAATTACTCTAATTGAAAGGGTGCTCTCTTGAGAGACTCAGATCCCAAGTATCTGACTCTCTCCTGGCGACCCTAAAACAAACGCAAGGCGTGCTAGCGCAGTGCTGAGTGGACTAGGCAAGGGCCCTCACACAACACAACACTAGACACACAGGCACACAGACAAGAAAATGCCCCCAGACTCCCACGGCTATCCTAGTAAAGTCGTGCAGGTCCACAGGACTCGCACCAGCAGACTTTACTTAAAGGATCGCAAAAGCCTCCCCTCCGGTCTAGCCCCTGCTCACCTGCCACAAGAACACACTAGCAAGCATGAAACCACCAAATATGAGACAACAAAAAGCTTCCTAGGTCTCATTAACAATTACATCTCTGCATAAGGCCCAAAATCCTATCTAATTATCTGAGAGCTCGTCGTTAATACAATAATAGATATAAGGTCTATCAAGGGGATGGGATAATTAATAGATTGGTGAAGTAGTGGAAAGAAGGTATACAAAGTAAGAGAGAAAGTTTCTAAGTGGGGGTTGAGAGGGATAGATATCAAGGGGGTCCGAAGGGTACGACAGTGAGGTGAGCTCTGAGTCTTGAATCTGTCTGGATCCCACCCTAAGCATGCGAAATACATCCCATGCTTGGCAACACTCAACACCGTTGCCGGGTCAAAATCCTCTACCCCTTGCGTGAGTCGAAACTAAGCCTAACGTTGCGATCAAATGGCAACATCCGGCTCGTTCCAAGCTAGTCTATTCCGCGCCCGCGCAAAGCAACGTCCCCCAGCCGGTCTCTCTCTCCCGCTCGTCTCCTCCCACTCTCACTAGACTTACATCTTATATATTATAATGAAACAATCAACTATCGAGAATAAAATATACTAAGATGTATTGGTTAAGAATAAGGGCAGCTTCAAGCTGTGAAACAACATAAGAATATCCCAGACATTAGTTACATTGTCGTAGGATATATACTAGGAAAAGCCGGCCGGCCGGCTGCCGCCAGCCGGTTTCTAAACGGCTGGGCAGCCGACACTCGCGCATGCCCTCACGTGGCTACTATGCAGGAGCGTCACAAGGTGTACAATCTTTACCTCAATAATACTATTGGGTTCCATCACCCCGTTACTTCACAATATAGGTTTACATTACTTATTTCAATGACACTATTGGGTTCCGTCACCCAGTTACTTCACAATATAGATTTACAATCTTTACCTCAACAACCCTATTGGGTTCCGCCACCCAGTTACTTCACAATTAGGTTTACAATCTTTATCTCAATTACATCTTCTGAATTTACTCTCTAGTAACCCTGTTACCAACACGCTAGGTTACCTTTCACTTTAATCAATTATCGTACTAACAAAAGATGAACTGTGCCTCAGACGCATATACGGAATAACTCTTTTAGACTTCATAATATCATAGTTCACATTGGACTAGTGTCCTTCGTTACAGTTTCCTTTTTACACAACTTAATAAATGATTCATAGGGACTAGTGTCCATCCCTACCTATAGCTAACCTATTAGGCAACTGAACAACTGTTTCCCTCTTTAACTTACTGGTTGCCTCATTTATTACCAAAAGTATTCTTTCCCTCCCCTCTTTACTTTTACTCTTTTAATCTCTAATCTATTTGGCAACTAAGCAACTGTTTCCCTCTTTAACTTTGGTTGCCTCATTTATTAACAAAAGTATTCTTTCCCCTACTCTTTTAATCTTTAATCTCTCCTATCAGATCCTATATAATAACTTCGGCTTGGTGCCGGTGCTAACAAAAATAACTAATTTATAATAAACACATCATCATCTTTATATACACAGGTAAGTCTAAATTTGTTTTCCTTTAGTCTTGTCCTAGAAGGACACATCAATTTATATAGCAAACCACCAGGTTAGTCCACCACAGCTCTCTTTCTCTCCTTATACTATGCGGGCCCAATATTGGTCCTTAAACAAATGTATTCTGGTATGCTGGATCAGGTGTGTGTGTGTCTGGAACTGTCCTTAAGTGAGGGCGAGGTAACTGGAAAAGTGGGTTCCTGTGGTTCCTTTGTGCCCGGGCGAGAGGGAGAGCAAGTAGGTTGTAGTGTGTGGACCCGGTGAGCTCTGAGGGGTGAGTGACCCCAGGAGTCCGCACGCGGCTACCTTTATACTCTGGCCTCCCGCTCTCGCGCGCTATGATTGGCTGATGGCTTTGCCCGGCTGTACTTTCGCACTGACTTTTTGCTTCCTTCATCTCCTCTCTCTTCTCTTCATAGTAAGTTCCAGGAAGTTGATTATAACCCTCTTTTGGTGGCTTACAGGAGTACAGGGCTGGCACTGAGGTATTACTCAAAGGATAATCAGAAGGAGTTCCTCGAGCAAAGAAAGAGAGTGACTTCTGAGGGGGAGTAGGAAGTCCAGCTTCGCGCTCCGATAATGGAGGCCGCTGATTGGTTGGTGGGCGGGGCCTGGCACGTTGCAGCCGTGAGCTAACAAAATCAGCTAGCTTTGCAAGTAAACAAAAGGGAGCGCGGTGATTGGCGGAGGGCGTTTCTACTTCATCACCCCCTACTGAATTTAGGCGAGCTCCTGATCGCCGCAATATTGTTCCCCTAAAATTTATGCCCTCCGGCTGCCACTCCACCAGTCCACTATGCTCACAGAGACATTTATGTAACTGGAGTGCAGGATTCTGATTTCCCACAATAGGTTTGGCTATTAAAACCTCCCCTGGCTGGTGGAGAAACTGCTTGAGAGCTTGAGTGGTATTAATTCTTTGCCCTTGCCCGTCGACTATTGCTACCAGTCGATGTAGTCGGTACTGAGAGTCAGACGGTAGAGGCATGGTGCCTTCCAACTGACAGGCACGTGCCCCGGGGGTCCTATTTATAGCCTCGTCCGGGTACCTGAATGGTGGGCGGCTAACCCTACCACTACGAGTGAGAGTTTCGGTGGGGCCCGTAAACTTGGTTGCCCTCGCGGGAGTCTTCTCCGGAACGTTAAGCAAAGGAGTTTATTGGGATTCTTTCACTTTAGCTGTGGGAGAACCGTTTATCCGGTTACCATCAAAAGATACGCCTCGCGGTTCTATCTTGTCTCGAGGACACTCTTCCTCACTACTTAAAGTCCTGTTTAAATCTCTCGGGGAAACTGAAACTTTGCTGTCTGGGAACGTAGACTTTCCCTCCTCAGTAAGCTCATACAAATCGTCTGCATCACTAGATACGATCTCTTCGCTTCCTAATTCTCCTTCTGACTCAACCTCAGGAAGACCCTCTCGATTCTTTTGACTAAGTGACCACCAAAGTGGAGAATCTTCTTGGTAGTCTCGAGTCGGAGTAGGACCTCTAACGTTGGGTCGAGCCGAGGAAGTATCAGGGTCGTCGACCCTGGATTCCGTTTCCTCTTCGCTCCCTTCCTCACTACCCCACTCACTCGTTTCTGGGGGAAGATTACCCTCATATCGTTTGGTATGACGAATATGAGTAACTGACACGACATCTCCATAATGTAAGTTTAACACTTGATAGGGCCCGTTTGTCTCGACAACCCTGAAAGGACCCTCGTATTTCTCCTCCAGTTTACCAGCTCGGGTGGGGTCATATCTCTTGACCAAAATATACTCCCTCCGGTGATAAGGATTATTTAGAGAGACTTTCTTAGGTTGTTGCTGAACGATATGATCATGAACTTGCTGTCGTCACTCCCCTTGTTCCTTCCAGTATTTTCCAGGTTGGGAATACTGCGTGGAGGGACGGGGGTAGGGCAATAATCGTTCTTGAGGCAATTTCGGTATGTTGCCAAAGATAATCTCATAGGGAGAATACCCTGTAGTCCTACAGACCGTGGTATTCATTCCCCAGACAATTTCAGGCAAAAGCTCCGGCCAACCCCGGGCGATTCTCTCCCCTTGTGAGCTCAGACTAGCCCGGATGCAGTTGGCTAACACCCTGTGATTCCTTTCACAGACAGCATTTCCCTGAGGGTAATACGGGGAGGTGTGCTGTATCTGATACCCCAAGGTTTCTCCCAAGTGTTGCCAGAACTCATTATTGAATTCCTTTCCCCTGTCACTCAGAATACCTCCAGGGGTGCCATACACAAAAATGATCTTTTCCAGGATAACCTTGGCCACCGTTTCAGCTTTCTTGTCCGGGATAGCGCAAGCGACCGTGTATTTAGAGAAAACGTCGACACAGGTCAAGATGTACCTTTTGTTTGTCTGTCTGGGCAGAGGTCCCATAATATCCACCGATAATTTGGCCCAGGGTGTACCAGCGGTAATATGTTCGGGCAACTGTCTAGGTCCCCTTCAATCTTTGCCCCTCTGGCATCCCAAACAATTTTGAACGACTTCTTTAACAACCTGGTCGGCCAAGTACCTTTCATTGAATTGTTGGAGAACCCTAGACTGCCCCAAATGAGCCCCCCTTCCCTTTTGTCCATGGAGGATTTGGATCATGTGTTTGGCCTCTGAATAATCAAGTACGACCCGATCTTGAGAATTTCTCCAGGCTCCCTTCGAAAACTTTACTTTATTACGAGGTCTAGGGTCATGTTTTTCCCCATGGGGTCCAGTGGGTTCAACGGGTGCTACCGGTAGTCGAGACAAGCCATCGGCATTAGTGTGTAATTTATCGGGTCTATGTCTAACTTCAAACGAGTACTCTTCCAAAATCCCCTTCCACCTGACAAAAAGTTTGTCTTCCATTTTCATTTTTCGGAGCCATTGTAAGCTATGGTGGTCCGTAATAACTTCAAAGTGGACCCCGGCTAGGTACGGACGGAAATATTGTGCAGCCCACACTAGAGCTAGACATTCCTTTTTCGTAACACTATAATTTTTTTCGCCCTTATTCAGTGTTCGGCTAGCACAGGCCACTATGCTTTCCTTTCCGTCCACTTTCTGGGCCAGAACGGCTCCGAGCCCTTCATCAGAAGCATCGGTGTATAGTTGAAGTGGGTTGGTGAAATCCGGATGACAAACTACGGGGTTAGAAGTTAATTTTTGCTTCAAGTGATCAAAAGCTACCTGACAACTCTGATCCCAGTCGGACCTCCTCCCTTTTTCTAGTCTCTGAGTCATGGGGCGAGCAATCTTAGAAAAGTTAGGTATGAACCTTCGATAGTAGGAGGCCATTCCCAGAAACGCTTGAATCTCTTTGACAGAGGACGGAGGTGAGATTTCGGCAATAGATCTCACTTTATATGGGTCCGGTTGAATACCTTTACTGGAAACCACATGCCCTAGATATGCCACCTCACGGGCCCCTAATTGGCATTTGGAAGGTTTCAGTTTAAGTTCTGCCCCATGATTCTTTCTAACACTTCTTGGAGTCAGTGAATATGTTCTCCCCAACTAGCGGAAAAGATTATGATATCATCTAAGTACGCCAAACAAGTTTTCCAGGTTAATCCCCTCAATACTTCGTTCATGACTCTAGTGAAACTGGCGCGGCCATTGCAAATTCCAAACGGCAAGACATTAAACTGGTAGAGTTTGCCTTCGCTCGTGGCAAATGCAGTTTTCTCTTGATCCTCGGACCTAACTGGTACTTGCCAGTATCCACTCTGGAGATCTAGGGTAGAGAACCAGGTCGACCCATTGAGGGATTCTAACGAGTCGTCAATACGAGGTAGAGGCTGCGGGTCTTTGATGGTGACATCGTTTAATTTCCGATAATCTACACAGAACCGAGTAGACCCATCTTTTTTTTTTACTAGGACTACCGGAGATGACCACGGATGTATGATTCCACTACTATCCCCTGTTTGATCATGTCTTCAACTTGTTCCTTTTCTTTTTGTCTCATAATAGGGTTTTGTCGTCGGTAGGGTTGTCTAATAGGAGGCCCTTGCGTGTATATCTCATGGGTGTGTCGGGTTCGAGCCGATCTGTGGTCCCCTTCGTTTTGAGCAAACACATCCCGGTACGTCTAGAGCAATTCATGTAAGGTACTGGCTTGACTTGAGGTTAATTTCTTCGGGATCTCAGGTAAGTTCACGGGTCCGTCAGTTCCAACAGTAGTTGGTTGAGCGGGTGTGACTTTTCCTAACAGTTTCCCTTTTTGATAACTAATCATGTCATCACCAAAATTAGCTAAAACTAGTTTCCTCTGGTCGGCAGTAATGAAGGTGGGAGATATTCTCACCCTATTCTGTGCATCGGGTTCAAAAATCCCGGCAGTCATGCCTGGGTTTGGGGGAATCTCTATAATTTTCCAAGATCTAGGAGGAATAGATAATTTTCCTGTGGTAGCTACTATTTGAGGTTGGAGAGTAGTCGTTGTATCTTTCGGCCCACACTGAATAGTTACTCCCAACTGACTCATGAGATCTATTCCCAGATACCCATCGACTCCACTGCTGTCTTTTCCCGATAAAACACAAAAATCGGTGGTCAAGGTAATTCCCTTCCACTGCACTACTGTTGCGATAGTTTTTCCTAGGATTGTCAGTGGTTGACCCCCGGCTCCTGACAACTGAATACTGGTTTGATTTAATGGGCCCATTTCTCGCTGATTTTGTCTTACGAAATTCTCCAGGAGACAACTTCGGTGTGCCCCCGTATCAATCAACATGTTCGCGGCTTTCCCATTTATGACTACAGTTTCACAAGGCGTTTGTCTCTCTAAGATATTGACCTCACTATACCACCCTTCTATGTGAGGTTTCACAGAAAATGTTCTCTCTCTTCCGGCATTGTAACTCTTGGCTGGTTTTCTGTCTCCCGGTATTCTACCGGAAGCATTCCTCTCCGGTCCGGATCGGTTCCCCTGGGTAGAGGTCGATCGTTTGGGAGTGCGAGTCTGGGGTCAAATCTAGAGGTTGGGGCTTGTGGATGGTTGGTACAGTTCCTAGCTAGGTGTCCGGTCTGTCTACATGCGAAGCATCGAATCAGGGCTTTCGGATACCCTTTCTTTGGGTTCTCCTCTTCTCCTTTTTGTTTTTCCTCTTTTACTTCTCTAGCCTCCAGAATCATTTTAATGACCTCCATCAATTCCTTGGTAGTGTTAACCTCATGAATGATGCAGTGTTTCCTAACTTATACCGGGCAGGCTTGGATCATGATCTCCCTGATCTCAGTTTCCTGGCTCTCTTGGTTCATATGGGGATACGCTAGTTTCACATTCTTAGTGGTTTCCCTCCTCAGGGCTCTCACATTTTGGCCATCAAGTTTCAAACTCTTCAGTTTGTCTCTGGCTTTTCTGGTGGAAGTCTCTCGGCCAAATTCTTCGATTAAGGCGCTCTTGACTTCAGCCCACGATACTAGTCCTTCCAGACGTACTCTCACATCATTCAGGGCCTTACCTAATTGTGCCTTTCCATAGGCGATTTTCTTCCCATTTTCCCCAACGTCAAGTAATGTGAACTGACATTCTAACTGCTCAATCCAAAGCTCGATTTCTTCCTTCCCCTCTTCCCATAGTCTGAATGGTAACATGCCAGTCATCCTACCTGTTCCGTTAGATAATTATACTCAATCCAAATGATTTGTCGAATCCCACCGCTTGCCACCATAATGCAGTATTTAATTCTAAATCTTTTATGCTAATACTACGGGGGATAATTCGACAGTCATTTAGAAGTTCATATATTTTATTTAACAGACTTCCTAACTACCCTAATAATAGGTTGTTGGCTCGGGCCGAGATGAGTTCAAGACACAGATTGAATATTACGTCGATTCATGCTAGGTTGTACTTTGGACCCCTAGAGTTCCCGTTACTCCCTAATTGAATCCCCGCTATTCAGGTATTGACTCAAGTCGGCTTCGATCCTAAGACCCGTTATTAGTGATTAATCCTAAATAATTAAGTCAAAACCCTGCTGTGTCTTATATTGAGACCAGGGCTTAATGGACCAAATGCTCCTTGCCCAACTAAAACAAAAGTTATATTCGTTCCTCTACTCTTTAGGTTTTCCTACGTTTACTGAGCCTTTTCCCAATCCCAAGGCTATAACATATATAATCTATCTCCTCAATACCAAGGCTATAACATATATAATCTATCTCCTCAATACCAAGGCTATAACATATATAATCTATCTCCTCAATACCAAGGCTATAACATATATAATCTATCTCCTCAATACCAAGGCTATAACATATATAATCTATCTCCTCAATACCAAGGCTATAACATATATAATCTATCTCCTCAATACCAAGGCTATAACATATATAATCTATCTCCTCAATACCAAGGCTATAACATATATAATCTATCTCCTCAATCCCAAGGCTATAACATATATAATCTATCTCCTCAATACCAAGGCTATAACATATATAATCTATCTCCTCAATACATAGAATCTATTTATTCCTCTGACACAACCGTCGTTACTACACAAGTACCTCCACAATGACAAAACATCATACAAATTAGTGAATAAGATTACAAGGTCTCTCTCTCGTACAATATGGGTTCCGCCACCCAGTTACTTCACAATCTAGGTTTACAATCTTTACCTCAATCACACTATTGGGTTCCGCCACCCAGTTACTTCACAATTAGGTTTACAATCTTTATCTCAATTACATCTGAATTTACCCTCTAGTAACCCTGTTACCAACACGCTAGGTTACTTTTCACTTTAATCAATTATCGTACTAACAAAAGATGAACCGTGCCTCAGACGCATATACGGAATAACTCTTTTAGACTTCATAATATCATAGTTCACATTGGACTAGTGTCCTTCGTTACAGTTTCCTTTTTACACAACTTAATAAATGATTCATATGGACTAGTGTCCATCCCTACCTATAGCTAACCTATTAGGCAACTGAACAACTGTTTCCCTCTTTAACTTACTGGTTGCCTCATTTTTTACCAAAAGTATTCTTTCCCTCCCCTCTTTACTTTTACTCTTTTAATCTTTAATCTATTTGGCAACTAAGCAACTGTTTCCCTCTTTAACTTTGGTTGCCTCATTTATTAACAAAAGTATTCTTTCCCCTACTCTTTTAATCTTTAATCTCTCCTATCAGATCCTATATAATAACTCTTCGGCTTGGTGCCGGTGCTAACAAAAATAACTAATTAATAAACACATCATCATCTTTATATAATCAGGTAAGTCTAAATGATTTGTCCTTTAGTCTTGTCCTAGAAGGACACATCAATTTATATAGCAAACCACCAGGTTAGTCCAACACATCTCTCTTTCTCTCCTTATAATGTGCGGGCCCAATATTGGTCCTTAAACAAATGTATTCTGGTATGCTGGATCAGGTGTGTGTGTGTCTGGAGCGAGTTCTTTGATCTGAATGTTAGGTTAAAGCAAGGGTGTGTGATGTCACCATGGGTGTTCAATATACATATGGATCGAGTCATGAAAGAAAGACAAGGTAGGGCAGTGGATGTTGGTGCACCACTGATAAGGGAAGGAAACGAGGAGTGGAAGTTGCCTGTACTGCTGTTTGCCGACGATACAGTTCTGATAAGCGATAGTGAATGGGATTTGCACCGCCTGGTAAATAGTGTGTGAAAAACGGAATCTTAAGGTAAATGCGGGGAAAAGTGAGGTTATGGTCTCTGAAATGGGTGGAGCGACAGAGTGTGAGGTGAGGTTGAACGGTCAGGCTATGGAGAATGATAGCTCATAAAAGTATTTGGGCAGTGTGTTGAGTAAAGATGGGAGTATGGATGAAGAAGTGCAGGAGAGGGTGCAACAGGGGAAGAGGGTTTTAGGAACGCTAAAAGCAGTAACAAGAAATAGGGTGGTCAGCATGGAAGTAAAGAAGTCCTTGCATGACAGTGTGGTAATCCCGACATTGACTTACGGGAGCTAAGCATGGACGTTGTTGGAGAGACTCAAACCAAGAGTGATAAGGGTGGAAATGAGTAACTTGAGAAGTGCGTGCAGAGTTACATGGAGGGATAGACAGATGAATGAGGAAGTACGAGAGTGGTGTGCTGTGGATATACTGTAGATGTGCTAGAATGTGTGAAAAGTAACACCTTGAAATGGTTCGGCCACGTGGAACGTATTGAAAGCGAGAGAATGACTAAGTGAGTGTACGAGAGTGAGGTGGAAGGACAGAGAGGGACAGGTAAAATGAGAGAGAGGTGGAAGGATAGAGTTAACAAGTATATGTATGAAAGTGGTGCTGGATGGTGTGACGTCTACCAGCATTGGCAGAATCGCCTCTCGTTAGCCACTAGCGCTCGCCAGGGACATCGAAATGGGCTACAGTTATCCGAGAAATGTTGTTCTTTCTTTCCTAGTACTCGCATTGTCACAGACAGTCAAGTGGTGGTCTTTATTTTCCTCTGTGACAACGGGAAGTATTTTATATCATTAATAGAATATAAGATGCATTGTGTAAAGTTAAAGAGAAAGAGAGATATAGGCAGCGTGGTGGTAATATGTGCGTGTGTATGTATGTGCTGCCTCGCTCGGAGGAGTTTTCACGCTCGCGCCGGCTTTCCCTCGCCTATGATTGGCTGGTGGATCCTAGCGCGTCCTAGGGGCCTGCTGCCTTGTGACATCTCGGCCCGTGATTGGCCGACCATCGCGCCCTTGCGGGCTCCTGTGTAACTAACCTCCTCCATGAGGGTTCCCAGGAGCTGCCCTCCTCAGGACAGGCTTGGCGCGCATGCTTCTAACATCCCCTTGCATACTCTCCCCCGATCACCACCTTTACCACTGTTTCTCTCACTCAATTCTCTCTTTCCATACTCTAATCTGTATTCACTTACTTATCCCCTTGGGTTCTGCATACGGTTTCCATAGCCGGCCCATTGTATTGCATGCGCCGTCCTCTGAGATATTTACATGTACTTAGAATAGGTTTGAGGGTTCTTAGTTAGTATAGGTTAAGAACTCTGTGTGTGTCTCCATAATTGATTTAGTGTTTCTGCTCTTTAATTTAATGCTAGACTGGGATAGGGTAACTGTAGTCGTTGTCTCCGATGTGTGTACGGTTTGCTTATACCTACACGACTTCGACCGGTCCTGTGGTAGCCTGGGTTGTCTTTTCGGCTGCATCTTTTGCGAGTGCAGCATTGTGTTGACTGAGGGCTTTGGCCTGTTCCAGTTCCCCATTTTGCTGCCTCTTTGCTTGTATTTTGAGGGTCGCCAGGATAGAACCAGATACTTGTGATCTGGATCTATCAAGAGAGCACCCCAGTCAATTAACGTAACTTAAAGGATGCAGTCTTAAGGACATCGCTAGGCTACGAGCCTGTCTTGCTCAACCCCAGTTCCTTACCTAGAGTATCCCAGCTAGACATTATTAATTGAGTAGACACTTGTTAGTATTTAATATAAGCTCTTTGATATGTACGCATTATTATTCACAGCATTTATTAGTCTAGGTTGATGCTGAGCCACACAACCAGAGCAGACTGTTTCGTTGATGAGGAAGTACTTCTTTTAGTGTCGAGCATTACTACCGTTGCGCATTTATAGTATTCTCGTGTCAGTTAACATTATATGTCCTATCTTTTAGTGTATTCCATTTACACGTGTGATGTCCTGCCTCCTGCCTTTATATAGTTTAAGATACGAGCATCTTATGAGCATCAGACTTTCTTCAGAAGTTTCCAGGTCTATGCTGTAGGACTATACTTCACTTTCTTTCAGATAGGAGTGAAGAGTTTATTGAGTAACTGTATTGAAGCATCTTTTTATTGTATTAAATCTTGCAGTGATTTAATTGATCTTTTCATAGATTCCTTTTTATGCATTTTAACGTAACTTGCATCTTGTTTGTTATCAGGCTATACCAGTGTGGGTTAGCCTGAAGTAGAGTACATTTATGCCCAGTTAAGGATACCCCGTTATCGCAGATTAACTCTGGAGGGTATAGGTGTTTTTGTTCGCCGGCATATAAGTTCGAGGGTTTGGATCTAGCGTACCGTTGTTGCATAGTGCCCTATTACTAGTCCAATCATTAAGTGCCCTTGTTTTATTCGTAGCCCCGGTCGTAACAAATGGCGACCTTGCCTAGTATCTTATCTTAGTCGTCATACCAAATGAACTAAGAAATAATTGCAGGATTTTTGGACATTTTTTTTTTGAGGAATATTTTGGACACGTTGATTTTTTTTTTGGCAACGTAGTATAGCACTTGAGTTGTCTTCGAGCATTTTTGAGTGAATAGTGCTACATGAGAGTTTAGGTACTCCTTTTGTTTTATATACGTTGAGAATTTCCGGTGGACACTATGTCTAGCGACGGATCAGTGCACAGTGAGGACACAGTATGGGAAGCAGGCTCTGAGGTGCAGAAGCAGGGTTTGTTAGAAGGCATTAGAGTAGTAACTAGTGAGGAGGATGCAAGGAAGTTTCTGGAGATGCCTATTACTGTTGACCGGGTGTCGGGGATTGATCGGCATGGTCTCCAGTGTTTGGCCACGGTCACGGGGCATGTTGGCACTAGCAGCATGACGAGAGGTGACCTGGTGGCCTGTGTGCTCGGTGTGGTGCATGGGGCTTCGGGTGGAGCGGGAGCTGGGGCACCTTCGGCCCAGCCCCCATTCCACTCGACTCCTACCATGGTGCCCCTCGGGCTCCGGAGACGAGGATGTTCCCGCAGGCCGATAGTCACTGGCAGCGTAGTTTGCCCCTGGGTGGATCACTGGGTGGGCCTCCAAATGCTGCATCTCCTCCTTTAACTCCAGAGATGATCTTCCAGCTTGAGATGGCTAAGATTCAGCAGCAGCAACGAAAGCATGAGGCTGAGCTCGAGCAACGGCAGCAAGAGGCTGAGGCTGAGGAGAGAAAGGCCATACGCGAGGCTGAGCTTCAGGTTGAGGCTACGAAGTACCGTGCAGACATAGAGCTTGAGAAGTCTCGGGTGGAGTCGACAGGGCAGCGTCTCGGTTCTGGGAATCGAGGTCTTGATCAGTCTTTATCGCACCTTCTTAAGTTAGTCCCTGCATTTGACGAGTCGGGTGTCACCAAGTTTTTCCTGCGTTTTGAGAAGAAGTGCCGGGAGCACCAATGGCCCGAGGTTAAGTGGGCAGCCCTTGTTTCCTCTAGGTTGGTTGGCAAAGGACTCAAAGCATATGATGCGTTGCCCTTGGAGTCTTGCATCGATTATGAGGTACTGAAGGAAGCTGTTCTGCGGGTGCACGAGTTACAACCAGAGACATATAGGTTGAAGTTTCGGGGTGTTACGAAGGGTCGTGAGTGCACTTTTCTAGAACATGCCCGGGAACTGTCTGATGCTTTGAGAAATTGGCTGAGGTCAGAGAAGGTGACGACGTTCGAAGAGCTTGAGCAGTTAGTCCTTCTAGAGCAATTTTTTAAGTGCACAGGCGACGACCTGATTTTGAACCTCAAAGAGAAACAGCCTAAAACTTTACAAAAGGCAGCTGAGTTGGCTGACCTGAGAATGTCACTGATTCGTGGGTGCGGGTCTGCACAACGGACCGATGCAGTTAACAAGGGGCGCAACACTCCCCCCCCCCCCCCCCCCCCCGAGTCAGTGATGCAACATTTAATAACGAGAGTAAGAGCAATGATATTAATTTTGATCACAAACCTAAAACCGTCCCATTTAAGAAAGGTCAGGGCCCTTCCCCACCTCAGGGGAAGTCCAAGGGTGAAGTAGAGTGTTTTAAGTGTCATAACAAGGGGCATTTTGCACGTTCCTGCCCTAGTAACCAACCTACTGCAGTCGTGTCTTTGGCTAGCAACATTGGGGTGTCTCTGAGGTCTTCTGCATTTACCCGGGGTGATATGTCAGATGCGGGGGCACAGCCAGTGAAGGAGTGTCCGGAAGACCCGAAACCTGTCCGCGATGCTTTTTGCGACCATAGAGGGCGTGGCTGCGTGAGTTGGGCTGGTTGAAAGCATGGGTTGGAGTTGTTGCGTGATACAGGGGCATCCCAGACTCTGATGAAAAACTTTACAGGCCAACCTATAAACGCGGCACGGGTAGTTGTAGTGCAGGGTATTAATGCTACAAGGTCATACCCGTTGGTTCGAGTGGAGCTGGAGGTTGATGGTGTGACACGAGAGTTAGATGTTGGAATCGTAGAGAAACTGCCAGTAGAGGGCGTCGACCTTCTTCTCGACAACGACTTTGCGGTGCCTACTTCTGAGGTTCCACCCTTAGTCGTTGCCGAGAGGGCGGCCGACGTGAGTAGGGAGGGGCAGCAGTTGGTCGAGAGGTGTCAAACACAGCAGATGGCGTGTGTTGTCACCCGATCTCGTGCATCTAAGTTGTCACAGCCTATTCCTCAGTCTCTAGACCAGCGGAGGAACGGTCGGAAGGAGAAAGCTAAAGTTGGAAGTTTTGTGAGTTTTAATCCAGCGGCTCTTCTTAGCGACTCAGTACTTGACCCAGAGGTGAGCTCCGGAGTGGCCCCAGAACCTGTCACCCCTAGTGACATGGTTGGGCGTGATGGCACTCCGCGACAGAGTAGTTCCCAGGTGGAGGAGAGTTGTGGGAACGGGGCTATTGAACACGAGGATGGGGAAACATGTCATGTGAACCTGTTAGAGGAGTTTGTGAGGCAACCACCTGAGCAGCCTACTGTCCCTGCGTTGCTCTGCAGCGGTCAAGGTGGAGAAGGAGAGGGGGGCAGTGGGGCACAGGTGGAGGAGAGATGGGATTGTCATGTCTCGGCGGAGCACTGGGCGGGAGACACGAGTCTGGTGGCTGTGGAAGCGCTAGAGCACCTGCCTGAGCAGCAGTGTGCAGCGCTCCAGCACCAGCTCGTTTCATATCCCACTGGTCGTGCCGAGCACCCAAGCCTCACAACTCATGCGGGGCACGATGTTCCACTGGCAGGTCACTTGAGTGTGAGTAGACCGTTGGCCTCGTTGTTTCGGTGGTTCAAGGTGGGCGACGAGGCTTTCGCATGGTTTTCAGGTCAGGGTCGACCCATGGCTGCCAAGGGTGGTGGTCAGAATGAGGACAATGAGCAGATTGGTGAGGTTAGCTGTGGAGTGGATGTGCCCAGTCATCGCATAGCCTCCCAATGCTGCTCTAGTCAAATGCAACAGCCCTACCATAGACCGACTGTATCTGGCCATGTCGCTGAAGGCGGTGATGCTGCGCAGGCAGATGTAGTCGCAAGGAATGCGGGGGTGCGCATGTACGGTATCGGCGGGGAAGCCTTAGCAATTATGAACTATGGGAGTGACTGCACAGGTGGTACTGATTGTCCCTCTCATGACCTGGCTGTTCTAGGGACGAAGGTGGAGAAGGAGGGAGTCTTTAGTTTAGAAGCTGCGGTCTCGGCGGGTTTGTGGGAGGGCACTAGGCATGTTGTTCTTCGAGATAAGTTGCAACCTCTTGTTCCTGAGATGTTGTTTACTAGGCTGTGGCAGTACATCCGCATGTTTGGTGCTTCTCCAGGCCTGATGTACGGGGTAGAATCCGACATGGAGGCTGGAGACAGTGCAAGGCTCAGGTTAATTCCCTACCGTATAAATCCTGCTTAACTGTCTGTCGTGAAAGCAGAGCTGGACTACATGTGGAAAAAGGGTCTGAGGGATAAGGGATATCGTGAGTGGTTGTTGCCAGTGAGTTTGCAACCTGAGTTGAGTGGCAAGATCCGTGTGTATGGTGATTGCAAGAGTGTGGGTGCATTATCCCTGACAGACACCTATCCATTACCTAGAGTTGACGACACCATAGACCGCTTCGGGGCTGCCTCGCTTATCACGAAGGTAGAACTAGTGAAAAGTTATTGGCAGGCCCCGTTGCCGGAGAGAGTGAAGAGAGGTGCCAGTCTTGTGATGAACTGGGAAGTTTATCAGTGTCAGGTGTTGTTTTGCTGCCGAAACACAAGTTGGATGTGTGGCATGTTAAGGGCACTGATAATGTTTTGGCTGATTGTTTGTCACGGGAGGTTTTGTTTGCAGGAGAACCCTCGCCGTTCAGTCAGTGTGTGTTGAGAGTGGAGAAAAATCAGGCTTGCTCCTGTAGAGCAGCCTTCAAAAACAACATTAAAATTAAATACAAAAAATCACATAAAAACTCTTTCTTTTTTATAGTTAATTGTAAGTTGCCAATGTTATAGCTAAAGTCCTAATTTGAACCTGTCTTTCACTTAGTAGGATGGGCTCTGTGAAGCTCACTCAGGGAGCATAGCAGGCTAAAATTATACTATTATGTTGGGGAGGGGTTATAAGATTTTCTTTATGCTAATATGTTGTTTTATTTAAGATTGAGCTTCGCATTTCATTTGTGGTGGAGTGGCTAGGTGTGGCGGGTCTTGTCGGCATTCTGCCTTGTCAGATATGGTGCTCGCCTAATGTTGAGCGTCCCATATCTTGGGCGGGGTGTGACGTCTACCAGCGTTGGCAGAATCGCCTCTCGTTAGCCACTAGCGCTCGCCACGGACATCGAAATGGGCTACAGTTATCAGAGAATGTTGTTCTTTCTTTCCTAGTACTCGCATTGTCACAGACAGTCCAGTGGGGGTCTTTATTTTCGTCTGTAACAACGGGAAGTATTTTATATCATTAATAGAATATAGGATGCATTGTGTAAAGTTAAGGAGAAAGAGAGATATAGGCAGCGTGGTGGTAATATGTGCGTGTGTATGTGTGTGCTGCCTCGCTCGGAGGAGTTTTCCCGCTCACGCGGGCTTTCCCTCGCCTTTGATTGGCTGGTGGATCCTGGCGCGTCCTAGGGCCCTGCTGCCTTGTGACGTTTCGGCCCGTGATTGGCCAACCATCGCGCCCTTGCCGGCTCCTGTGTAACTAACCTCCTCCATGAGAGTTCCCAGGAGCTGCCCTCCTCAGGACAGGCTTGGTGCGCATGCTTCTAACATCCCCTTGCATACTCTCCCCCGATCACCACCTTTACCACTGTTTCTCTCACTCAATTCTCTCTCTCCATACTCTAATCTTTATTCATTTACTTATCCCCTTGGGTTCTGCATACGGTTTCCATAGCCGGCCCATTGTATTGCATGCGCCGTCCTCTGAGATATGTACATGTACTTAGAATAGGTTTGAGGGTTCTTAGTTAGTATAGGTTAAGAACTCTGTGTGTGTCTCCATAATTGATTTAGTGTTTCTGCTCTTTAATTTTATGCTAGACTGGGATAGGGTAACTGTAGTCGTTGTCTCCGATGTGTGTAAGGTTTGCTTATACCTACACGACTTCGACCGGTCCTGTGGTAGCCTGGGTTGTCTTTTCGGCTGCATCTTTTGCGAGTGCAGCATTGTGTTAACTGAGGGCTTTGGCCTGTTCCAGTTCCACATTTTGCTGCCTCTTTGCTTGTCTTTTGAGGGTCGCCAGGATAGAACCAGATGCTTGTGATCTGGATCTATCAAGAGAGCACCCCAGTCAATTAACGTAACTTAAAGGACGCAGTCTTAAGGACATCCTAGGCTATGAGCCTGTCTTGCTCAACCCCAGTTCCTTACCTAGAGTATCCCAGCTAGACATTATTAATTGAGTAGACACTTGTTTGTATTTAATATAAGCTCTTTGATATGTACGCATTATTATTCACAGCATTTATTAGTCTAGGTTGTTGCTGAGCCACACAACCATAGCAGACTCTTTCGTTGATGAGGAAGTACTTCTTTTTAGTGTCTGCGCATTTATAGTATTCTTGTGTCAGTTAACATTATATGTCCTATCTTTTAGTTGATTCCATTTACACGTGTGGTGTCCTGCCTCCTGCCTTTATATAGTTTAAGATACGAGCATCTTATGAGCATCAGACTTTCTTCAGAAGTTTCCAGGTCTATGCTGTAGGACTATACTTCACTTTCTTTCAGATAGGAGTGAAGAGTTTATTGTTGTTTAGAGTAACTGTATTGAAGAATCTTTTTATTGTATTAAATCTTGCAGTGATTTAATTGATCTTTCCATAGATTCCTTTTTATGCATTTTAACGTAACTTGCATCTTGTTTGTTATCAGGCTATACCAGTGTGGGTTAGCCTGAAGTAGAGTACATATTTTATGCCCAGTTAAGGATACCCCGTTATCGCAGATTAACTCAGGAGGGTATAGGTGTTTTTGTTCGCCGGCATATAAGGTCGAGGGTTTGGATCTAGCGTACCGTTGTTGCATAGTGCCCTATTACTAGTCCAATCATTAAGTGCCCTTGTTTTATTCGTAGCCCCGGTCGTAACAATGGGAGGAGGGGCGTCGACTGACTGGGGACAGAAGTGCATGGGGGCGTTTCATTTGAGTACAAAGGAGTATAAAGGAAATCAAGCAACAACAGGTCTAGTGACCCTTCTAGGCTGCTTGTCTTCCAAAACACTGATGATCAAATGTCCAAACAGTGTTTTAGAGTGGGTAAGGGAACATTGGAAAGGGAACTAATGTCCGTGGCAGGATTAGGAAGTTAGTAGGGGACAGAGGGGTTAGGAACTGAGGGGAGGATAACATAAAGTTAATAATTTACAAACGCAGTCAGTCGCGGGTTTGATGCGAGATATTTGTCTAGGCGGAGTTTAAATGAATCAACGGTGCTGCAGTCTATAACGTCTCGGGGAAGCTCATTCCACAAGTTGACAACTCGATTGAAGAAGAAATTCTTAGATTCGTGTGAGTTAAAAGATTTACCTATAATTTTGCAACCTTTGCCCCGCGTGTAATTAGATTGGCCGATAGTGAAGTACTTACTACAGTTCATATTGTTGATGCCTTTGATGATTTTGAACACTTGAATTAAGTCACCTCTTAACCCTTAAAAAGCGGCTCACCACATAAGTCGTTTTTAATAAAGCTGGACTATGTGGCGGCGCTCGACATAGGTCGAGCGGCAATTTCAGCACGTAATGTTGCTGAGAGAGAGAGACAAGTGGTGGCAAGAGACTAGCGAGCGTATGACTGCTCCAGACCACCGCGGCGAACCTACTGACACGAATCTCAGCTCCCTCCTCCCTCTCTCACTCGCTATATACGGAATTGTATCGGGAAAGTGGCTAATTACCTTCTTTTTGCACTCGCGTTGCACGGTTATTGCAAGAAAACTAGCCATCATAAAAGGATCGTTATGGTGTCATTCGAAAGCTCTGTTTATGCCCTTTCAGGGATAGATACTTGTTTTACGGTCTGGGTCTTATTTAGGCATGAAAATGTTCACGTAAACAGCCCTATTTTGGCTAAAAACACCCCGCTGGGCGGTACATATAAATAAACCGCATAGGCCGCTAAAGAAGGGTTAATGTGCGCTGGGTTAAAGGAAATAGATTTAATTATCTAAGATGCTCTTTGTATGGTTTGTTCTTTAGGCTAGGTATCATTTTGGTAACTCTACATTGAACTCGTTCTAGCTTGTTTATATCTTTTTGGTAATAAGGGCACCAGGATTGAACGCAGTATTCCAGAAGAGGGCGGACTAAGGAATTGTAAAGGGCTAGGATAACTTCCTTGGATTTATACTCAAATGACCTGCCTATAAAGCCAATTTTTTTGTTTGCCTTCCTAACAACTTCTGAACATTGTTGACTCGGTTTTAGGTTACTCGATATTGTTACCTCCAGATCGGTTTCTCTGTTTACATTCTTAAGCTGAGTGCCATTCATCGAATAGTTTGCTTTCTCATTTAGGTATCCGATATGTAGTACTTTACATTTATCCGCATTGAAACTCATTTGCCAAATTTGGGCCCAACATGACAATTTATCTAGATTGTGTTGCATATCGTCAACTTGTTCTTTTTGAGAGTACGCTATTTGCAGTTTTTGTATCGTCAGCAAATTTTGAGATTGTACAGGTGAGACCCTCATCGTTACATGAGTTGTTACATCGTTGATGTAAATTAGAAAGATAATTGGTCCTAGTACCGATCCCTGGAGTACCCCGCTACTTACATTGGTCCATTGGTCCATCCCCTTCGGAGATTACAGCGTCCGGCAAAAGATAGATAGACGATACCCTGTTCCAAATAAGTAGGCCCAAACTCCTGAACATTACACTCTATATCCCACAAACTGCTCGATTAATCTAGTCAATATTTATACCATTTTGGAAGGGCCAGTCAGGGTATAGGTGTGGAAATTTACAGCCAATTTGCTCTAGGAAAATTCAACTTTCACCACCGCCAATGGCTCTCCTCTCATTCTACTGACCAACCTGGTGAACAAGCCTACATCTTTTCTATCCTAAATGACCTAGAGCAGTTGGTTCAGCAACCCTCCCGTATCCCGAATCGCTTCAGAGATCGGCCCAACATTCTTGACTTGTTTCTAACTTCTAACCCTTCTGCTTATAGTGTCAATCTTTTCTCTCCTTTAGGCTCCTCTGACCATAAACTTAGCTCTGTCACCTGTCATATCTCTCCTGTACGGCCACCCGATCCTTGTGGCACTTTGGCGCTGCCAACCGCGAGGCTCTTCGGCAGTATTTCTTTGATTTCCCCTGGAATTATTTCTCCTTCTGTGGCTGGGGACCCTTGGAGAGTGCTGAACCCATTGCTGAGGTAATCCTCTCGGGCATGGAGGCATTAATTTTATTTTATTTCTCTCAGCCTAATGCAAAATAATCTTGGTTCACTCACGCTTGTTCTATTGCTGTCCGCATTAAAAAGGAAGCTTTCAATTGGTACCGTCACCTTCAAACTAAAGAATCTCATTCTTCCAGTGTGTCTGCCCGCAATCAAGCCAAATCTGTTCTTCCAATCGCCAAACACTCATTCATCAATAATAAATGCACTGAAATATCCAACTCTAGCTCTTCCCAAGCTTTCTGGCATCTAGCCAAAAACCTCTCCAACAATATTTCTTCCTGGTCTTTCCCTCCCCTTTTCCTCTCTGATGGCACTACCATCACTTCTTCTTCTGACAAAGCTGAACTCTTTGACTAAACTTTCGCTAGAAACAGTATTTGAATCAATCACGGCACCAATGGCAAATAAAAGCGGGTCATCTCGGTATTTGGATCTTTCCTGCCACATTTTATAAAATAAATTATGCTGTTTGAACTTAACGAGGTCTTGTAATGGAAGATACCCTGACTCTACATAACAAAATTATGTCATTGCAAGTAGTTCGCCTCACTCCAAGTAACTGCCTCTAACACCAGTTGTATAACTTAATAACTGGCTTCAGATCTGAGCACAATCACAGCTCGCATCCATAAATCAATGTTGACATAAGGCTGCATCAAACACTCGCTTTTTCACTATAAAAGGAACATCATTATTTTTCATTACAAATGATACATACTTAAGTACATGGTACATCTTTGCATTAGCATGGGCTCTAACAGCCGATGAAGCACAAGCATCACTCGTAAATGGTGAACCCAAATAAACATATGTATCACACTTGTTCACAACTAGCTCGTTTACAACCAATGGCTCAGAGTCTGCTTTACTACCGCTAATCACGAAAAACTTTGTCTTTGATTGATTGATTTTCCTCCCATACTCAGTACAATATTTCTGTAATATAGACATTTTGGCTCGAACATTCCTTGATTTTGGCCCTGTCACTCTTTCAACTCATGGGGAGGCACTCGTCACAGGCAGTTTTGCCTTCTGTCTCCCTCATTCCCACAGGAAAAACAAATTCTTACACTTCCCACCCTATTCTACATCTAACAGATATTTATACAGGACAGAGTGAGCCAAGCATAATGAGAGCTGAGACATGACATATTAGTGCTAACTTACCTACAGGAGGTGGAGATGGCTCTAGGACCCTTCGGCGTGACTCAGTCGAGGGAGGAAGCGGCGGACTTCTCGATATCGGTGTACAGCTCGGCCGAGAAAGTCTTTATGCAGAGACCCCAAATCACCAGCGACCTGGGGGGATTCATCAGGCCTTTCACACCCACGGTAAGCAGATGTTACGAAAACTTGGGACAAATATTCAGGGGACAGTGGTTGTTTTTTGGGTCTAATTATATATACCGGTATATATTCATTAAATGTTTAGTTTCTCGCTAAACCTTCATCAAACTTTAAAAAAACACTCGCTACACCCCCATCAAGATTAATTTGTACATTTTTCGATAGAAAAATATCCCGGCCAAAGGCTGATTTCTCTTAAAATTACAGGCTCGCTATTGCTCGCCAGTAAAATATCGACACCTAAATGGCACAAAATGTCGATATTGATATAGAAATGTGATGAAAGGTTTTAAAATCGACAAACTAACGTGGCGAACGTCATACAATCTGAAAACCAATGGGGCTAAACACAAAGGAGAATGGGGCCCAGAATAACAGGCCCATCTCCCCTTAATCCTATGTAATAGGATCACTGAATTCTGGTTGTCTGAATAACTTAGACCATTTCCTTCAATTTTAGTCATCTTCCGTAGTTAGGGAATATAGTCCACTTGTTAAGTGGCAGGTTGTGTGGGAATTATTGGCGTTTTGATACAAGTATCAAAATTAGATGTGGAACCACCACATGTTTAGCTTTTGTAGGCTTTGGAACCCGTTTTCAATGTTTTCATTTAGAGTTCTTAAAAAATTAGATTTGCCTCAAACTGTACATCATATTATAAATGTCAGACTAATCACAAATGAATCGTCTGTGCAAGAGATACAAAATATAGCAAACTCAGTAAGACATCTTTACCACTTCCTTACTCATCCTTAACCTTATCTATTCCCAATAACTTTTTTGACCACCACTATTTCGCTCCAATAGATTGCCGATTAGAAAACATTTCCACTCAATCAGATGTCCTGGAGGCATTGAAAGTAACATGATTTTCTCTGCCCCAATCAGAAATAATTGATATATCAGAACATGGGCTTTCCTTGGCCTCGTCATATGAATTTTGGAGTGACTGCATGCTGGGTTGTTGTGAAAAACTAGTTGTTGAATAGTGTGGGGTAGAGTCATCAGTATATGAGTGAATAGTACCAGAGGTACAGTGGAGGAGATCATTAATGAATAGTAGAAAGATAATTGGAGAAAGGATAGAACCCTGAAGAACACCAGAGTTTATAGGTTGAGGAGGTAAGCAATGGCCGTTCACAACTGCAGCTATGGAACAGTCAGAAAGGTTATAAGAAACAAAGGCACAGCAGATAGAGGGATAGAAACCGAAGGAGAGTAGTTTGGAAACTAGAGATTTGTGCTAGCCTCTATCGAAGGCTTTCCATATGTCTAGCACAATACAAAAAGTCTCACCAAAGTCCCAAAGGGAGGATGATCAATAGTTAGTAAGAACAGCGAGAGCACAAGTAGAGAGGCCCTCAAGGAAACCATACTGGCGAGCTGACAGTTGATTATGGGATGATAAATGCTTCAGAAATTTTGAATTAAGAATAACTTCATAAACTTTAGATATGCAAATAATGGGAACTATTGGAGAATTGTTGAAGGGTTGAGAGCGGTCACCCTTCTTTGGGACAGGTTGAATGACAACAAACTTTCAGCAAGAAGGAAAGACAGTGACTAAAGGGTTTGCCTAGGCTGGGAGTCAGCACAGTAGAACAGTTCTTTTGTACACTGGAGGAACACCATCCGATCCATATGCCTTCTTAGTATTAAGCCCAGAGAGGCCACAAAATACCTCCTTAGGAAGTGAGAGGGGGGTGGAGAGGGAGGAATAGAACCAGAAGCATCCAAGGTGAAGGTATTAGCAAAACTTTGAGCGAAGAGTTCAGCTTTGTCAGAGGAGAGCCATTGAATGTAGCTACATTGAAATCTCCTAAGATGGACATTTCAGAGTAGGGAGAGATAGATTGAATGTGTTCCACTTTAGAAATAAGGTAGTCAACAATCTATGGATAGTCAGTAGAATTAGGAGAGAGACAGACAGCATAGACATAATTTTTGACAGCGTAATAAGATAGTTTAAGCCAGAGAGTTGAGAATTCAGAAAAGTCAAAGTTGGGAACACAAGAGCAAGATTGTTGCGTACATACACACAACATCCACCTTTGGCTTGCTTTGAATTGAGGATAGATATAGTAGTTGGATACAGAGAAGGGTTTGCTGTCTGTAACCTTAAGCCACTGGGTTCTGGTGAGGACAAATTAAGTCAGGTTTGGTAGAAGAGTGATGAAGTTGGAGGAAAGGCTGTGAATGTTACAAAAATTGATAGAGTAGAAGGAAGAGGTCCAGGGCATTTAGAGGAGTTCAATCCAGGGGTCAAACCAAAGGGGTCATTCTTTGTACCCCCCCCCCCCCCCCCCCCCCTCATGGGGTCTCAAAGGTTGGGCTTATCCGGATGTCATCATTGTATGGAAATTTTGCAAGGTAGTGTAGTATGTTATGTGTTTCTTATATAATGTATTGATAGGAAGAGAAGGTATTTTGGAGGGCAGACTGGGGTTCGCTCAATATTCATGAGGCACAAAAGGGATCTGCTAGGGAAGCCAGGTGGTGAAACAGGAGTTCCAGCTAGCTGTCCTTATCAGCCACCTTTAGCACTCCCCGGGAGTACCGCCTATTTGGCTAGTGCCTACAGCCTCCTACAGACGACAGTAGTTGCATCCGAGTCACCGTGGACCCCCTTTCCCTTTGTTCCCAAAATCACAACCATACCAGCCAACAGCTCCACGTGAACCACCCCCCTTCCCCATAGACCAGCTATTCCAACCTGTTCAAGAAGACTGCATCTGCCTACCTGCCCCTTTAACCCTCCTGGCCCGGGCAGGCTCTCCTAATGACGGAGCTCGTATCCGGGCGATCTGGTCGAATATCAACAAAAGTAAACTAAGGTTAATCTCGCTTAATATATTACCTACATTAATCAAACATATATAGAAATGAGCGCCTTACCTTCCTGCGTAGAATGGCATTGAGTAGAGCTCTCTAGCTCAACTGGTTCCGGAGTGATGGTGATGGAAGTGGAGGTAACTTTTGCCGCGCATTTACCTCGGCGCGTCCGAACACTCAACCGCGGCCCCGGCTACGACGCCCAGGTGCACTCGTCGCTCCACCCGCAATTATGCCGGGAAGCGATTTGATTGTGTTTTATTGGTTATTCTGTCATTTATTATAGTTATTATGTTATTTTCACTCAATAAAGTTATTTATATAAACTTATTTGTGTCTCTGTCACTTATTACTTCGTTTTATTATTATTATGATTATTAGTGTCACTTTCACTGGACTTTGATAATTGGTAGTGTCATTTCCCCTTTTATGTATTGTTAGGTAAGCTAATAATATATATAGTGTCACTGTCACTTATTCATATTGTTATGAAGGCACTTATTATTACTTGTGTGTCTCTTTCACTTATACTTAGTTTTATTATTATTATACTGTCACTTTGACTGGCCTAGGCTTATTGAGTGTCATTTTCACTTATTTATTGTTAGAAATATATATTTTAGTGTCACTTTCACTTGTTCATATTGTTATTGAAGGCACTTATTATTACTTATGTGTCCTTTTCACTTATACTTAGTTATATTATTATTCTTAGCCTACATTTGAGTGTCACTTTCACTGTTGTCACTTCCACTTCAAAAGTTTGTTAGAGTGTGGAAGTCGTTGAAGCAGGTGCCAGCACACATTCCAACTTGACACTCGAGGCATTCCCAAGTGGTTTTTGTGGGTTTGCGGGGTCTGCGAGTTGTGTGGCTGCACACATGGCACCTCTTCTGACTCCTAACGTTACTACCTGGTGCTTTGAAAGGAAGGGCGTTGAGCTGGTGCTTCCTGAAGAATTCAGCACACCCCATTCTGTCAAGCTGGCCTGGTCCTTGTATTGGCCTGCCTGGTGTACCTGCATGTTTAGCCAGGAGCTCAAGTAGCACCTGCTTGTGGAACTTACACAGGGACTTGTACTTCTTGGCTCCTGGAGTCCTCAGACGGTAGATGTTGTAGGCATTGAGGACCGACATATCTACCGTATGCAGGATAAACTTCTTGTACCACCTGCAAGATGTTCGCAGGCAGTCGATGAAGCCCATCTGCATGTCGGACTTGTCAACGAGGCGCATGTTGATGTTATAATCCAGGACAGCAGCTGGTTTTTGGACGGGGTTCTTGGTTGTTCGGTCCACCTTCCCTGTGGCGACCATCTGGGCCTTGTGACATGTGGTGAGGAGGTTGACCTTGCGCTGATCATGCCAGTGGATGAAGAGGATGAGACCCCGTCAAGCAGTTGCAGAGGACGAAGAGCTTGATGCCGAAGCGGTGTCTCTTGGACGGGATATACTGTCGGAAGTGCAGCCTACCACGGAACAGGACCAGAGACTCGTCGAGGCACATCTTCTGGAAAGGAATCAGGTATGTGGTGAACCGATGACGTATCATGTCATACAGCTTCCTGATCTTCCATAATGAGTCGGGAAGGTGGACTGCCATGTTGTTTGTTAGGTGGAGATAGGAGAGGATGTCGAAGTACCTGTCCCTGGACATGTATTTGCCAAATGATGGAGTCGTTATGATGTCGCCAGTGATCCAGTAGTCAGCCAGAACGTGCTTCCTTATATGAGTCATCAGCATTGTGAGTGCCAAGAACACATATAGTTCTGCCACAGTGAGAGCTCTCCATGCCACCATCTTGGCACTGGTCTTCCTCCCAAGAAAGTTGGCACAGATAGCATGGTGGTGATTTGTCTCTTTGACGAGGTATTCCATGACTTCACTGTCATAGAAGCCACAGAAAAGTTCACTGGGGGTAGCATCTGGGCCACAGGGATATGCTGGTGACACCCCAGAAGCCATCTGTACCTCGTCAAAGGCAGGACAATCTGGCTCAAAATCAGCTCCATCTGTCCACACAAACAGGTCGGATGCTGATGCTCGAGGTCGTGCTGCAGCAGGCACATGCCCTGGACGCCCTGGCACACGCCCTTGGCCACGCGGACGCCCAGGCGGACGCCTTGCACGCCCATGCCCAGGCCCAGGCCCAGGGGCAGTGGCGTCGGCAGGCTGACCACGTCCACGACCTCGCCCTCTCGCTCGATTTGTCGGCACATCCTCTTCCTCTTCCTGTTCCTGTTCCTCTTCCTCTTCCTCCTCAGGCGACGTCAGGTCATCTGGGGCAATGTTGGGGTCGTCAGCATCCTCTTCAGGAGACAATTCTGGTGAAGAAGTGACCGGGCGTCGGCGGTGTGGGGCGCGGGAGGCTGCGGGAGCTTCAAGAATGGGAGCAGAGGCCTCGGGAGTTGGGCTCCTTTTGCGTCGAGCCGAGGGCTTTTCAGCAGCAAATAATGCTCTGCGGTGTGTTGAGGCCTGTGGCACATCACCAATACCACTTGAAGAGGCCCTTTGGTCATCCTGAATGAGAGATGAAGGCGAGGGCTGTGGGTGACCCACGCGGCGTCCCGTGTCAAGGCGTCGGGACAATGGAATGCGGGTGGTTGCTAGGCCAGGGTCGGCGTCATTATCGCTATCTTCAGCTTCCCTATTCTTTTCTGCGGCTGCCCTGCGTGCTTTTTTAGCTGCACTTTTGATCAATGATTGTTTGTAGAAATATTTGCCCACTTTCAAGGGCGTACGGGCAGGCAAAGGGAAAGGTCCTGGGCTAGGGCTAGGGCTAGGCCTAGGCTGACCTATCAAAAATGGCGAGGGGGTAGGCCTAGGTTCTAGCACACTGGGTAGCTCAATGGCACCTTCCTGAAACACTTCCACATCAGGATCATCACTACTGTCTCCCCCCTCAAATAAATCGACATTATCGTCGTCTCCAAAGCCCACGAAATCGCCTTCACTTTCACTTATAAATTGTACCTTGTCCACCAAGCTTTCGCCACTGCTCTCTTCATCACTTTCTTTTGTTGAGCTCTCTTCTCGGTTGCAACAGGCGTTGAAGTTGCGAGTGGGGTAGCACTGGGGCCCGCGGGAGGTTGCAACGAATCGGACACGTCGGAAAACATTTTTTCAGTATTACTCGCTATGGCGGCCACGTACGAACTGATAACACTAGTAGTTGAGGCTTGGTGGCGCTGCGGTCGCTCCTACCATGCCAAAATTGGCCGTGCAAATTTTGAAGCACGCTTTCAAGCACAAGGATTTTAAAATGACACCCGGGTTCCGGCCCTTTTTTGTTGGTGTCATTTTAAAATGACACCCGGGCTGGAAGGGTTAAACCCCTTGTCAGTACCTCCTAACCTCCCGCGCTACCTTAATCCCCTCCTCACCCCCACCCCCACAAGCCAATTCCCATTTTACCAAGCATCTGTCAAAATTAGTAATAGCCCCTGAGGGATGATTGAATCATAGCGGGACATAATAGAGACGCCAGTCCTCATTACCCGGATATTGTATTTGGATTATTGTACTCTACAATGTTGTATTCTCGTCTATATTATGTTCTGTGATAATTATTGTCTGCTCTCTTGTTGCATAAATATACTATAGCCTGTGTGTATTGCTCGTATTCCTACTCCCAGTAAAATACGCTATGATATATGCCTTAATAATATAGGCACTTCAATTATCATTATTATTATTATTATTATTATTATTGTTAATATTATTATTATTAAATATCTATTAGGTATGGGGCATGGTGGCAGCGTCTGTGGTTACCGTTTGTGTGGTGTTTGGTCTGGTGTCTTGGCAAGAAGGACTCTTAAGGCGCCGACCAACCAGGTACGGCACACTAACTTATAAATTCTATACTCTTCTCACTTTTAATAAGTCAAAATCATGACCCCTATTATAATAATAGCTTGAAAACTGAAAAGAAATGCGTAATATGATCTTGAAAGAGTTCTATCTATCTATCTAATGCCTGACGCCGTGATCCAGGAAGGGGTGGCCACGAACGAACCGCCCCCATGCTCCTCTGTCCCCAGTCAGTCGACGCCCCTCCTCCCAACCAGCACCGCCTTCGTTCATGTACTTCCTCACTCCATCCTTCCACCTCTCATTCGGTCTACCTCTCCCTCTCTGTCCCTCCACCTCGCTCTCGTACACCCTCTTAGTCATTCTCTCGCTTTCCATACGTTCCATATGGCCGAACCATCTCAAGTTGTTCCTTTTCACACTTTCCAGCACATCTACCTCCACACCACACCTCCTTCTTACTTCCTCATTAGTCTGTCTATCCCTCCATGTAACTCTGCACGCACTCCTTAAGTAGTTCATTTCCACTGCTCTCACTCTTGGTCTGAGTCTCTCAACCAACGTCCATGCTTCGCTTCCGTAAGTCAATGTCGGGCTCTCTGGCCCGACATATGTCGGGCCCCGCGGCTTGAGTGTTAAGGACTGTGGCCAAATTGGGTTAAAGCTATTAACCTAGTAAGAGTAGGCAAAATTGCCCGAAATTACATTCATTCCCTGCTCATATTCATGCATAAGCAAAATCCAGAGTGTAATACAATTATATGTTCGTGAAAGTACGGCAATAGCTTTAAGGGGACCGCCCAGTGTTGGAGGGTGAAAATCGATGGAATTTGGAATATTTGGCTGAAAGAGTTAAATTACACTATTAGGTCAGTACCTTCACTTGGTGCCCACCTGGTAGTGAATGAGTTGTAATGATGACCTATCACCTACAGCGTTTCTTTCGTTTGACAACCTCCAAATATCACCGGTAATTGTTCCATTAATTCATTGTAATTGCTCCATTTTGTATCAATATTCATGGTATTGCTTACCGATCCCATTAAAATCCAGAGGCACATTTCCGAGAGGTTTGAGACCATATTTTACTACAAAAAATTAATCCCATTATTATTCATGATACTATGTTTATAACCCATGGTCGATTTACCATGAAATTTAGTGTCTACATTACTTAAATGATTTTTCAAATTAAATATTAGTACCTTTATAATAAATGATTGCATATGTTATGTGAATATCCTAATCAATTTGTTTAACGACAGGAAATGGTTTATGTAATAGCAACCGAATTAAATGTACAGGCACGAAATATTGAGGAGTGTGAATTGGATGATGATAATCAATAACACTAATTTATATAATTACGGAATATATTTTGTTTGCATCAGGAAAGGTAAGTACACTATTTTAAGAAACCGCTACTGACCTACTAATGTTGACATATTTTCGCAGGAACATAGTGTCGTATGCAATGATGTGGGTGGTAAAAGCTTTCGCCCAAGAGAGTGAGTATGACGTATTGGTATGACGTTTGGTGTAACCTCAGTAGATCTGAATACATTCTCTAATCATTTTTTGCTCAATGGAACATATATGAGTGCATCTTACCCCATAGTTTGATATTTGTCTTTGTAAATACTAGTATGAAAGATAAGATTAAATCAAACAGCCTCGAACCATCCTAAGTCATCTATATAAATATAATTATTGTCTACAATCTGCACCAAATACGAAAACACTAAATTGAAATATGAAAACTATTTCTTTAATGCTGAAACGAAAACAAATATTGAAAAGGGGCCTTGAATTTATGGAAACATGAATCAATATATTTTTTATTGTTTATGCTTAATCCAAAACACGAACACATCTACAGTAGTCTGAGGTAAATTTTGTAACATTTAAAAAATTATTTTTCTTTTTTAATTAATACAAAAACTTGGACCAGAATAGTCTTTGTGTGATTATGATAATATCAATAAACACAATGCTACAACAACAACAACAACAATAACTACTATAGGTAGCGCCAACGAACTTGACAATTATCTCGACCCCTGACCTCTTCGTAACTCAAAAGAACTTTGAGCAAATTGGCTGTAAATTTCCTCACGTATTTCCTGGTGACTCTTCCCGAATAAAAGCAATGTCAGACCGATTGCTTTCATTAATTTTGAGTTATGTGAAGTTAAGGGGTCCAGATTATTGTCAAGTTAGTTGGCGCTACCTATACTACTACTGCTACTACTACTACTACTACTATTTTTTTTTTTTTTTTTTTTTACCACTCAGCCTGTGCATCCCCTCTTTGGACCCTAAACCAGGTCAGAACAGTCATCAAAGCGTCCGACTTGGTAGTCATTCAGCTACTTACTATTCCGGGGTCAGCACTCAGACTCATAATCGTGGATTACTACTACTACATTGATTTTTATTTAATATTGTTCATACATTTTATTTTACAAGCATCAGATATTACTATTCAACACCATGCAACTTCAATCCAGTCTCCTTCCTATGCGACCCTCTGCCACTGCTGCCTCGTAGTCCACTTCTGCCACCGTCGCTGGTTGTGGTGCAGACAGTCTTGTTCCCCGCAGGCATAGTAGTGCTGATCTGAGCAACGAGAAAGATAGACGGCACCTCATCCAGGGTACAACGTGGCTCCTGGGCTGTTTCTTCTTCTCTGCGATGATCTCTGCAAGCCTTGAATAGAAGCACTGGGCCCTAGGTCCCATCCCTCCAGATGTGGTGAAGACTAGTGGGGTAAAGCTGCCATGTTCGATATTTAAGATCCTTTCCCCATATGCCCTGACCTTCTCTTGTTCATTCCTCTTGTGTGCAGCCTCCAGAGACAGCCAGCTGTAGCTATGGGCCATTGGGTCAAATATTCTTACGTCAAAGAATGCTCGCTGTGCTCTTGCCCAAAAACTTCTTGCACTAACGTCCACTCGTGCTTCGTTGGATGTGTTGGTCGTCCTGTGCTGCAAGATCTCTCCCTCCAAGGGAATGAGTGATGGTTCGCGCACCACATCTCGACACACCTCCCTCAGCATGTTTGCCGTTACATCTCTTACTTCATCGTGCCTGATGCTGATGAATCCTCCCTTCTTACATATCATGCTGTGGTCTGCATCGTTGTTGATTCCACAAACGCATCGATCGGGCAGTCCTTCAATCGGCCAATCATACCTCAGTGCAATAGCATCATTAAATTCTTGTTTGTTTAGATTGAAGCCTTTTGCCTTGATTGGTAGTGTTGTCAGCCAATTTGAAGCACCCGTTTCTTGTGCTATTTGTACTTTTCTTGTTAGTCTCCGGGAAAGTTGTCGCAGCAATTGTGCCAGGTCATTTTTCTGTGAGTTTTGCCTCTCTGACGTGATGGTCTTTCTGATGTTGTAGATGTCCGCCTGGTCCACTTCGCCGTCAGGATCTTGCACTACGATGCGTTCAGTGAGAGATTCTGTTATCTTTACTGAGTTCTGGTGTTCCGTTGTCGCCCTCCTCACTGGATTGATGATTCCAAGCCCTCCTAACCTAGGAGGAAGTGCGAGCAACTCCCTCTCTGTAGCATTTGGGGTGTGGGACTTCATCCAAGCTGGGATGAGTTTGTCTCTGATGGCATCTTCTAGCGGTTGAAGTTGTGGACCCACGTTTGGAATGGTACGCATCAAGTAGGTCCAGCGGTGTTTGACCCCATATGTGAATGCCGAATATGCAGCCTGTGGTTCCGTCTTTGCAATTTTGGCTAGTATTTCTATTTCGTTTACCCACTCTCTGACCTTCTCTTCCATGTATTGCTTCTTGAACTCTTCTGTGCCAATCACTGCCCCTAGATGACGCTGTCCGTCCTTTGTTACGACCACTTCACTACCGTTGAAAGCTTCTAAGGCATTTTCGTAATGTTCTGGTTTTACTATCAGTATAGACTTACTAGCATTTGAAAAGTATCCTATTTCTGGTCCCACTTGTGATACTTGCTCCCACCAGCTCTTGAGATCGTTGACTTTCCCTGCTCCAGTGAGATCATCTGCATAGGCCGCCTGCTTAACATGTGTCGTCTCACGCGTGGACTACTACTACTACTACTACTAATAATAATAATAATAGTAATTATAATAATTAAAGTGGCAAGCAACATTGTACGGGGTTCGAGCAGTGTTGCACACATGGTATTGTGTTGGATACAATGGCTGTGTCAAATATATAAAAATATTATTTATCTTATCGGGCATGGAGAAAGTACAGAAGAAATATAGTGTAGTCATTTTGGCTGTGGCCGCTTAGGCCATTAACCCCTGTCCAACGGGGATGTTTATAGCTTCTGTTACATGGCAGGCGGGCATATTTACCCTAAACGAGCTTCATTCCATGCTCATTTTCATGCATAAACAAGAGCCAAAGTGTAATACAATTATGGATCCGTGAAAGGGCGATAATAGAGCTTTCCAATGACACCTGAATCACCCTTGTACGACCACGGGTTCTCTTGCAACAATCGTCCAACACGAGGGGGAAAACCCTAAAATACGATAATTTTCCATGTTTTTTCCTGGTCTCGCGAGGCCGTGGATGTAGAATGTTGTGGTGGGGAGCTCAGTCGTGGCACTGGGTCCGTGCCGAGCGGTCAGAGCCCGCCTATCGTCCTCCCAACGCGTGGACCCTCTCTCAGAGCTGATAATGTGCTCAACATCCCTTCCGACATATGTCGGGCCCCGCGGCTTGAGTGTTAAGGACTGTGGCCAAATTGGGTTAAAGCTATTAACCTAGTAAGAGTAGGCAAAATTGTCCGAAATTACATTCATTCCCTGCTCATATTCATGCATAAGCAAAATCCAGAGTGTAATACAATTATATGTTCGTGAAAGTACGGCAATAGATTTAAGGGGACCGCCCAGTGTTGGAGGGTGAAAATCGATGGAATTTGGAATATTTGGCTGTACCCAGAAACATCAATGTACGTCAGTCTGCCGTCAGTGTGGCAACTCCCAAGGCAAAATAACAACGGAAAATTGGTCTAAATCGATGTTATTTCAAACTTTCGCGTGCACCGCAGCACCCCGCAACGGGACAAATATCGGGGGTCGGTCGTGGTATGTGTGTACTGTATATCGAAAAAATTACCAGGTGCTAAATATTAGTGGAAAGCTTATATATGAATATATGTATACATATGAATATATAAACTTACGTATAAATGCCTAAAACCGAAATAGAGAACATGTTTACTACGTTATATCATATGTAATTAGACTGGAGTGAAGACATCACTGAACTTTACAAGCCTTTTCTCGAAATGTAAGTTTTCGACCTTTGATCGACAATAACTTAGTAACTACTGATCGTAAAAGAATGGTACTTATACCGTTGGAAAACGTGTGGAATGCTCCATAAATCTCTTGCGCCCTTTTTTTGCATTTCCGACTTATTGAGACACAGCCCCTTGGCATAAGTAGCTAACAACCGAGTAAAAAATAATTACCTAATTTCCGAGTCACCTAATTCCGCAACTAGATACAAAATAAAAAAAATGAGCCAAGAGAGTTGTAAAAACACCTGTCCTGTGTTGTCTGATCACTCGGGAAAGATTGTACAGTGCTTTAGTTTCAAGCCTATCAACGTCGGAATTTTGTTTGTATTTTCGAACTAATTTCCACCTTAATTCAGGAACTAATTGACATAGAGAGAACAACACAATTTTCCTTTCCTCCTTCCACCATCCTCTATAAGTGTGCGAAATCTCATTAAAATTGGATGAAGTTCAGTGTCACTCCCCTGGTAAATACTGGACACCTGAATCATCTTTGTGCGACGTCTGGTTTTCTTGCAACGAGCTTGCAAATTAAGAGCAAAATTGCTAAAAATTACCATAATTGATGGGCAATATTACTAAAAATTACCAAATATTTTCTGTTTTTTATTTGCACCGCTTGTAAACTAACCTGAACATTACAGTCTGACTTGATGACTAAGGACAAAATAACTTTAGGTTGTGGGTAATGAACATTAATGAAGTCATCGATATATTTAAACTCCCAGAAATAGATATACTCCCATTGGTGAGTTACTCAAGTAGCTGCATAATATTATTATTATTATTATTATTATTATTATTAGTAGTAGTAGTAGTAGTAATATTATTATTATTATTAGTAGTAGTAGTATTACTATTATTATTATTACAACTTGCTGAAGGGGATGAGTAAATTAAGGGAACAAATCCAAAGGTCATATACTATGGCCTTAAGGCTTAAGATGTAAACAGCTGGGAGGATTACAATAATAATGATGATGTCAAATTTAGGAATATATTATGTAAGTATTAGGCCTACTCAATACTTAGACACGCGAATAACGCAGTAGAATAATTGTTACTCGGCTGTTTTCATTTAGTTTGTAGTCGTCTCATCTGATGGCTGTAAGGCATTTCCTTGATAGGTCTGCATTCTTGGGGTGAACTTGAACACGTTTACCTTCGGTCCTGATTTAGAATTCCCCTTGCAATTGAGTATGGCATCGTTGGTGATCATGGAGAAGCCATCACAGGGTATAATATACTTATAAAGTATTTAGAATGTGTTACGACCTGGCACTCGGGTACACAAGGGCTCTCAATCAGGACTCGAGTACGGCTCGCTGCCAAAACGGAAACACACGATCCCAACCCCTGAGTACTGCCAGCCGAACAAAAAACACCAATACCCTCCAGAGTTCAATCTGCTATAACGGGGTATACAAGAACTCGGTACTAGTGTTCAACAACAGACTAATAAAGAGACAGGAATTATCTAGTCTGGTCAACAATCAAACAATGAAGTAAGAAACAACAACACCAAAGAATAGTGTTGGCCGAAGCCGAAGTAATCCACCCTTGACTAAGAACTTAAGAAGTCCTCCACCCTCTACTTCGGATCGGCACTATTACGTTACGTTAATTAACCCGTTGAGACCCAGCGTCGCACGTGTTGCGTCGGCAGTCTTTGATCACCAACTCCCAGCGACGCATCACGTGCGTCCGACATATAAAAAACACTTACGTGGCTCGTAAGGTAGGAAATGGCGGGAGAATAGGAGGGGGCGTTACCGTAGTGTGTGGGGGAGCCGGGCCAGTAGGTGTGACCGGGCCGAGACAGCCGCGCGGCTGGTGGTGGTGGGCTTAGTGGGGATAGTTTACACCCCTAGTTTACCGCCACTTTGAACCTTCATTACTCCGGTCGTATGGGAGCTAGAGGCTTGAGATTTATGTGAGATACTCCTTAGGATGTATGCCGTACAATGCCATACTCAGTTTTTACCCTAGTGCTCCCGGGCGGGTGGTCATGCGGGGAGACGAACTATTGAAACCCCCCCCCCCCCCGCCCCCCAAATGACCGAAATGAGTTTTTTTTTATTTGTGTGTTCATTTCTCACCATTCTCTTCCATTTTGGCTCAACAAATTTTTTTGAAGCTCCCCCCCCCCCCCCCCCCCCCCCCCCCCCACCGGCCCCCCCCCCAAAAAAAAATGTCAGAGGTGATTTTTTTTTGTTTTTTTTTCATTTCTCATCCTTGTCTTCCATTTTAGCAAACAAAAAAAATAAGTGAAAATGGCTTGGGACTGGGGTGAACAAAATATTATAACTAGCCGGGGCTCAACGGGTTAATAGTCCTTAACCCTCCTCTAGCGGGTGCTCTGTGGCCGTTTTGGGCCTTTCTGGGCCGTTCTGACTGCTATATCAACCATCAGTATGAAAGGAACTGTATTGCGCCGAAAACTAGGTGGAAATCGCTACACAATGACGCCACATACAGCTACGTAGCACTCGTGGAGCACTGACAGTGTTACCTCGAAGATGGAAGTTTAGCTGATTTTGCTACCTTGCTCACTTTTAGCGAACTATTGGTTACACTGTCATCCTCATGCGCGGTGGGGGAACTGGAGTTAGTGTGGGCCGGGAGGCCACAGATGTCGGACGTATGGATCATTACTATCCCACCCATTTTCACTCGATTTCCACCCTTTTTTCACCCGTTTTTTGCCAGTTTTTTCAACTCGACTTAAGTGGTGAGCCGCTTTTTAAGGGTTAAGCATCGAGCAAGGAATCTTCTGAAAAAGTTAGATGCTTCTCGGATGCTCGTAAGAAGTACGTATCGGATTTTGAACAGCAATTCAATAAGCAAAACACTGGCAATTAAATACTATTAAAGGTTTAAATTGGCATAAGAATAATTAAAAGAATATGCAATAGTAAATGGCAAACATTAAAAAGAAGTACTCCGCATATGCAACGGCAATAGCCTACTCGGATTGTGCTCGTGGGCCACTAATCACTAAAGTAGCCAAGCGTGCAACACATGAAATCAATAGTGCATAAACAATATCATACATAAGGAAAGCTTCAATACTATTCTGTATCTACTAATCGAGTAAAGTCTAGCTGGGGTACTGTGGGCAAAAGGTAGCAGTGACTGAGCAAAAATGGCTCGTAGCCTAGCGAAGTCCTCACAACTGTTTAAAGAATTACGTTAAAACTAACAAGTGCACTTTGAGAAATCCAGATCCCTTGTATCTGGTTTTCTCCCGGCTCCTTGACAAAGTAAAAACAAACTGTTAATAAAATACAGGGTGGTTAGGCTCTTGCCCTCACGCACTGTAAATTATTAACTCAACACAGTCAGCCGCGAAGACAACCTAGGCTTCACTAAACCGAAACGAGTATGCAGGTTTATCGCTTAACCACTGCATCAAACAACAACTCGTAACACAGAAAAGCCTTACCCCAGTCTAGCATTACCTAGACTAGCAGAAAACAGGAATAATAATAACACACAGGGAAATGCATATACAAGTGCAACAAACATAAATCAATCCTATTCTAAGTTAACCCATCCAAAATAGGCTATCTAATAGGCATGTATCTCGTGAGAACTCAAGCGATAATACGTTGGCTGACTAGCTCTGCACCAACGGGACCATGGAAGTTAAAAAGGGTAGGGATAAGAGGAGATAAGAATGTAAGGTAGTAGAGAAAGTTCACATCAGTCAGAAGAATATATATAGTTAGCAAGGGAAATGAGAAGTCGCTCTGCCTAATGAGTTCTGATAAAAAAATGGCTAGACTTCCCTTTTTATATCCGGCCCTCTAGTGAGCCCAACGTGAACTACTAAGGACCGCCCACTGACAATCATTACGTAATTTCTCTCTCTCCTCTGGGATAGACAAAGGCTTTCCTAGCACTGAGGGGAGGGGGGAGGGGGGGAGTGCTAGTGAGTTAGGCCCACCTCCCACATGGCGCACCCACTGACCCCCAACTGTGGCTGCCTCTCCCATCATTACAAATAAATTTTACACACAATACTTATAACTAATGATATAAAATAGAACTCGTTGACTCAGATGAAAACAAAATACATATTCATATTACTTATAGTACAACGGCTCACATGAACTAATATTATTTTTATTAATCTCACCACCACACCCCCAATGAAATTAATTAAAGTATATATGATCCACCGGGATTCGAACCCGGGTTATCACACACATATTGTTGCCACCTTAACCATTACACCACCAGGACGGTTAAAGGTTTATGCACACGCCTACGACTTATTATCCATTCTCGAATACTGGATATTAATCTAATCATGTTCATATTCCCAACCGCACTATGGTAGCCTACTCTTTAAGTGAGAGGAAAGAATATTCATGGGGCACAGATCATATAGACCGGCCTCTCGAAGAAATATCCCTAAACCTACTAATAATGTTATTTTTATTAATCTAACCACCACACCCCCAATGAAATTAATTAAAGTATATGATCCACCGGGATTCGAACCCGGGTTATCACACACATATTTTTGCCACCTTAACCATTACACCACCAGGACGGTTAAAGGTTTATGCACACGCCTACGACTTATTATCCATTCTCGAATACTGGATATTAATCTAATCATGTTCACATTCCCAACCGCGCTATGGTAGCCTACTGTTTAAGTGAGAGGAACAAATATTCATGGGGCACAGATCATATAGACCGGCCTCTCGAAGAAATATCCCTAAGCCTACTAATATTATTTTTATTAATCTCACCACCACACCCCCAATGAAATTAATTAAAATATATATGATCCACCGGGATTCGAACCCGGGTTATCACACACATATTTTTGCCACCTTAACCATTACACCACCAGGACGGTTAAAGGTTTATGCACACGCCTACGACTTATTATCCATTCTCGAATACTGGATATTAATCTAATCATGTTCATATTCCCAACCGCACTATGGTAGCCTACTGTTTAAGTGAGAGGAAAGAATATTCATGGGGCACAGATCATATAGACCGGCCTCTCGAAGAAATATCCCTAAACCTACTAATAATATTATTTTTATTAATCTCACCACCACACCCTCAATGAAATTAATTAAAGTATATATGATCCACCGGGATTCGAACCCGGGTTATCACACACATATTTTTGCCACCTTTACCATTACACCACCAGGACGGTTAAAGGTTTATGCACACGCCTACGACTTATTATCCATTCTCGAATACTGGATATTAATCTAATCATGTTCATATTCCCAACCGCACTATGGTAGCCTACTGTTTAAGTGAGAGGAAAGAATATTCATGGGGCACAGATCATATAGACCGGCCTCTCGAAGAAATAGTTAGGAAACTCTACATAGACTACAGCCAAAGTTCCTGCCCTGACGATCCTAGCGAGAGTGGGGCATGACTAGGCGTTCTGAACAGCATGCTCACACTGGACATGCGTCACACCTCCCCCAAGATTTTACTTGCTCAACCCCGAGCTAAAATCTGACAAACACAGAACCCCATCAAGCCCCTCACACCCAGCGACCGCATGGCACTAAAACAAAGCTGAGTTTATCACCAAAACACATCTTATTATTAAAAAAAAAAATCACATTTTATAACTCCTCCCAACAATAGCAAAAAGACACAATATCATGCTCCCAGAGCGAGCTTACAGCAGCTCAGCCGTTTGATAGTTTGTGGACTACTCAAACTCTATAGGCTATGACAAACTTATACGATTATCTATATCAAAAGAAAGAGTTTTTATATGATTTTTATATTTTAATATGTTTTTCCCGGCTGCACTATAAGGGCAGCCTATTTTCCTCCACTCAAACCCACACACCTGTGATAGCCTACGATTGATCATCCACCCTTGATAAACAATCCGCGATCACATTGTCACATCCAGCAATATGACGGATGTCCAGGTTATACTCCTGCAACATCAAAGACCACCTGGTCAGTCTCATATTGCGATTGTGAAATTGATTCAGGAATCTCAAAGGGTGATGATCAGTGTAGATAACCACGACTGGGCCATAGGCTGGAACATACACCTCGAAGTGCCTGAGCGACGGCACAATCGCCAGTAATTCCTTTTCTATTGTAGAATAGTTCTTTTGTGCAGCATTGAACTTCTTAGAAAAGAAACTTACTGGGTGTTCCACACCTTCATTGTCTGTCTGTAGCAAGACGGCACCAGCCCCTACACCACTAGCATCTGTTGCCAGCTGAAAAGGCCTGTTAAAGTCTGGGGCCCTGAGTATCGGGTGAGTACATAGCAAATGTTTCACCAAAGTGAAAGCCTTTTCACACTCAGGTGCCCACAAAAACTTTTTGTCTTTAGATAACAAATCTGTGAGAGGTGCCAACACCGTTGAGTAACCTTTTATGAAGCGTCTGTAGTAGCCTATCATACCCAAGAATCTCATAATCTGCTTCTTGGTTGTTGGGTGCGGAAATTTAATGATAGCCTGTACCTTGTTCTGAGGAGGGCACACCTGTCCCCTTCCCACTACAAACCCAAGGTACTGCACAGTGGCTTTTACGAAGTCACACTTTGCCAAATTTACTACCAGACCTGCTTCACTAAGTTTCCGGAACAAGGTCTCAAGGTGCTCACAATGGCTCTCAAAGTCGTCATCATAAATGATTACATCGTCCAAATATACGGTGCAATTTGGAATGTCCTTTACAATTTCATTCATCAGGTTCTGAAACGTTGCTGGTGCATTCATAAGTCCGTAAGGCTTAACATTGCACCGGTAGGTACTCCCGTCCACAACAAAACCACATACCTCTTTAGCATGCTCGGACAAAGGTACTTGCCAGTAACCTGTTACTAAATCTACTTTAGACAAAAATCGAGCATTACCAATTTTGTCAACACTATCATCAACCCGAGGAAGAGGATATGGGTTAGTTGGAGTCAAACCGTTTAGCCTACGGAAATCAATACAAAAGCGTACCTTGCCATCTGGCTTAGGCTGCAGTGTTACGGGGGAAGTCCACTTAACTGTGCCTTTCTCTATCAACCCTCTACCGAGCATATACTCCAACTCATCCCTCAGAGCTGGTAGTTTTATGGGGGGCACACGGTACGGGATTGACTTAACTCTTAATTAGCGGCTCACCACATAAGTCGAGTTAAATAAAGCTGGACTATGTGGCGGCACTCGACATAGGTCGAGTGGCAATTTCAGCACGTAATGTTGCTGAGAGAGAGAGACAAGTGGTGGCAGGAGAGAGCGTATGACTGCTCCAGACCACCGCGGCGAACCTACTGACACGAATCTCAGCTCCCTCCTCCCTCTCACTCGCTACATACTGAATTATATGGGAAAGTACCGAATTACATGCTTTTTGCACTCGCGTTGCACGGTTATTGCAAGAAAACTAGCCATCATAAAAGGATCGTTATGGTGTCATTCAAAAGCTCTGTTTATGCCCTTTCAGGGATAGGTACTTGTTTTACGTTCTGGGTCTTATTTAGGCATGAAAATGATCACGTAAACAGCCCTATTTTGGCTAAAAACACCCCGCTGGGCGGTACATATAAATAAACCGCATAGGCCGCTCTTAAGGTGTTAAAGGGTAGATGGTCCCCCACGTCAACATCATGCATAGCCTGAGTAGTGAGGCCTGAGTGTTCAGCAAATACAGTGGGGTATGAACCGAACAACTGACGGATAGCATCAAACTGCGGCTCAGGCAAATGAGCTATAGCTTCGTCAGCCCTAAGGCTCGAGTTCTCCGCCCACTGATCCGCTGAAACATGTTGATCCCAGCTATCCTCCTCTGAAGCTTGACTGTCCCCCTCTCCTTCTCCACCACGGCCGCAACAAGCCAACACAGGGACAGTGAGAGGCTCAGAGGCTCAGTGAGAGGCCTCACATACTCTTTAATAAGGTTCACGTGACATAACTGGTTCTTTTTCCTCCTGTCTGGAGTGGCAACAAGGTAATCTAAGTCTAAAAAAATTTCTACAATTTTATAAGGTCTAGTGTACTTCGCAGAGAGGGGGTTACCAACCAAAGGCAACAAAATTAATACCTCTTGTCCTACAGTGAACTTCCGGAGCCTCACTTTGCGATCATACCTGTCCTTCATCAAAGCTTGTGATTCTGTCAAATTTCTACCTGCCATCTCCAGACTCTTAAGCATGCGCTCACGGTTTTCAAGCACATACTTTAATGATGGACAAGGCTGCACAGTCCCCTCCAAAATTTCTTTCAGCATGTTAAGGGGGCCCCTGACACGGTGTCCAAAAATCAGCTCGTTTGGACTAAATCCCAGGCTCTCACCAGGTACCTCCCGAGCAGCAAACAGCACATAAGGCAATCCAAGATCCCAATCCATACCGTTGTCAGCACAATAACACCTGAGCATGCTTTTAAGTGTAGCATGCCACCGCTCAAGCACCCCTTGACTCTCAGGGTGATACGCTGACGATACTACTGCTCGTATCCCATGCTGTTGCATTGTTTGCTTGAACATGTTGGAGGTGAAATTAGATCCCTGATCAGACTGAATCTCCTCCGGGTACCCATACCTTGAGAAGTACCACAACAAGTTACTGACTACCGTCTTAGCCATTCCATTTTTCATAGGGTATGCATCGGGGTATCTAGTGGCAACATCCATATGGTTAACAAATTTATTTCCAGCCTTAGTGGGAGGGAGTGGACCAACCATGTCAACAATAATTTTACTAAAGGGTGGCCCAATCACAGGAATAGGGTGTAACGGAGCCTTAGGAATAACTTGGTTCGGTTTCCCGACACGTTGACAAATATCACATGAGTTTATCCATGACTGCACATGAGACTTCATCCCCGGCCACCAAAACAATTTCCCCAAAGCCGCCACCGTTTTTCTCACCCCTAGATGTCCTGCCAGTGGTGTGTCATGCGCCAACCTCAGTAGGCTATCCCTGCACTCCCGTGGCACCACCAACTGGTCCACTACTCCGGACCCCTTTTGCCAACTACGTTTAGGGTCTTGAAAACGCCTATAGAGGATGCCTTCTAAATAACAAAAATCTCCTGGCTGTGCATCGCCGTCCTCGTCGAGCTCTACAGCTCCATTAGCACACGTTTGGAGCTCAGGGTCCTCTAGTTGCAACCGACGTATATCTGAGGGTACCAAGCGATCTAACTGCTCCCGGAGCAATGCATGACCTTCCCCGATACTGGGCTGCTCCCTCTGTCTCTCTCGATGTACATAACGTTGCTGTCGTGGAGACTCGTCATGCCCAGCCTCGTCACTCTCGATGACAGGCCCAGGGGCTACTCCAGAATTAAGTAATGGTGCTAATACTGAATCACCCAGGAGAGCCGCCGAGTCAAAACTCTTAAAACCAACTCCAGCTTTAGCCTCCTCCTGTTGATCGTTCCTCCGCTGGTCTGAAGACGGAGGACTAGGCTGTGACACTTTAGCTGCCCGAGCTCGGGTGACAACACACGCCATGGGTTGTGTCTGGCACCGCTCGACCCACTCTTGCTCTTCCCTACTCACGTCGGCCGGCCTCTCGGCAACGACTAAGGGTAGAACCTCAGAAGGGGGCATTGCAAAGTCGTTGCCGAGAAGAAGGTTGACGCCCTCCACAATCCCGACATCCAATTCACGTGCCACACCATCCACCTCCAACTCCAACCGCACCAGCGGGTATGACCGAGTTGCATTAATACCCTGCACCACTACCACCCGAGCTGCGTTTATAGGGTAGCCAGTCAAGTTTTTCATCAGAGTCTGGGAAGCACCTGTATCACGCAAGACCTCTACTCCATGCTTGCGCCCCGCCCACATCACACAACCCCGCCCTCTATGGTCGCAAAAAACATCCTGAGCAGGGTTCGAGCCTCCCAGGTGCTTCTGTATTGGCTGTGCCTCAGCCTCTGACGAACTGCTCCGGGCAAACTCAGATGACTTCGGAGACACACCAATGTTGCAGGCCAAAGACACAGCTGCTGTAGGTGGTTTGCTAGGACAGACTCTTGCAAAGTGCCCCTTTTTATGACATTGATAACACTCCAACTCCCCTTTGGGCTTCCCTTGGTACTGGGAAGGGCACGGCCCCTTCTTAAATGGGACGGTGCTAGTCTTGTGGTCAGTCTTGGTATCATGGCTCTTGTTTGTTTGCATAAGGTATATCACTAACTCGGGGGGGTGGGGCGTCACGCCCCTTGTTACCTGCCTCACTACGCTGGGCAGACCCGCACCCACGAATTAGTGATAGCCGGAGGTCAGCCATCTCAGCTGCCTCCTGTAGAGTTTTTGGGATCTTTTCTTTAATAGTTAAAGTCATTTCTGCACCAGTACACTTATAAAACTGCTCGAGCAGAAACAGCTCAGTCAACTGTTCGGCCGTCTCAGCTTTCTCAGAACGTATCCAGTTTTTAAGTGCATCTTTTAAGTCCCGGGCATGTTCAAGAAAGGTCGCCTCCCTAGTCTTTGTAACACCCCGAAACTTCAATCGATATGTTTCCGGTTGCAACTCGTATGCCCGTAGGACAGCTCTCTTCAATTCTGGGTAGTCAATGCAAGACTCTAAAGGCAGTGCATCATAAGCCTTCAGACCCTTACCCGTAAGTCTTGAGGAGACTAGAGCTTCCCACTTCTCTTCAGGCCAATTATGCTCCCTACACTTCTTCTCAAAACGATTAAAAAATTCTGTGACTTCAGTTTCACTAAATACCGGCACCAATTTGACTAATTGGGCCAAGGACTGTTCTCTTACTTGGCCCTCACGGCCCATCCGAGTCCCTGTCGACTCTGCACGAATCTTATCTAAATCAAATTTAGCACAATATTTCAATTCAATAAGCAAAACACTGGCAATTAAATATTACTATTAAAGAGTGGGGCATGACTAGGCGTTCTGTACAGCATGCTCACACTGGACATGCGTCACAAATGGGGAAATACTTTCGAAACACAGCGAGATCCTCCCCGGATCTCCCCTTACCTCCCTCAAATGTATACTGACCTGTGAGGGTAGTGCGAAATCTAGCCCTCCGTTTGTCTACGTCACAGAATTTAAATGTCCCATCCATGCAGCCTCGTACTCTAGGAGGCCTTGTATATTTCTACTCAATCTACACATTATATTATACAGTACTATTACGAACTAGAAAAGGAAATACGAAGTCTGTGACTAACTTATTGTGTATGTGTATATAAAATATTATATTCTAATAGCAAGAAAACGTCGACATGATACATTTTTTGGCATTTTGTTTTCCAATTTTGAGGTAATCCAGTTTACTTCCACTCAATCTACACATTATATCTACCAATACGAACTAGAAAAGGAAATACGAAGTCTGTGACTAAATTATTGTGTATGTGCAGAAGAAAATGTTATGCTTTAGTAACGAGAACACCTGGATATGCTACCCTTTTCGACAATTTTATGCCATTTTTGTATGCGACTGTGGAATATTCCTATCATTGTGAATGTTTCTTACATGAATTGAATATTTTATGTATTAGTGTATGATAATTTGACTCGTATAGTGCTAATTTTCTGCAAGTTTACAGTGAATCACCTGAAGGAAGTGCGAATCGGGATCTTTTTGGCAATGTGTTGCCAGTATTGCTTGGGAAAGGGTTAACATATTCATCTTTTGGGCAATTTCTTGCTTTGTTTCATCCTGTTAGTGTGCTCGATTGATTTTTGTGCGAATGTAGTTGATATTTGGTGTAATTTTACATATTTTAGATAAATCTGAAGTGCACATGGAGTTTATTTGGACATTTTCAGTCAGTATTATTTTCATTCAGTATTGCTGGGGAAAGGGTTAATGTATTCATCTCTTGGGGTATTTTTTCTCCTGTTAGTGTGCTTGATTGATTTTTGTGCTAATGCAGTTGATATTTCGTGTAATTTTACATATTTTAGATAAATATGAAGAGGACATGCAATTTATTTGGGCATTTTCAGTCAGTATTGCTGGGAAAGTGTTAATGTGCTGTATTCATATTAGGAAGGGAAGGGAAGAAGTGAAGATCAGATTTTTGCCTGAAAATGTGTTGTGGAGAAATATATGGAGAAGCGACAAAAGTTGTATGATGCATTGATGGCCAGAGTTGATAGAGAAGGTATGTGAAAAGTAATGAATATATACAGAGTAAATGGCAAGTTGCTGAAAGCAGTGAAGAGTATGTATGAGGGTGCAAAGGCATCAGTACGTGTGGAGAATGAACAGGGCGAAATCTTTGATCTGAATGTTGGGTTAAAGCAAGGGTGTGTGATGTCCGCATGGTTGTTCAATATACTGTATACATGGATGAAATCATAAAAGATATATAAGGAAGATCAGTGGATGTTGGAGTACTGCTGATAAGGGAAGGAAATGAGTGGAAGTTGCATGTATTTCTGCTTACCGACGATATAGTTCTGATGAGCGATAGTTAATAGGAGTTGCAGTGTCTGGTAAATATTTTGGGAACAGTGTGTGAAAAATGGAATCTGAAGGTAAATGCGGGAAAGAGCAAGGTTATGGTCTTTGAAAGGGGTGGAGCCACAGAGTGCGAGGTGAGGCTGAACGGCTATGGAAAATGTCAGCTCATTTAAGTATATTTTAAGTGTTGAGTAGAGATTGGAATATGGATGAAGAATTAAAGGAAAGGGTGTAACAGGGGAAGAGGATTGTAGGAATGCTGAAAACAGTAACAAGAAATAGAGTGGTAAGCATGGAAGTAAAGAAGTTCTTGCATGTCAGTGTTATAATCCCGACATTGACTTACGGAAGCAAAGCATGGATGTTGTTGGAGAGATTCAAACCAAGAGTGAAAGGAGTAGAAATTAGTTACTTGAGAAGTGTGTGCAGAGTTGCATGGAGGGATAGACAGACGAATGAGGAAGTACCTGTATGAGAGAGGTGTGGTGTGGATGTAGATGTACTGAAAAGTGTGAAAAAGAACACCATGAGATGGTTCGGACATGTGGAACGTATGGGAAGCGAGGGAATGACTAAGAGAGTCTACGAGAGTGAGGTGGAAGGACAGAGGGAAACATAAACCGAGAGAAAGGTATAAGGATGGAGTTAAGAAATATATACGGGAAAGTGGTGCTGGATGGAAGGAGGGGCGTCGACTGACTGGAGACAGAGGTGCATAGGGGCGTTTCGTTCATGGCTACCTCTTCGGGGATCAAGGTGTCCGGCAATAGATAGATAGATAAATTCATCCTTTGGGCTATTTCTTCCATTTTATTTATCATGTTAGTGTGCTTGTTTGATTTATCATGTTAGTGTGCTTGTTTGATTTATCTTGTTAGTGTGCTTGTTTGATTTATCTTGTTAGTGTGCTTGTTTGATTTATCTTGTTAGTGTGCTTGTTTGATTTTTGTGCTAATGTAGTTGTTATTTGGTTATAATTTGACATATTTCAGATAAATCTGCAGAGCACATGCAATTTATTTGGGTATGTTAAGTCAGTATTGCTGGGGAAAGGGTTAACATATTCATCTTTTGGGGTATTTCTTCCATGTTTGTGTCCTGTTAGTGTGTTTGATTGATGTTTGTGCTAATGTAGTTAGTATTTGTTGTAATTTTACATATTTTAGATAAATCTGAAGAGCATATGCAATTTATTTGGCCATTTTCAATCAGTATTGCTGGGGAAACGGTTAACGTACTGTATTCATCTTAGGAAGGGAAAAGGATGTGTAGCTCAGATTTTTGCCCTGAAATGTATTGTGGAGAAATATTTGGAGAAGCGACAAAAGTTGTATGCTGCCTTTATGGACTTGGAGAAGGCCTATAACAGAGTTGATAGAGAAGGTATGTGGAAAGTACTTAGAATATACAGAGTTGCTGAAAGCAGTGCAGAGCATGTATGAGGGTGCAAAGGTGTCAGTACGTGTTGACAATGAACAGAGCGTGTTCTTTGATCTGAATGTTGGGTTAAAGCAAGGGTGTGTGATGTCCCCATGGTTGTTCAATATATACTGTATATGGATGGAGTCGTAAAAGAAATGCAAGGAAGAACAGTGGATGTTGGTGTATCGCTGCTAAGGGAATGAAACGAGTGGAATGACAGAGTTGATAGAGAAAGTATGTGGAAAGTACTGAAAATATACGGAGTATATGGCAAGTTGCTGAAAGCAGTGAAGAGTATGTATGAGGGTGTAAAGGCGTCAGTACGTGTGGAGAATGAACAGAGCGAGTTCTTTTATATGAATGTTGGGTAAAGCAAGAGTGTTATTTCCCGATGGTTCTATACATATATATATATATATATATATCTATCTATCTATCTATCTATTGCCTGACGCCGTGATCCCCGAAGGGGTGGCCACGAACGAACCGCCCCCATGCACCTCTGTCCCCAGTCAGTCGACGCCCCTCCCCCCAACCAGCACCGCCTTCGTTCATGTAGTTCCTCACTCCATCCTTCCACCTCATATTCGGTCTACCTCTCCCCCTCTGTCCCTCCACCTCGCTCTCGTACACCCTCTTAGTCATTCTCTCGCTTTCCATACGTTCCATATGGCCGAACCATCTCAAGTTGTTCCTTTTCACACTTTCCAGCACATCTACCTCCACACCACACCTCCTTCTTACTTCCTCATTAGTCTGTCTATCCCTCCATGTAACTCCGCACGCACTCCTTAAGTAATTCATTTCCACTGCTCTCACTCTTGGTCTGAGTCTCTCAACCAACGTCCATGCTTCGCTTCCGTAAGTCAGTGTCGGGATTACCACACTGTCATGCAAGGACTTCTTCACTTCCATACTGACCACCCTATTTCTTGTTACTGCTTTTAGCGTTCCTACAACCCTCTTCCCCTGTTGTACCCTCTCCCGCACCTCTTCATCCATAGTCCCATCTTTACTCAACACACTGCCCAGATACTTAAAAGAGTTGACGATCTCCATAGCCTGACCGTTCAGCTTCACCTCACACTCTGTGACTTCACCCCTTTCGAAGACCATAACCTTGCTCTTCCCCGTATTTACCTTCAAATTCCGTTTTTCGCACACTGTTCCAAACTCATTTACCAGACCCTGCAACTCCCATTCATTATCACTCATCAGAACTGTATCATCCGCAAACAGCAGTATAGGTAGCTTCCACTCAATTCCCTCCCTTTTCAGCGATACACCAACATCCACTGCTCTTGATAGTATTTCTTTCATAACTCCATCCATATATACAGTAAACAACCACGGGGACATCACACACCCCTGTTTCAAACCAACATTCAGGTCAAAGAACTCGCTCTGCTCACTCTCCACACGTACTGCCGCCTTTGCACCCTCATACATGCTCTTCACTGCTTTCAGCAACTTGCCCTCTACTCCGTATATTCTAAGTAATTTCCACAAACCTTCTCTATCCACTCTGTCATAGGCCTTCTCTAAGTCCATAAAGGCAACATACACCTTTTGTTTCTTCTCCAGATACTTCTCCACAACACAATTCAGGGTAAAAATCTGATCTACACATCCTCTTCCCTTCCTAAAACCTCCCTGCTCGTCGCCTATCCATTTCTCCGTTCTCACTCTCACTCTCTCAATCACTACCCTACTGTATACCTTCCCTACTACGCTTAGAAGACATATTCCTCGGTGGTTACCACACTCCTCTTTCCCCTTTGCCCTTATATAGGGGGACTATTATGCCAGTCTTCCAGTCATCGGGTGCACTCCCCTTCTCCCATGCTAGTTTGCACATTTTCCATACCCATTCTATCACTATCTCACCACCATACCTCAACATTTCCCCACACACTCCATCTGTTCCTGGTGCTTTCCCCAACTTCACTCTTTTCATGGCTTCCCACACTTCTGACCTCCTGATCCCCACCTCCACTACTTCTCTTCTTCTCCCTCCCATACCATATCCAGCTATGTTTGCTGGCTCTTCATTCCTTTCATTTAGCAACTCACTGAAGTACTCCCTCCATCTTTCGACTCTCTCTTGCTTCTCGGCTAGCATTCTCCCATTCTTATCTTTCACACCCTTACTGTTTCCCTTGCTACCTTCCCTAACTGTCTTGACTTCTTTCCAGAACAGTTTCTTACTCTCCCTCCATTTTACACTCAGATTCCTTCCAAATTCCTCATCTACTCTTCTCTTACTTTCCTTCACTACTCTCTTCACCACCCTCTTACTCTCCACGTACCTCGCTCGTTTCTGCCTCTCGGAATCTTCATTCCCTCTACTACCCAACCACTCTCTATATGCTTTCTTCTTTTCTTCCACAGCTATTCTTACCTCTTCTGTCCACCATGCTGTACCTTTCACTCCCCTCCCTCTTCTCCTCACTCCACACACCTCCTCACATGCTGCACAGATCTCATCCTTAAACACCTTGCTCATCTCCTCCACTTCCTCCATAACTTCCAGGTCGAACCCACCTAGTCGTCTTTCCACTGCTCTCCTGTACTCCTCCCTGACTTCCTCCTCCTGCAACCTCTCCACCCTCCTCACCATTCCACCCTCCTCTCGCCTCCCTCCCGCTCTCCTCACCCACTTCTTTTGTATCCTAACCTTAGCTACCACTACATAATGATCAGACAGACCCCCTCCAATACCCCTATACACCCTAGCATCCATCACAGATTTCTTCATTCGTTCATCCACACATACATAATCAATCAATGACTTTCGTTCCACCACTGTCTTATCCTTCATCGACAACATCCGTTTCCACGTGTACCTGTGGATCATTCTGTGTCGGAAGAAGGTGTTGGCTATCCACAGCCTCCTCCCCACACATACGTCCACAAGTGCACTACCATTCCCATTCACCTCTGATGGTACCCCCCACCCTCCCACCACTCCCTCAACTTTCCTATCACCCACCTTACCATTCATATCCCCAATCAGAAATATTCTTTCGTTCTTGTCAAACTTCTCCAGGCACGCCTCCACATTCATCCAGAACTCCTCTTTCTTTCTTTCAAGTATATCCTCTGTCGGGGCATACACGCATACAATCACCCACGTTTGTATTCCTACTTTCATTCTCACCCACACAATCCTTGAACCCACAGACCCATACTCTCTTACACATTCCTTCCATTTGCTACTTACAAACAAACATGCACCTTCTCTCGCTGTTCCTTCACTCACTCCAGCACACACACCCATATATATATATATATATATATATATATATATATATAGATACAGTATATATATATGTATGGATGGAGTCATAAACGAAATACAAGGAACAGCAGTGGATGTTGGAGTACCGCTGATAAAGGAAGGACATGTGTGGAATGACAGAGTTGATAGAGAAGGTATGTGGAAAGTACTGAGAATATAATTATGGAGTAGATGGCAAGTTGCTGAAACCAGTGAAGAGTATGTATGAGGGTGCAAAGGCGTCAGTACGTGTGGAGAATGAACAGAGCGAGTTCGTTGATCTGAATGTTGGGTTAAATCAAGGGTGTGTGATGTCCTCATGGTTGTTTTATATATACAGTATATGGATGGAATCATAGCCTAAAAGAAATACAAGGAAGAGCAGTGGATGTTGGTTTAGGTTACCGCTGATAGGGGAAGAAAACAAGTGGAATGACAGAGTTGATAGAGAAGGTATGTGGAAAGTACTGAGAATATACGGAGTAGATAGCAAGTTGCTGAAAGCAGTTGTTGGTTGTTGTTGTCATTCCCTAGGCTGCCTGGCTGAACAGCTCCGGCTGAAAGTAGTGAAGAGTATGTATGATGGTGCAAAGGCGTCAGTACGTGTGGAGAATGAACAGAGCAAGTTCTTTGATCTGAATGTTGAGTTTAAGCAAGGGCGTATGATGTCCCCATGGTTGTTCTATATACTTGTATATATACATATATATATATATATATATATATATATATATATGGATGGAGTCATAAAAGATATACAAAGAAGAGCAGTGGATGTTGTTGTACCGCTGATAGGGAAGAACACAATTGGAAGTTGCCTGAACAGTACAGTACTTTTGTTTGCCAACGATATAGAGTTTTGATGAGCGATAGTGAATGGGAGTTGCAGGGTCTGGTAAATATGTTGGGAACAGTGTATGAAAAATAGAATCTGAAGGTAAATGCGAGGAAGAGCAAGGTTATGGTCTTTGAAATGGGTGCAGCCACAGAGAGTGTGAGGTGAGGTTGAACGGCTATGGAGAATGTCAGCTCATTTAAGTATTTGGGCAATGTATTGAGTAAAGATATGAGTATGGATGAAGAAGTGCGGGGAGAGGGTGCAACAGGGGAAGAGGGTTGTAGGAACACTGAAAGCAGTAAGAAGAAATAGGGTTTTCAGCATGGAAGTAAAGAAGTCCTTGCATGACAGTGTGGTTATCCCGACATTGACTTACAGGAGCGAAGCATGGATGTTGTTGGAGAGATTCAAACCAAGAATGGGTTAGCCTATGCATAGCCTATACAGTAGGCTACATACAGCATCATGTAAGTTAGCGTAGCCCAGGCTAATCTATCTTGCTTAAGAATTTCATGACCCATACATGATTGTAAGTTGTTTCTAAATTACATCCCCACTGGGTAAACTGACCTAGTCTCTGTCTTAAGTGGGGGCTGCCAGTCCTCTCCCATACTCGCCTATCATAATGTTCAAGCAAACATTTGTTAAAACCTGGCTCACCTTGGATAGGCTAACCGGATTTTAAATTTTTGTGGATTTATTACTTTATAAAATGGAAATCCGAGCTATCTTTTCACTAAAATTATTTTACAGATATATAGATTACAGGTATCTAGCATAACCCAAAAATTTCCCTAATTTTCATAGCCTTGTACACTATCAGGGAACCCCCCCAGGACTTAATTGTCATCATCAAATTCATATAAAATGCCAGCAGGGGTCAAATAACCACTGGGCGTTTGATCATTTCAGAATAAAAATTGGTCAAATCTGATGCATAGCGTGTATAGTTTGCCTGAATACTATCATCATATTAGTCTAATCACACCAAAAACTCTTGAAAATCCTATTTATAAACACTTCTCCATAAAGGTTGGTTGAGAGTGCAATTATACCCTAATTATTCATTATATCCTAGATTACCTCTATACTTTATAAGTTTATATATATATCCAAACAAAATAAACTAACCTGAGAACCTAAGATAGGCCTAGACTAGGCTAACATATAGTGTTAGATTATGCAGAGTGCATACGCTAACCTACTAACATGGGTAGAAGCTGTAAGGCTAATAGACTAGTAGGCTAAAACAAATTATACCATAAGAGCACAATATTTCTATTAAAAATGTTTGCCTACTTATTTCAAGCTATCTATAGTATATATGGTATATTGTATCCCACGGCAGTCAAAATAGACGGGAACATGATCGAGTGTGTGTGAGTAGTGTAAACAAGGCGGGCCGTATGCCCAAATACTACATCTTTACCATAATTTTTTTTTTTTACCGGCCATGGGATACAATATGTTGAAGCCCCCTCACCCCCCCATGACTTATTGTCATCATCATATATATTACCAGCAGGGGCAAATAACAGCTGGCATAATCTTGTATATCTTGAAGTGCTTCTGCCTCAAGAGGGTGTTGTTCCCTTGATGTTCTCTGAGGCAGGGCCACGGCGTCGCTGCCACCCTTCACTTCACTGTATTTACTCCAGTTATTATGTGATGAAGTTTGATATTGCTGGGCAAGATGCAGCATAGCCTGGGATGCCTGATTGATCCGGGATGGTCGAGATATCCAATTATCTCTTGAACACTTCCGTTATGACCTTGAGGTTTCTAAAGGTGCGGTCACACTATGAAGACTTAAGGTAATTACCGCGGCGACTCAAGGAGTGCCGATTGTCTTTGCCGATCATCCGTAACTTGACCAAGAGTAAATGTCTGCCTGAGGCAGGCTGGACGGCATCACGGATCACGGCATCATGGATGGGGCTACACGGAGACCTAGCATAGCAGACCGCTGGCGTCATGCGGCGCAACGAGGCAACAGGACGGCAAAAGGAAGGCAACTTGACGGCCTTCGTGTTACGCAGGTCCCCTACTCGCGCTGGCGCGCGAGCCCCGCCATGTGGCGCGTGTCGGGGGCCAACGCTTTGGCGATGCATGGCACCACACGGCGCTGACCGGTCGGCTACCGGTCCCCCTCACGCGCATACCGGTGGGCGCGTGACGGCGCTTGCCTCACGACCGCGGCTAGCTCGGCGACCAATTTTCCATGCCTCTTGCATGTTCAAAGCAAATCGAAACCAGCCACAACCATCCTGGCCACCCATCGTACCGTACTGTACCGTGGGGATGCGCGGGGACCACCCACGACACGCGGTGACTTAGATGAAGTCCTCCTTAAGACCTCTAAGTCGCCGCGGTAATTCCCTTAAGTCTTCATAGTGTGACTGCCGCTTTAGGTGTTTTGGTAGATGGTTGAACAGCCGGGCTCTTTTTCTTGAGATACTATTGTGTTGGAGGGTCTTCACTCTTGTTGAGCATTCTGATGCAAGGTGATACTGGATACATTTTCTTCCTGTTCTTGTGTCATCATAATATGTGTTGGCAGAATGTATTAGTTCGGTTTTGGGTGGGATGATCTGGTCCTCAAGAACTGTCCATGTATGTACTATTAGATATCTTTTTATCCTTCTTTCTCTGGAATATAATTTGTAGTCTTCCAGTCTCTGCCAGTAATTTAGTGTCTCTGTTTCCCCTTGTTAATTTTGAGATCTTTGTATGCAAGAGGTGAAAGTTCTTTGGAGGCCCTCTAGTTGCATAATGTGATATTGTTTATGAAGGGCCCAAAGTTGGGAGCAGTAATCTATGTGGAGGATAATTAAAGCTCTTCACAGGGTGAACAGGTTATTTGAGTTCCTTGTTTGGAAGGTTCTTAGTATGTGGCAGTGGCATAATTTTGTAAAACGAGTAAAATTAGATGCGAACGTAACTGCGAGCGTGCGACTATGTAAACAAAGTGGACGCTACGCCTGCTAACACCATCCTTACCGATGCTATTATAAACATAACCATGGCAACCAGTCCTCTCAGTTTGTTTATGTAGCACGAAGAACTACCAATGCCGTTCAATAAACCCAAAATCGTGCTACAAATACTGTAGTGTTCTAAATCTCGCTCTTGAACACGCCCCTATTTTGAAAAGTTAAGCCTATTGCCTGAGTATCCCATGGCAGTCAAAATAGCCTAGACGGGAACGTGATCATGAACGAACGAGTAGTGTAAACAAAGCGGGCGATATCCGCGATACGCCCAGATACATCCTTACCACTTCTTGGATAATGGTAAAATATTTATTTCCAGCATAGGTCTAAATCACTAATAGAAGAAAAGAAAAAAAATAGTAATATAAAACACAAAACCATAACAAACTTGTGGTTCAACTTGTATATATTATTATACATATTGTCCAGCAAATTTAGGCCAAACAAAACAATTGTGAGATAGGCCTCGCCTAAAGGCTATGCTATTCAAATAGATTTTAGTTTCCGGAAAATATATTTTATGCATAACAAAAGAACACAATATTTTGCACCAACCGTAACGATCATCGCCCTGCACCTCGCCATTAATATTTTTTGTTTTCTATTATTTTCCCCCTGCTGGCAATATACAGTATATGATGAAAATAAGTCAGTGAGGCTTTGCCCCCCCTCACCATATTATTGTATCCCACGGCAGTCAAAATAGACGGGAACATGATCACGAGCATACAAGTAGTGTAAACATAGCGGGCGATAGTTGACGAACCTTGCATACAGGTTTGGTTGCAAGAAAGCATCCAATACTTCCCTAATCACATGGCTTAGGGTTGGCTGCGATACACCAACATAGTCAGCATTGCACAGTTGCATTTTGCCTGTTGCCAAATACGTAGGGTAATACACACTTTCATCTCGGGTGCGAGAGCTTTGTTCCTCTCTGTTTTACTTTGTAAAGTATCGGTAAGAATTGTGTTAACGGAAATTTATATATTACCAGATAGAACGTTTTGATTATCGAGCGTGATATCTCTGCCCAGCTGTTTTATATATAGACTATATTTTTTGTTTGTTATATTATATAGCTGTTAGGTTAAGGTTAATAGCTGTTAAGTAAAGGTTAGTAGCATTTTGGTAAAGGTTTAGTAGCTGTTAGATAAAGTTAGCAACAGTTAGGTAAAGGTTAGCAACTGTTTTAGGTAAAGGTTAGCAACTGTTTTAGGTAAAGGTTAGCAACTGTTTTAGGAAAAGATTAGCAACTATTAGGTAAAGGTTAGTAGGGTGTCATAATTTAGCCTACTAGGTTAGGTTAGGTTAGTTAAGTCAAGTTAGCCTAATCAAAATATTAAAACGTGGGTTGTAGGGGGTTGGTGGGGGGAGGGGAGTTGAGAGAAGGTGCAGTTCTGAAGAATTATCAAACTGATTTTGTACTTTACTAAATTATGAATATCGTTATCGTTGTGGGAGTGATACTGTTGTACTGGGGTTCGTTGTGGGAGTGATACTGTTGTACTGGGGTTCGTTGTGGGAGTGATACTGTTGTACTGGGGTTCGTTGTGGGAGTGATACTGTTGTACTGGGGTTCAGTGTGGGAGTGATACTGTTGTACTGGGGTTCGTTGTGGGAGTGATACTGTTGTACTGGGGTTCGTTGTGGGAGTGATACTGTTGTACTGGGGTTCGTTGTGGGAGTGATACTGTTGTACTGGGGTTCATTGTGGGAGTGATACTGTTGTACTGTGGTTCGTTGTGGGAGTGATACTGTTGTACTGGGGTTCATTGTGGGAGTGATACTGTTGTACTGGGGTTCATTGTGGGAGTGATACTGTTGTACTGGGGTTCGTTGTGGGAGTGATACTGTTGTACTGGGGTACATTGTGGGAGTGATACTGTTGTACTGGGGTTCATTGTGGGATACTGTTGTACTGGGGTTCGTTGTGGGAGTGATACTGTTGTACTGGGGTTCATTGTGGGAGTGATACTGTTGTACTGGGGTTCATTGTGGGAGTGATACTGTTGTACTGGGGTTCATTGTGGGAGTGAAACTGTTGTACTGGGGTTCATTGTGGGAGTGATACTGTTGTACTGGGGTTCGTTGTGGGAGTGATACTGTTGTACTGGGGTTCATTGTGGGAGTGATACTGTTGTACTGGGGTTCATTGTGGGAGTGATACTGTTGTACTGGGGTTCGTTGTGGGAGTGATACTGTTGTACTGGGGTTCATTGTGGGAGTGATACTGTTGTACTGGGGTTCATTGTGGGAGTGATACTGTTGTACTGGGGTTCGTTGTGGGAGTGATACTGTTGTACTGGGGTTCATTGTGGGAGTGATACTGTTGTACTGGGGTTCATTGTGGGAGTGATACTGTTGTACTGGGGTTCGTTGTGGGAGTGATACTGTTGTACTGGGGTTCATTGTGGGAGTGATACTGTTGTACTGGGGTTCATTGTGGGAGTGATACTGTTGTACTGGGGTTCATTGTGGGAGTGATACTGTTGTACTGGGGTTCGTTGTGGGAGTGATACTGTTGTACTGGGGTTCATTGTGGGAGTGATACTGTTGTACTGGGGTTCGTTGTGGGAGTGATACTGTTGTACTGGGGTTCATTGTGGGAGTGATACTGTTGTACTGGGGCTCATTGTGGGAGTGATACTGTTGTACTGGGGTTCATTGTGGGAGTGATACTGTTGTACTGGGGTTCGTTGTGGGAGTGATACTGTTGTACTGGGGTTCATTGTGGGAGTGATACTGTTGTACTGGGGTTCATTGTGGGAGTGATACTGTTGTACTGGGGTTCGTTGTGGGAGTGATACTGTTGTACTGGGGTTCATTGTGGGAGTGATACTGTTGTACTGGGGTTCATTGTGGGAGTGATACTGTTGTACTGGGGTTCATTGTGGGAGTGATACTGTTGTACTGGGGTTCATTGTGGGAGTGATACTGTTGTACTGGGGTTCATTGTGGGAGTGATACTGTTGTACTGGGGTTCGTTGTGGGAGTGATACTGTTGTACTGGGGTTCATTTTGAAAATTTGCCAATGATCTGAACATATCAGGATGTATGTAACTGTTACTTAATAACGGCTATCAATCAATCAACTATCAACTATCAACAATCGAACTGCTAAATTCGTATATCCTATATTTTTTGGTGAATAGATATGGACGATAGTTTAAAGAAACGACCGTCCTATATCATGTTCAAATAATATGTAATAGCACTGTCTATGGTTGCATTCAATTTAAATAGTGATAGATGTCTATTTTAATAGGTTAAATGTTAAACAAATCAATTACGAAAAATTGTTGGTGTTTACACGTTGACACTTTTGCCAGATACGAAACAACCCTTATTATCATTATATCATAATGGATTTTATTTATTTGCATAATTCCAAATACTGAGGGCGTTAATATAATATTTTCCTGTCTTTTTGTGGTGATATTTGTATGATTTAGTGCTATATTGTTGACTGTCCAGGGTTATAATGCATTGTGTAAGTTAGCTCTGACTTGGTAACAGTTGGCCAGTGCACATGCTATCATGGCTCAGACCGTAGGGTAAGTCACACAGGAAATTGTCAAAACTTTGAAGGTCCAGATCATTGTAAGCATTTGGCTGAGTAAGGAATTGTTACAAACCTTAGCCAATACTCTGCTATTCACCAAAAATAAATTTGAATTATCAGTATTATTTGGTAGGATAGGTATGTATAGGTAGGTTAGCTAAATAATTGGTGGAATTCGTAGGGACTCAAACTTTTTTGAGAGAGTTAAAGCAAAAAAAATCATGGATCTGAATGATGAGGCCAAGGATTATTAAGCAGAAGTAGGGGATTCGGGGAAGCTGAGACTGAAGACTGGAAACGTAGTGTGGGATACATAAGAACATAAGAACATATGAAAATAGGAGTCTGCAGAAAGCCGATCGGCCCACACAAGGCATATCCCTGTCACTCCCAACCCCAATTACAAGGCCTAATTATAGACCCAACTCACTAATACCTAGAGGACTGACCTCACCAAAACGGTCAGAGATCAACACAAGATTACGGGGGTCTGCAGAGCGCCGATTGGCCCACACCCGGCAGAGCCTATCTGCCGGGTTACGTCTTTATATTAATTTCTGAATAGACAGTTTTTCAATGCTGTGGCCAAACCTTTCCACCAATTTCTATTCTTTTGATACCAAAATGTTTGGAATTGAGAGCTCGCCCAACTACACAAACATGGCTTTGATCATCTATGTGTTTGTCAATGTATGGATTTTTAAGTGGTTTTGAGATGTTTTCAACAATACCGAAACAAAATCCCGCATGTAAAGCAATATCTTTTCTATAACATTTCTGTACTATTAGTAGTGGAGTCCATATACCAAAGCCTAATAATTTCCTCTGAGTGGGATGCGACGGTATTTACGTCTGAAAACTTACGGGAAACCGGCTGCCACAGACTTGTCTGGTAGCCATTTTGGATGTTTATTATTATTATTAATCTATATTTTATTAATTTCACCACAACACCAAACACTCCCAATTAAATTAATTAAAGTATATATGATCCGCTAGGATTCGAACCCGGGTTATCACACATAGATTTTTGCCACCTTAACCATTACACCACCAGGACGGTTAAAGGTTTATGCACACGCCTACGACTTATTATCCATTCTCGAATTATGGATATTAATCTATCATGTTCATACTCCCAACCGCGCTATGGTAGCCTAATGTTTAAGTGAGAGGAAAGAATATTCATGGGGCACAGCTCATATAGACCGACCTCGCGACGAAATATCCCTGAACCTACTAATAATCTATATTTTATTAATTTCATCACAACACCAAACACTCCCAATGAAATTAATTAAGCAAAGTATATAGGGATTCGCGCCAAGCCTAAAAAGACTATGTGGCACCAAAACAAACTTTGTGTAGAAAACAACGGATTGTTGTGGGGCAGAACTTAATACGTGGTAGAAGATAAGAAGACTAGAAAACAGTATTTAAAGAAGTGGAAGGAGATGGGTATGATGGAGGAACTGCATAAGATGTGGGAGGGAGAAAGTGGGGGATTCTCCTAGCATGTCAGATAATACAGGGGGGCAGTTAAGGGAGTATATGAAGGGGAATGCTTGCCGACGGGCATTGGAGAAACGGGGGCAGTCTACCAGGAGATGCTGGACAGACACTTGAATATGGCAGCAAGGGCAGAACATGGGGACACCATCGCTGACGGAGTACGTGAGTAACATGTGGGGAGTAATCAGAAGCAGGAATACGCTCTGGTATGGTTCGGTTTGAGGTAATTGAGTTCATATTTCCTTTAAATATTTACATGTTTAGTTACATAAGCTATTGTTAGAAGATATTGGTTAAGAATAACGAAAATGGCTCGAAAAGGTTAACTTCAGGGTTATACTCCTATGAACTTTTTCCCACAAGAAGTTTGCCCAACTTTGTCGGTTTCAAGTTTGGTGCGGTTTCACCAGACTCCTTAGGTGCCAACACTGGGGGCTCCACTGTAATGGATCCAAAAATTAGCGAAAATAGCTAAAAATTAAAGAAATTTGGGATGCACTTGATGCAGATGTTCACTCCCTTGATTGACAGGGCTAGGGCGTGTGCTTGTTACAGTGACTTAACTGGTTATTTACGAAGCGATTTCGCGTATATCGTATATTTGGCACATATGAAAAATTTAGGGGAATTTTGGTGCCCACGTGTATGATGCGATTCACGTACGTTTGATGCAAGCCGATGTTGGTTATCAGTATATCAATACGAAAGAACAGCGTAATGAGCCGCAACCCTCCAGGTGAGAGCGTTTGATGCAAGCCGATGTTGGTTATCCACTGTACAGTATATCAATACGAAAGAACAGCGTAATGAGCCGCAACCCTCCAGGTGAGAGCGGGCGGGAAAATACAAATGTCACCGAGCTACGTGAGTTCTATTTATCTATCTATTGCCGGACGCCGTGATCCCCGAAGGGGTGGCCACGAACGAAACGGCCCCATACGTGGATTAATCAAGTTTAATTCATAAAATTGCTTGGAATTGCACATTGTAAGGGATACAAAATAAATTAAGAATATACCTTAATCAACAATCCACATCTCAGGCCACCAGCCAATCTTATGTCTGGGGGCCACAACCCTTGCTAGGATAGAACAGTGGACTCGGCGCTGGCCCGGTGGCGGCCGGAGTTTTATAAAAAACAAATATATATGAATTGTTCATTATTTAGCTTATGTAATAACAATTTTGTTGTAGAATTATTTATAATTTATTTATTTATTTTTGTGCTTAACAAATTGTAATTTATCATGTACCGCACAGTAAGTACCGTATTGCGATTCTGTTTTGCTATTATTTGTGTTGAGTCCTTACTTAATGTTTTGTTTGCTGTGTTCAGCATGCATTTCAGCTAAGTTGTCAAGTTTATTATATTTTATTCCTGTTTTTTGTTTTAATATATATATATATATTTGTTTAAATATTAGTTTAACCAGACCACTGAGCTCCACAACAGAACTTTCATAGGGCTGGCCCGAAGGAATCGATCAAGATATAACATTATAACTAAACGAGTCAAGATAGATAGGGAAGGGCAGGAGGGGAACAAATCGAGGAAGGTGAAGACGCATAGACATTTCCCGCCATTTCACCAGTTCAGCCGGACCACATGAACTCCATAGCAGAGCTCTTATAGGGCAGGGCCGAAGGATGATGCAAGAACTGTTACACCGCAACACCAACCAAGTAGTGATTAGGGCGAAGAATGAGAGATCAGGTCGAAGGTAGAAAAAATCACATCAACAAGCAAAAAGTGCATTACCGAAGGGAATCAAGTCATTCGGCCACACCAGCAACCGAAGAGACAAAACGGGTCATGAGTCAAATACCTAGCCAGGCCAGGCAGACATGAGATATAGGCTGCCCGAGGACAGCCGAATGGGACAGAATAATAATAGAAGGGGAAAAACAGAGAATTAGGAAAGAAAAACTACTCAAAATTAGTCAAGCTGAGGATGAAAGCTCGACGGAGAGGGAGGGAAAACCACATCTCTCCCCCATCAAGCCCAAGTCGCCGGCCCCTAAGCCCCCCAACCGCGACAAGGAGAGTAGTATCAGGGGGGATTTTGGATGTTTAGCATATCAAAAGTTGCAGATACGGAAACGCACCTTGTGTCAAAGTTTGGTCCCGATCCTAAAAGCGGTTCCGGAATTATTGCGGAAAAACCGGTGTACAAAAATAATTTGGAAGAATTAGAATAATTAACAATTACAATAAGGGTTCCCCTCCAGGGCTTGAACCCCTAATGATAAAATAATAATTAGGACCAGAATATTCCTTTCGTCTAACCGTTTTGTAATGACTAAATACAGATGTCCCACAGGCTCTGAGAAACTCCCTCCGACTGATGGTAGCCGTGTGGTGGTGTTAACGTGGCTACTGGCGTCCCTGGTGTTCATGTCCTCCTACAGCGGCATCCTCACCGCCATGCTCACCATCCCTCGCGTCATCATGCCCATCAGCAGAGTGGAGGACTTGGTGTTGTATGGCAAGATACCCTGGCGCCTGGAGGCTGGCAGCATGATGTACCAGTACTACAGGGTATTTTATTATTTTGATTAACATAAGAAATTTGTGATGGGTATGGCATATATACTTACTGTATAAAGCAATATTATTGCCCCCACCTATGCAGTCTTCAAAGACAAGCCATATGTGAAAATATACAACCACAAAAGGTGCATTCTAATGTATGCATGTATGCATTGTAAATATATATTTTTTGTTTCTTTCTATGTGAGTGAGGGAGACAAAAGGCAGAACTGCCTGTAGCGAGCGCCTCCCCCAAAGTTGAGAGAGTGACAGGGCCAAAATCAAGAGATGTTCGAGCCAAAATGCCATAGGAAGTCATAGGAAGAGGGAAACACTGATTCTGGGAGAGATTTCCAGAGCTCAGCTGTTGAAAAGAAGAAAGACAGAGAAACATTTCATTCAACGGTTGGAAAGTTGCACAGAGTAGGGGTGGGTTTGTGTTGCAAGACGGGTACTACGTACCCTACGTAGAGGAGGTGGAATACACTGGGAGAACTCTGAGGAACACTGATTACTTTAGTAGCGATAGAATAGTGAGAGAGATGCAACATTGCGGCGAAGAGAGAGAGATTGCAGAGAGTGGGTGAGTGGACCGGAGTTAATGATATGGAAGGCCTTCCTTTCTACTTTGTCTAGGAGTGCGGTGTGAGAGGATCCTCCCCACACATGTGAACAATACTCAGTACAAGGACGCACTGTGCCCCTGTACAGAGCAAGAAGCTGTGCAGGGGTAAAACTCTTTGGGGCGGTTGAGCACACCCAGCTTCTGGGAGGCTGCCTTAGCAAGACTGGTAATATGGTCCTTCCAAGTGAGAGCAGAAGAAAAAGAGACACCATGATTATTGAGAGAAGATGAAGGGTTGATTTTTGTATTGTTGAAGTATAAGGGATAGTCTTCTGGGAGTTCCGGACGGGTAGTAAAATGGAGAAATTGGGTTTTTGGAAGCATTAAAGGTAGTAAGGTTTTCTCGGCACCAATTAGAAATAATAGTTAGATCAGAAGATAAGTGTTGTATGGCTTCATTACCTTTTTTTTTAGGGATTGCTGGCTGGGGCGTTCAGGAAAACTAATTGAGTAGTGTAAGGTAGAGTTGTCTGCGTATGAATGGATCAGACTGGAGGTACAGTTGAGAAGATCATTTATGAAAATTAGAAAGAGAATGGAAGATAGGCCAGAGCCCTGAAGAACACCGGAGTTGATAGGATGAGGAAGTGAGCGATGGCCATCCACAACCGCAGCTATGGAATGGCTGGATAGGAAATTAGAGAAAAAAGACACAGATGGAGTGATAGAAACCGAAAGAGGGTAGTTTAGAAATTAAAGATTTGTGCTAGACTCTATCGAAGGCATTCGATATGTCTAATGCAATAGAAAACATCTCACCGAAGCCCCGAAAGGAGGATGACCAAGAGTTAGTATGATATGAAAGAAGATCACCAGTAGAGAGACCCTTAACCCATTGAGCACCAAGCAATATAATATAAATGTACATTCCAGGACCAGCAGGTTGTCAACAACCTGGAATGGGTTAGAAATGAAGGAAAAACAACAAAAAACGATCCCCTAGGCCATTAAGGGGTCCTACGGAGCACCCGAAAGTCGGAATTAACATGGGGAAATGGGTAGGCAAAAACATGCAAAAACATGTTTTTGCACGCACACGCGTACTGGCTAGAATTTGAGGGCTTTCAACCATCGGCATTGATGCATGGGATACTTACGCAGTTCCCATACAAATCTGAGCCTTCTAGGTGCCATAAGACCGGAGTAATTAACCGTGACACACCCTATGCGGCTCTGGGGTTTAGCGTTACGTACATTGCCGACGTATAAGGTGCGTCTCTGGTACTCGAGGGGTTAAGGAAGCCATAATGGCAATCTAAGAGTAGATTATGAGAAGAGAGATGCTTAACAAATTTTGAAGCAAGAATAATTTTAAAAACTTTAGAGATACAAGAGATGACAGTAATTGGACGATAGTTGGAGGGTTGAGAGCGGTCTCCCTTCTTTGGGACAGGTTGAATTAGAGCAAACTTTCAGTAAGAAGGGAAGACGTTAGAAGAGAGACAGAGACGAAAGAGTTTGCCTAGGCAGGGAGTCAGCATGGAAGCACAGCTTTTGAGTACAACAGGAGGAAACATCGTCCGGACCGTACGGCTTCTTAGTATTAAGCCCAGAGAGGGTAGAAAGTACATCTTCAGAAGAGATTAGGATATTAGGCTTAGGTAGGAGAGAGAGGGGTGGAGAGGGATGAATAACACCGGAATCATCCAAGATGGAGTTTCTAGCAAAAGTTTGAGTGAAGAGTTCAGTTTGTCAGAGGAAGAAGTGATGGTTGTGCCATCAGAGTGGAAAAGTGGAGGGAAAGGCAAGGAAGAAAAATTGTTGGAGAGGATTTTGGCTAGATGCCAGAAAGCTTGGGAAGTGCTAGAGATGGATAGGTCAGTGAATTTATTATTGATGAAAGAGTGCTTGGTAAGCCGAAGAACAGATTTGGCTTGATTCCAGATAGAAACATAGGAAGAATGAGATTCTTTAGTTTTAAGGCATCAGTAGCATTTGAATGCTTCCTCCTTGTTGCGGACAGCAGTAGAACAAGCTTGAGTAAACTAAGATTTGTTTGCATTAGACTGAGAGAAAGAAAATGGAATGTATGCTTCCATGGCCAAGAGGATTACCTCGGTAATGCGTTCAGCACTCTCCGAGGGTTCCCGGCCAATGATGCAAAAGTCATTCCAAGGGAAATCAAAGAAGTACTGCCGAAAAGCCTCCCAGTCGGCAGCGCCAAAGTGCCACAAGCGCCGCCGGTTGGGAGGATCAGGTGGCCGTATCGGAGAGATAGGAAAGGTGACAAATATTAGTTTATGATCGGAGGAGCCCAAAGGAGAGAAAAGATTTATAGTATAAGCAGAAGGGTTAGAGGTTAGAAATGAGTCAAGAATGGTGGGACTATCTCCGAAGCGATTCGGGATACGGGTGGGTTGCTGGACTAACTGCTCTAGGTCGTTTAACCCCTGTCTATCGGGGCCGGACTTAAGTCCGTCTCTAAAAATCTGGACTATGTGGCGGGGCCTGACTTAAGTCTGTGACCAATTTTGGCGCAATATTGGCTCTGAGAGAGAGACGAGCGACGGGAGGAGCGTAGGTTACCTCATGACCGCTCGCCACGGCCACCGTGGGCCTACTGACATGTACTCCACACTACTCCACCCTCCCTCCCTCACTACACACGTAATTATGTAACAAAATTACCGTATTTTAGCGATTTTACCCTTCGGTTGCACGATCGTTGCAAGACAACCAGTGATCGTAGAAGGATGGTTCTGGTGTCATTGAAAAGCTTAATTTACGCCCTTTCAGGGATACATAATTGTATTACGCTCTGGCTCTTGTTTCTGCATGAAAAAGAGCACGGAAACAAGGCCATTTATGGTAAAAAAAAAAACGCTGGGCGGCACGGTGAAATATACTCCACCACTCGCTCTTATTGTGTTAAGACTTGTTCACCAGGTTGGTCAGTGGAAATAGACGAGAGCCATTGGCGGTGGTGAATTTTGAAATCTCCAAAGATGGAGATTTCTGTGAAAGGAGAGATGGATAGAATGTGTTCCACTTTAGAAGTTAGATAGCTGAAGAATTTTGGATAGTCAGTAGAATTAGGGGAGAGATAAACAGCACAGAAATATTTAATTTGAGAGTGACAAGAAAGCTTCAGCCAGAGAATTGAGAATTCAGAAGAATCTATTTTGGGAACACGAGAGAAAGCAAGATTGTGGGAAGATTGTAGGCACCAATCGATCAGGGCTAGACCCAGGTGAAGTTATAGGCATGTGATAAAGAGTCGCTGGAACTCCTGTTTCATTTGCTTGGCCTCTCTTAATGATTTTCTTTGTGCCTCATTTACACTGAGAGCAATCCAGCTAGCTCTCACAAACACCTCCTCCTATCCCCTTCACTCCACATAAACATGCACACCACACTTCATTCCTTCACACCAAAATTTAAAAAACAAAATTATGAATTCTTGCCCAGCCTCGGAGTCCCCAGGGGGGGGGACCATAAATGCCCCCACACCCGACCGACCATCCCCTGACGACCCTACAAAATTACCTGGACCTCGGCCTGTTACTCTTTCTATTAATTTCTGCAACATTCGCGGACTTTCCTCTAACATTCACATTGTTGAACACCATCTCTCCTCCTACAAACCTGATCTTCTCTTCCTCACCGAAACTCAGGTGTCTGTAGAAACATCCAGCAGCCCCTTCTCTGTATCCTCCTACTTTCTCTATCCTAGTTTCAAAGCCAAAGGCGGATGTTGTGCATATGTGCACAACAAACTCACTTGCTCTCGTGTTCCCGATTTCGACTCATCTGAATTCTCATCTTTATGGCTCAAACTTTCCTGTCATTCTCTTACTAAATATTTCTGTGCTGTCTATCTTTCCCCTAACTCTACCAACTTTCCCGAATTCTTTGACTATCTAAACTCTACAGTGGAACACATTCTATCCATTTCTCCTTTCTCAGAAATCTCCATCTTAGGAGATTTCAACGTTCACCACCGCCAATGGCTCTCCTCTCACACTACTGATCCACCTGGTGAACAAGCCTACGTCTTTTCTATCCTAAATGACCTAGAGCAGTTAGTTCAGCAACCCACCCGTATCCCGGATCGCATCGGAGATCGGCCCAACATTCTTGACTTGTTTCTAACTTCCAACCCTTCTTCTTATACTGTCGATATTTTCTCTCCTTTGGGCTCCTCCGACCATAAACTTATCTCTTTCACTTGTCCTATCTCTCCAGTACGGCCACCCGATCCTCCTAGCCGGCGGCGCTTGTGGCACTTTGGCGCTGCCGACTGGGAGGCTCTCCGGCAGTACTTCTTTGATTTCCCATGGAATGATTTCTGCTTCCGTGGCCGACGACCCTCGGAGAGTGCTGAACGCATTACCGAGGTAATCCTATCTGGCATGGAAGCATACATTCCATTCTCTTTCTCTCAGACTAATGCTAAAAAATCTTGGTTTACTCACGCCTGTTCTACTGCTGTCCGCAATAAGGAGGAAGCATTCAAACGGTACCGACGCCTTAAAACTCAAGACTCTCATTCTTCCTATGTTTCTGCCCGGAATCAAGCCAAATCTGTTCTTCGACTTGACAAACACTCTTTCATCAATAATAAATGCACTAAACAATCCAACTCTAGCTCTTCCCAAGCTTTCTGGCATCTAGCCAAAAACCTCTCCAACAATAAATGATTTCTCTTCCTCGTCTTTCCCTCCCCTTTCGCACTCTGATGGTACAACCATCAGACTCTTCGCTCAAACGTTTGCTAGAAACTCCACCTTGGATGATTCCGGTGCTATTCCTCCCTCTCCACCCTCCTCTGTCTTCCTTATGCCTAATATCCTAATCTCTTCTAAAGATGTACTTTCTACCCTCTCTGGGCTTAACACTAATAAGGCGTATGGTCCGGACGGTGTTCCTCCTGTTGTTCTCAAAAACTGTGCTTCCGTGCTGACTCCCTGCCTAGGCAAACTCTTTCGTCTCTGTCTATCCTCTAACGTCTTCCCTTCATGCTGGAAATTTGCTCACATTCAACCTGTCCCAAAGAAGGGTGACCGCTCTCAACCCTCCAACTATCGTCCCATTGCTCTCATCTCTTGTCTTTCTAAAGTTTTTGAAACTATTCTTGCTTCCAAATTTCTTAAGCATTTCTCTTCTCATAATCTGCTCTCAGATCGCCAGTATGGCTTCCTTAAGGGTCGCTCTACTGGTGATCTTCTTTCATATCTTACTAACTCTTGGTCATCCTCCTTTCGGGACTTCGGTGAGACTTTTTCTATTGCACTAGACATACCAAAAGCTTTCGATAGAGTTTGGCGCAAATCTTTAGTTTCTAAACTACCCTCCTTCGGTTTCTATCCCTCCATTTGTGCCTTTGTCTCTAATTTCCTTTCCGGCCGTTCCATAGCCGCGGTTGAGGACGGCCATTGTTAACTTCCTCACCCTATAAACTCCGGTGTTCCTCAGGGCTCTGTCCTATCTCCTATTCTCTTGTAATTTTTATAAATTATCTCCTTAACTGTACCTTAATTCCCATCCATTCACACGCAGACGACTCAACCTTACACTACTCCTTTAGTTTTTCAGAATGCCCCAGCCAGCAATCCCTTAACGACAAACGTAATGAAGCCATAGAACTCTTAAATTCTGATCTAAATACTATTTCCAATTGGGGCAGAGAAAACCTTGTTAACTTTAATGCTTCCAAAACCCAATTTCTCCATCTATCTACCCGTCAGGATCTCCCAGCGGACTATCCCATATTCTTCAACAATACAAAAATCAACCCTTCATCTTCTCTCAATATTCTTGGTGTCTCTTTTTCTTCTGCTCTCATTTGGAAGGACCATATTACCAGTCTTGCTAAGGAAGCCTCCCAGAAGCTGGGTGTGCTCAACCACCTTAGGGGGTTCTTTTCCCCAGCACAGCTTCTTGCTCTGTACAGGGGCATAGTGCATCCTTGTATTGAGTATTGTTCACATGTGTTGGGAGGTTCCTCTCACACCGCTCTCCTAGACAAAGTTGAAAGGAAGGCCTTTCGTATCATTAACTCTCGTCCACTCACCAACTCTCTGCAATCTCTCTCTCTCCGCCGCAATGCTGCATCTCTCTCGCTATTCTATTGCTACTATAATAATCAGTGTTCCTCAGAGCTCTCCCAGTGCATACCACCTCCTTTACGTAGGGCACGTGGTACCCGTCTTGCAACTCAATCCCACCCCTACTCTGTGCAACTCTCCAGCCCAAGAGTGAAACGTTACTCTCAAACTTTCTTCTACTCAACAGCTGAGCTCTGGAACTCTCTCCCAGAATCAGTCTTTCCCTCTTCCTACGACTTAAATTGCTTCAAACTCCGTGTGTCCAGGCATTTTGGCTCGATCGTCCCTTGATTTTGGCCCTGTCACTCTTTCAACAATGGGGGAGGCACTCGCTATAGGCAATTCTGCCTTTTGCCTCCCTCAATCACATAGACAACAAAAAATCCCCCTTTGGCTTGAAACTGAGGATAGAGATACTAGGAGGATACAGAGAAGGGTTTGCTTGCAGTTGACCCAGACAACTGCGTTTCGATGAAAAAGAGAAGATCAGGGTTGGCTGAGGAGAGGTGGTGTTCCACAGAGGAAAGGCCACGAATGTTGGCAAAGTCAATAGTGAGAGTAGAAGGAAGTGGTCCAGAGCATTTTGGAGAGTCGTTTCCATGGGTGATATAAATGGGTGCATCTCTGGTCGCCCCCCCCCCCCCCCACCAGGGACTCCGAGGCGGGCCGATAATTCGTCATCATGATACATTTTTTGTTTAATGATAGTGCAGTATGTAAGGTGTTTGTAGTATAATGTATTGATAAGGGGAGAAGGTGTTTTGGAGGATAGTCTGGGGTTGCCCTCAATATTGATGAGGCACACAAAGGATCAGCTAGGGAGGCCAGATGGTGAAACAGGAGTTCCAGCAGTCCTTATCAACCACCTAGCACTCCCGGGAGAACCACCCTGTTCGGCTGGTGCCTACAGCTTCCTTCTAACAATTCTGGAGGTGGGATTCCCAGCTCTCTGCCCCACAATGTGACGGGTGGTGGGGTCGCCACATACCCCACAGCTGGGGGTGGCCGACTCAAGACAGAGCCCGGATAGAGACAACACAAACACGAAACAAAAAATCACGCACATCTAGGTCGTTTAGGAGACCTAGGTTCATTTTTGGGTGCGCAGCTAAGACACCCAGGTCCCAGACCTCCCGGAGATGTACAGTCGCGCTAATAAGTCATGTCCCAGCTGCCATTACGTTTGGTTCGCTCTGTGCTGTGTTAATGTTTGTCAGATGTTGAATAGGGTGGGTAAGTGTAGGAACATGTTTGTATATTTCACTCGATATGAACAAATGAAGCTTATATATTGCTGATACCAATTATTGATCAAAACATACTTGGTGCCCAGACATGACTTATTAGCGCAATTGTACAAACCATCTATTTGATGAGGCTCACTGGTCACCCGTGAAGCACAACACACTCCCGTTTTGCCTGCCGCCTTAAGAGGAGATGGGTCTTTTTTCTGGTCCCCCTTCTTCCTCATGTTAAACCCCATTAGTTTTGAGATTTTAAGATGTTCAGCCCATTAGTTTGGCGATTTTACACCTTTCTCCCCATTTCGTTGTCAATTTTAAGATCTTTTGTGTCAATTTATTTCCTGGCGAGCAATAACGAGCCTGTAATTTAAAGAGGAACCGGCCTTTGCCCGGAAATTTATTTTGAAGGGGGCTCTAGAGGGTGTTATTTCTAAGCTTGATGGAGGTCTAGCGAGGAAACTAAAAAATAAATGAATAAATAGATGAATATACACACCAAAAAAATAGCCACCGGCCCCATAAGCAAGTTTCACACTATGCCGAATTAAGTGCCAACGCTCCACATCTTAAGGAGTGGCGATAGAAGGGGGAGACCACTGCCGAGTAACGTGGGTGATCAAGGGACGGGACGCCCACGACGGGCACTATGGATGGGCACGCTGCCTGACGGCAACTGGAAGGGGTTGAGCGACGACCATGCAAGACATAAGGAAAAATAAAGGTTGCTGCCGGGCAGCGTCATGCGCTGTAGCGCGCAAACTGGTCGGCGACAAGGCTCCTGACGAGCGGCGCCTATAGTAGGTAGGGCGGCGCCTATAGCTACTACGGCGGCGATGGACGGCCACCCTGTCACACTGGACCCCTACTCCGTCACGCTTGACCCCGACGACCGATGCAAACCGGTCCGTTGGAGGCGACGTTTTTGTGTGTGTGTGAGGGAAGGGGGGGGGGGGGGGGTTATTAAGCTTGAGATATAGAGAGGAAACTAAAACATAATAAAACGATCCATAAATGAGCCAATAAATACGCCCATCTCCCCTTAATTAAGTGGTTCTTTGAGTAATTACTAAAAGAAGGCCATCTATAGTTAACCCTTTCAGTACCGGGTGACGTCTTTCTCGTTATAGTCTGGCAACTATTAGCTTATTTTATTATGCTTACGAAGGGCCTGTAACAATCACAAACCGCCATTCCTCTCATTTATCTCTCTTAACTCCCACAGACCGTTCTTAAGCTGCATAAAATTGTCTAAGTAAGGCAAAACTAAGGCAAAACAGACGTCACCACCATTGAAAGGGTGTATAGATAGTCACTCATTGATGGGATGGGATTAAGGGGACAGTGGTGATTTTGGGGGATCTATTTATTTATATATTCATTCATTTTTTTGTTTCCTCGCTAGACCTCCATCAAGCTTAACAAAAACACCCCCAAGGCCCTCTATCAACGATGTCCCGTGCGACATTGCCAGGTCGCGGACTCACGGTATGCCCTCCCCCTCTGATGACGCCTGGACGTTACCGAGTCGCCTTCCTACCTTATAGCAGCATCTGACGCAGACAGGGCGGCGCCCTTGTACCGTCTGACACCTACTGGACACCGTCCGACGCCGCCCACCTACCATCCCCGTCCCGTCCATTTATTAGCCGCCGACTCAGCTCATGAGAGTTGTTCGTGTCGAACTTTTCCTGAGGCCCCTGACGACCTCTTCCGACGTTTCTCTTGAGTTGGCGCCCACCCACGTCGCGCAGCGATGTAGGCAAAGACCTCGTTACGACCCTTAAGTCGTGGAGCGTCGGCACTTAATTCGGCATAGTGTGACACTTTCTTTACGGGTTACTGGTGTTTGTCTGGAGTCACTCACACAGTGTGTGATGGGGTGTCTTGTGTTTTTTTGTATAAGCTTGATGGACATCTAGGGAACAAACTAATATATATATATATAATGATAAATAGTATAATCCCCACCCCCACTTAAGGATGCGACGAATGAGGTACAGAAGGCCGTGTTCACCAAGCGAGATGGTCTGTTCCGAGACTGTTGGGAGGACCGGGAAGCCATCATCAGGGGAGACTTTGCTGCCATCTGTGACGACATTACTATGATGAAGTCAATGTCGTGGGACTTCAGGTTAGAAACAATGACTGTGTGTGACTGTGTGGGTGTGTGTGTGTGTGTGACTGTGCGTGTGTTACTGTGTGTGTGACTGCGTGTGTGACTGTGGGCGTGTGTGACTGTGCGTGTGACTGTACGTGTGTGAGTTTGTGTTAAACCGTTTGCGTGACTGTGTATGTATGCGTGTAGTTTTGAGTTTCATCTCTGTGGGCATGTGAGTGTGAGTAAGTTGAACACAGGTTCTGTTCCTCATCGTGATCTTATATATGAGAGTAAAATAGCATGGATTAATTGTGAGTGTGGTTTCTTTTACCGATCAGTTGACTGATCAGAAGAGTTAACCACTGCATATGAAACTACACTCGTCATTCAATCATGCGCATAATTCGTCTATGTATAAGATCACGGAGAGTAACATAACTTTTGCGGCCAACTGTATATACAGTAGAACATTGATATAACCACTACCCTTATGAGTTTATAATGGATCTATATATACACAGTGAAGAATCAAGCAAATGCAAGTTACATTCTTCTTAATTCTGCGCCACCCTGTATTATATGCTTCGATAATGAATATGGTCAAAGTTATTGCGTAAATAATTCATTAGTTAAGGACCATTATGTAGGGCAACATTATATTTGCAAGGCTTGGATGTATATGAAACATATATATTTTTAGTGAACTCCAATACAAAGTGCCACAAGCACCGCCGGCTGGGAGGATCAGGTGGCCGTACTGGAGAGATAGGACAGGTGACAGAGATAAGTTTAAACAAGTAAAAATTGTAGGGACGATCTCCGAAACGATCCGGGATACAGGTGGGTTGCTGAACCAACTGCTCTAGGTCATTTAGGATATAAAAGACGTAGGCTTGTTCACCAGGTTGGTCAGTAGTATGAGAGGAGAGCCCTTGGCGGTGGTGAACTTTGAAATCTCCTAAGATGGAGATTTCTGATAAAGGAGAAATGGATAGAATGTGTTCCATTTTAGAGTTCAGATATGCTTCGATAATGCAGTTTCCTTATTAACTGAAATACTTTCTAAATGGCAGGTGTAATTGAATGACTAGTAAATTTAATTTATTTAGACCTGACTAAATTAGACCTAAAGGTCAAACACATGAAAGATATGATTACAATAAAGATCAGGATAATTAACACCGGGAATTAACTTACCATTGCATTCACACAGCGATATGGTTGGGAATGGAGCCGGTAAAGATGACGGTTGGCAGGGATAGGTAGGTTGGTGGCACGAGAGCTCACTAAGAGGAAAATAAACAGGAATGATGATGTTAAATGATCATGAGGATGAGAACATAAGGTTTATCTGTCAGTCCGGCGTCAATGAGAACGTCTATGATGATGATGTGCGATACATTGTGGCCGTTGATGTATCTGAAGGCACTATTGCACGACTAACGGAACATATGGTAACTGAGTGAAGTTTTTTAACGCTCTGCTGGCCGTCTCTCAGTACGCCAGCCCATCTTGTGCCGGCCTGCTAGCTTGCTAGGAAAACTATAGTACTGCACCGGATTTGCTGATACGATGATGCAATAATACATATGATAATATTAATATATACTGAGAAAGACCATATTAATATTATATAACAGCATAACAGGCCTTTTATATCTCAATTCATATTCCTTAACTTACAACAATTACGCTCTTACTGTCTATCCCTTAATCATAGACACGACCGTTAGCTTGAAGCCTAACTATTGTATTGCACGATAGCAGGCCTTTTTGCCTTTGTCCTGACTAAAACTCAAACTAAATTAACCTAACTATCTATCAATCTATTGCCTGACGCCGTGATCCCCGAAGGGGTGGCCACGAACGAACCGCCCCATGCACCTCTGTCCCCAGTCAGTCGATGCCCCTCCTCCCAACCAGCACCGCCTTCATTCATATACTTCCTCACTCCATCCTTCGACCGCTCCCTCGGTGCACCTCTACCTCTCTGTCCTTCCACCTTGCTCTCGTACACCTAACACAACCCCCATAACTTTGCAGGTAATGTTTATGTTGTAAGTCTAACCCTATCCTTGGAGACAGAGTTATAATTATTAGTTCCACCTTTTCATCTGCTCCTGGAAATATACCTAGTCTCTCAGGTAGGTATAATGATGGACCTTGACCTCCTTTATATTAGCTCAAGATAAATCCATGGAACTTAGGACTCAAGTTGTATTTTTATCATTAACAGACCCTAAACCTATTGTTATCTATTAACTCTTGCTTCAACTCCAGGTACAATAATTGAATCAATTATGTTGTCATGGTCTAAATCTTTTGTTCTTGCCCAAGAAGGCAACATCTTTTTATTTCATCAACACCATCAGTCAAACAGCTCAGTCTTTCTCAGTAAAGTCTTGCAGGGCCAATATGGTCTCATATAAAAATAGCAGCTGCTTCAACTTTCTTTCCCCTCTTGGTCACTTCAGCAACTCAGGGCCGGCTAATGCACTATCTCGTAGTCACCTGCTTCACCATACCTCATGTCTCTTCCATGAATACCTTGAGAGGTAGTATGTAGGCGGGCTAGGTATTTGCAGGCCCTAGGAAACTGTTGGTGGGTTTGTGCGTACGCCGACTCTTCAATTCTCCTCTTTCATGCCTGGTATTGCACCTGTATACTGCTCAAGTAAGCAGACAGGCTCCTTGTATTTCCCTTATATGGTGGGGGAGGACAAAGGGTTGAAAGGTAGCGCCTCTGCTGATATCTTCTCCTGAATGTGTCGTGTCACATGGTAGCTCTCCATGACAGGGGGAATATAGTAAGGTTAGACAAGTAATATAATTATTTTATTTGTATTAATTATATTTGTGTTTGCTCTCCCGGCCCTGCCCCCTTCCTTTTAGACCCGCCGGTCACGCCAGGCGGCTTACTGATTGGCTAAAGCCACTTTCACACATTCACGATGTTGGTCCCAATGTACCCCGATTTGAATAGCGGGACACAACGTGGTGCAATCCCCAGCATGTGTCTGGGTCATCGGGGAGCGGCGTGTTACCCATGGTGCGGGACGTGGCAAATCGGGCTTGGCCACCAAAGTTTTGGATTTGTTCAAAAAATTTGCACGATGGACTTTTGGCGTGGTACCATCGGGTACATCGGTACATCGTGTTGTTGACGTTTGGACGGCGTGTTGAGCACCGGGTTTCATCGGTATACACGTGTTGGCATCGGGGTTCATCGGAAACATTAACGGGTTGTTTTTAATCCCCGAAAAACAAAACAAAATATATAATGTTTTGGTCATGCTGCCTAAGCCAAACTGCAGCTGAATCCATGCAATAGTTTCGGAGATATCGGCGTTTGAATGCAAATTATTAGCGCCGTGGCGAAATTACCCCGCGGCGAAATTACCCCGTCTTACCCTATCTATTTTTTATCGGTAAAAATGGGGAGGGAAAGTACGGGCGGGGCGGACTGAACAGTAACCTTCACCTACGGTGAAATTCCACATAGTATTATTATTATTTTTGTTGTTGTTTAAATCTTATATAATAACCTTTCCTCTTGCCGTTCATAAACAAAATTGAAATAAAGAAAACAATTATTATGGGTGAAAACCAACTGAGAGCGAATATTTTGGTGCGGCTGGGATTCTAAAAAAAGCGAAAAACTATTGTTATAGATTTATTTCTATAAAGTCCAATATTGATGATAGCATAATTATTCTAAACACCGCCATCGTGTTCAGCGGAAAAAATAGCTGTGATTTAGTATGAAAATAAAAATAACGATTACAAAAACGATATACCGAACCGGTATATCTCATATAGTTTATAATTATAACGGTGCGTTTAATCTCCACAGGCAAGGGTCTAAACATAGCTACAATAAAATATAAAAGACGTCGCCGGTACAGAAGGGGTTAATGCGGCCCTACAATATTGTACGGTGTCAAACATGGCCCGCCAGAGCAAATAAGTTTGACACCCCAGGTGTAGAGTGACGTGCAGGTACCATATCCGCACAAGATAGGTTTATATCAATACATTTTACCTTCCACAATTAGAAAAAATATGATTCATCACGAAGTGTAGCCTACCTGTGGAGATTAAACGCACTGTTATATTATAAACTAAATGAGATATACCGGTACCGGTATATCGTTTTTATTTATCGTTATTTTTATTTTCATACTAAATCACAGCTATTTTTTCCGCTGAACATGATGGCGGTGACTCCCCTGTAGCCAGGTAACCTAGGGTGATAGCCAGGCGCATACCAGGTTTCCTCCAAAACGTGTCGTACTTCTCCACCAGTGGGCCAACACGTTCAAGCAGCTCTCCGAACATGGCTTTATCCACCTGCAGGAAATTTTTGTAGGAGGTGGTGTCTTCCACAGCCAACTCCTTCAGCAGATTGACATAGTGGCCGTACTGCCCTCGCCTCAACAGCCACTTCCGGGTCCAGACCTGCCTTCTCCGTATCCTGGGTGGCACCTGGGCATCCTGCACATCCTGCAAGGCTCTGTACAGGGCAGCATCTAATCTTGCCTGATTGGCTGCCAGATCTACCTGCAGCTGCAGGACCTCAAGTTCATCCATGGTCTAGGGTAGGGCGAGTGGTGCTGACGTGTGGCCTTGGCTTGGGAGGTGTGTAGAGTGAGGTACAGGTACCAGAACCGGCCCTTTATATCGAATTGTGTCTGCCACCCTGTCTGTCGTTGTGGCGTCGTTTTCGCCGTGTCACACACGTAACACCATCGTAAGTCCATCCCCCCTCGTCGTCTTTCCCTCGTGCCACGTCGGGGTACGGTTTTGACCGGTCGGGGTACGGGTTTGACTGGAATTTGGACCATTAGGGCATTGACATGGCGCCCTCGTGTTGCAACCGTGGTACCATCTGGCCCGTCGTGGCTACGACGTGTCACCGTCGAGGCTTCATCGTCAAATGCGTACATCGTGTCACTGTCTCTGCTGATGTACCAATTTGTGTACCTCGGGGTACATCGGGACCAACATCGTGAATGTGTATGGCTTAAGACGGCTGGTCGGGCCAGCAGGTAGACGTGCGGCAGCTTTAATGCATATCTCTCTTCTCTTCTTTCTTCCTTTCTTCAAAATAATACCCCGGCAAGGTATTTCCCAAATGTTTAAATGGCTGACGGGAGTGTGAGGCTTGCACTGTGGGAATAAAGTGATTTTTGAAGAGATATGTTGCCTGAGAAGAAAATAGGTGTGAGTTAGATGATGCTGGCCTTAAATTTTGATATATGACATTTAAAAAAAAAAACGTGGCTGTTGATTGGTAGGTTGCTAAGCCGTGTTTTGTGACTTTCCTGGTAATCTCTTTCAACGTTTTGTTGCTCAAATGACAACTGGTGATTTGTTTTCCACATTTTTACCTTAATAGTTATTATTAATATTATTATTTTTTACAGTACGACTGGCGAGTGTCATCTATATATTGCTCCCGAATCAGCCTACGACTTTATGTTCTCCATGGCTTACAAAACCGATTCTATCTACAAGGAAGAAGCTAACTTTTGGTAAGTGTAATCAAATAATGTTTCAGCAATCAGTAAGAAAATGGTTGTTAAATATTTATATTATCAGGAATGAGCGCATTCAAGTTCGTGCATAACATATTTTCATTAATTTAGTAATCTTATTCGCTTAACCCTTCCAAGATACGAGGACACTTTTTTCTTATAATTTTGGGCATTAATACAAGATTGATTCAGTTTAGGAAGGAGTGTTGGATGTCAGTAGTCTATTTGAGATAGTGTTTACACCTTTGACTTCTACAGTGCAATCGTCTAATGTAAACCAGAATGAAGTGAAACACCTTCCTCGAATTCTAAAAGGCTTAACCCTCTGAAAATTATGACACATTTCGACAGTTTATTCTGGCAATCATTAGACAATTGTATTCATTTTACGAAGGATCTGTGGGAATTATTGGGGTGAAGATTCTCTCAATTAACCCTTTGACCTCCATACAGGTTACCATTCCTAATCTGCATAAAATCATCTAGTACAGTGAGAACACAGTAAACAAAATGAATAATCATATCTTCTAAGGGTTTATTTATCTTTAGGATTTTCCGGCTGACAGAATCCGGACTGTTCAACAAGTGGATAGAACAAGAGCTGTCCAACGCCTCCAAATGCCTTCAGTCTCCCTCGGCCTCGAACCTGAGCAGTGGTGTGTCGGGACTTAGTCTGGAATCGTTCTTGGGAAGCTTTCTGTTTTTGATAGGAGGTAATAACATCATTGGGTGGGATAATTATTCAAAATATATCAACTTTTTAAAGATACGACGGCGCATTTTTTCTGGTTATTATTAAATTATTGTAAATAGATTAGAAAGGATATTTTGAAGTCAGAGGGTTAATTGAGATAGTATTTACCGTTAAAATTCCCACAGATTTTGTTTACACTGTTTAAAATCATATACTGATAACCAGAATACACTGGCAAAGTGCGTCATAATTTTCAGAGGGTTAATGTAGAGGGTTGTGCAGAAAAGAAAGACATACCCTGTTCCAAATAAGTAGGCCAAAACTCTGGAACATTAACCTCTATTGCTCACAAACGACTAGAGTAATTGAGCTAATATTTCTACTATTTGAGAAGGGTCAGCCAGGGAATAAGTGTGGAAATTTACAGCCCGTTTGCTCTAGCTCTTTTTGAGTTACTGAGGATAGCGTTTACGATTGTTATCTAATTATAATGAACAGAGTATAGTATGTTTGCGCCTTTTTTTTATGATGGCAACCTTTAGACGATTACTGTATAGTCAGCTTAGGCATCGCTCTTGACAATAGCAAGGCTAATTTGAATATTGGCTGTCCCCTTTGGCTTCCACGGTATTTTCTAAGCTGAATATTAGCGTCTGAAGTTAGTGTAGGCGTCACGATTTCCGGCCTACCTATTTAGAATGGGGTATAGTGTTGTTACTTTCAGGTCAGCCAGGGAAAAGTGTGGAAATCTACACCCAGTTTGTTCTAGCCCTTGTCGAGTTTCAGAGGTTAGGGGTCAGTATTTCTGGCCTACATACTTGCAACAGGATAGGAAGCTAACATTATTCCCTGGGTACTTTCAGGTCTTGTGTGTGCCTCGGTGGCGTTCCTGGCAGAGTTTTGTGTGGTCTCTTTTGTCAACACGCAACAGTAGCGTACGGAACGTATGGCAGGCTTCGTTGTTCTTATCTCTCTCTCTCTCTCTTCGTTATGCTTCAACTTAAAGGCTCAGTTAAATGGAAAACTCGGTGACTGTTCTGAGGCCTGATTATATTCAGGTCTAGGGAAGAAACTAAAACTAAATGATAATAATTAAAAATAAAATAAATATATTACATATAATGTATACAAATCTTCCTTTAACCCCTTGACTATGCGATTACTCATCTATTTTCTGTTTTCTGGCTATCATTGGACGATTGTATTCATATTAGGAATGGTAGGCCTATATGGAAGTCAGAGGGTCAATTGAGATAGTCGTTACCCTTATTATTACCATAGATCCATTCTAGACTGTAAATCATAGTCTACTGAAAGCCAGAATAAACTGTCCAAATGCGTCATAATCTTCAAAGAGTCGTTTATGTGTTGGATTTGGTACATATAAACTATCTAAACCATCTGGATGTGTATCATATAAACTATCTAAACCATCTGGATGTGTATCATATAAACTATCTAAACCATCTGGATGTGTATCATTTGTCTTACAATTGACCACAAGTCTTACAGTAGACATTGAGGTTCTAATCCCGCTGATAGTTGCCAGAAAATAAAGAAAACTATGTCACCTGTACTTAATGGGTTAATGTTGATTTACGCAATCAACATGGTGTAAAACAAAATAGTGACAATTTAACACTGACAATGTATACAGGAAAACAGGAGCACAAGTAACCCTACTCCAACATTTAATTTGACAATATAGATAATACACTACCGGTAACTGCTCTACAGGCTAATATATATATATATATATATATATGTATATATATATATATATATATATATATATATATATATATATATATATATATATATATACAGGATGTTCGGAAATTCCACGACAAAATAAGAGAGTAGGTAGATAAAAATATTGTAAACAATATTTTAGAATTAAAAATAAATAAATAAATTGCATTGAAAACAAGTTACAAGACTGGCTAGGTTAGTATTACAGGACTTGCTAGATATAAGGAGACATGGATTTAATATGTTAATAACGTTTTATTAACCACCAGTTATTTTTAGTAAGTTAGAAATGATATGACGAGCATATTTATGATGGTAAAATAATAAACATTTCCAATTATTGTTATGCAGCGTTTTTGGACTTACGTACACCTCATTTCGCTACTATGAAAAGATAGAATACTCAGTTTTCTTAAGTGCTTCATAAATCATTTTCCGAATCTGGTGTTCAGTCCAACCTGAAGAATGGTGGGGAACAGTGTTCGGATGTGTGGACAAGTCTCTGTCCCGGGTCAGGCCTACATTTATTAATATATTTAAATGCTCTCTAACTCATTATTGGTACAAGATATGGAAAAACGTTATTTAGTACAAGATTTTCATTTTTTTCGGTGATCTATCTATCTATCTATCTATTGCCTGACGCCGTGATCCCCGAAGGGGTGGCCACGAACGAACCGCCCCCATGCACCTCTGTCCCAAGTCAGTCGACGCCCCTCCCCCCAACCAGCACTGCCTTCGTTCATATACTTCCTCACTCCAGCCTTCCACCTCTCTTTCGGTCTACCTCTCCCTCTCTGTCCCTCCACCTCGCTCTCGTACACCCTCTTAGTCATTCTCTCGCTTTCCATACGTTCCATATGGCCGAACCATCTCAAGTTATTCCTTTTCACACTTTCCAGCACATCTACCTCCTCACAACACCTCCTTCTTACTTCCTCATTAGTCTGTCTATCCCTCCATGTAACTCCACACGCACTTCTCAAGTAATTCATTTCCACTGCTCTCACTTTTGGTCTGAGTCTCTCAACCAACGTCCATGCTTCGCTTCCGTAAGTCAGTGTTGGGATTACCACACTGTCATGCAAGGACTTCTTCACTTCCATACTGACCACCCTATTTCTTGTTACTGTTTTCAACGTTCCTACAACCCTCTTCCACTGTTATACCCTCTCCGGCACTTCTTCTTCCATAGTCCCATCTCTACTCAACACACTGCCCAGATACTTAAAAGAGTTGACTATCTCCATAGCCTGACCGTTCAGCTTCACCTCACACTCTGTGACTTCACCCCTTTCGAAGACCATAACCTTGCTCTTCCCCGCATTTACCTTCAAATTCCGTTTTTCGCACACTGTTCCAAACTCATTTACCAGACCCTGCAACTCCCGTTCACTATCACTCATCAGAACTGTATCATCCGCAAACAGCAGTATAGGTAGCTTCCACTCAATTCCCTCCCTTTTCAGCGATACACCAACATCCACTGCTCTTGATAGTATTTCTTTCATTACTCCATCCATATATACATTAAACAACCACGGGGACATCACACACCCCTGTTTCAACCCAACATTCAGGTCAAAGAACTCGCTCTGCTCTCTCTCCACACGTACTGCCGCCTTTGCACCCTCATACATTCTCTTCACTGCTTTCAGCAACTTGCCATCTACTCCGTATATTCTAAGTACTTTCCAAAAACCTTCTCTATCCACTCTGTCATAGGCCTTCTCCAAGTCCATAAACGCAACAGTGATAATGCTGTATTTTTTTGTCGGTGGAATTTCCGAACAGGGTATATATATATATATATATATATATATATATATATATAATTATATATATATATACCCTGTTTGGAAATATATATATATAATTTATTTATTTTTGTCAAGAATATGTGTATCCTACATCCATGGAATGATATAATTTCACCAGGTTTCAAGCACCAGCACCAGGTTCCAAGTTGAGTAATATTTACTCTTAATATTATAAATTGTCTGATTTATTGAAAAGAGTGAAATACTGACTCTGACACTGACTTTCTGGAATGTATGTTCTAAATATGCTCCATCCTGTAGCCTATCATAGTCATAAATTCCAGAAAAGTCAACAGAACTACTCCACAATAGAAAAGGAATGTTTAACCATCATCCCAGCATTAGAAAAGTGTAATGTCTCTGTCAAAGATACAGTACAGCCTTTAATAATCAGGACAGATCACAATCCACTTAAATTCATTAATAGCATGACAAATAAAAAGACTAATGCGATGGTATCTGTATCTGCAAGGGTACACTACAGTAATTTAACATATGAAAGGGACACAACACATCTTGGCTAACACCCTATCAAGAGTTTATAGTGATATAATGTAGTGACATCCTTCCCCTCCATAATATCCCTCTAGGGGGGGGGGGGATCTCTGTAACTAGTTTGTAAGGAATCCTTAACAATACGTTAAAATGTTATAATAAAGTATCTATGTTAAGTTTGGGGTTCACTGGTTCAGAGACTCTTTCAATGCTTTATTTGATTATAGTTTAAAGTTTCATTAGAATTTCCGTTGGTTCATTTAGTTTCCTTAGTGACTACAAAACTATGAATTTAGTATCTTATTTGGCTGTTCATATGTATATATTTTAAGTCTCACTTTCATTTTGTTAATACCAAGTCGATCTCAGTTAAGCTGGCCATTTGTTAAGCAGTTCACTCCAGTTCTCAAAAGGGACAACATCAACTGTGCTTCTTATTCTCACTCAAGTGTACAAGAAGTATTATGTGTTTATTTCTGTTGGATAATATCTCGTCACAATTATCATTAATAGTCACAATTGAACCTCGATTATATATTTGTCTCGCTTTCCAGTAAATATAAGTTGTTTATTTTGTTTTATTGTAAATAAGTTCTATATCTCCAGTTTAGTTAATTAAATTATATAAATTGTTTGCATATTTATCTTGCCACCTTCTTAATCTATTTTATGTTTATTTGGTTACGTGTCGGAGTCAGTATTTCACTCTTCTCAATAAAGCAGACCATTTATAATAATATAAGTAAATATTATTCAACTTGGAACCTGGTGCTGATACCGACAAACTTGACCTAGTTCACCCATAAAAAGCAAGCACACACACATTCAGAATCACCCATCACTTATCAGCCCCCGAAATCAATGGCTTCAATTCAGATGTTGAACTACTGGACAAGGTATCTTCACATCAACATCTGGGATAAATACCTTCCAGATTTGTCATTGAAAAGGGTCCAGAGACCTTCATGTACTTTCTCTAACCTCCTCCATCCATTCCTGTCCTTTGCTAACTCTTTTGCTCCAACTATTCCCTTGTCTCGCTTTGACATACATTCTGACACCATATCGTTCAGTGAAAGATTATTATTGAAACATATTACAGGTGATTGTACACTCGGATTCCGCAGTCACTAGCCCACTCATTGAAATTTGTATATCTCTTGAAGTGAATATATGAATATAATGTTCTATACAATAACTACAAAACTATATATAGTATTTAATGCAAATCAATTCCTAGCCAACAATGCATCCAGATAGTTATATTTGCATAAAGAAAAACAAAGAGGGTCCACAATTTTTTATGAGTGGGCTAGCAACTATGGCAACCAACTATACAATATCCTAAGCGCGAGAGAGGTGGGGAGGGGGGTATATCTTAAGTGTTTTTCTTTAGTTGGCTTCCTAACCCACCATCAAGCTTAAAAAATACCTCTATGACCCTCGTTCAAGATATTTTTGTAAATTAGTTGGTCGAATAATATATCGGCCAAAGGCCAGTTCCTTCTAAAATTACGGGGTCGCTATCACTCGCTACGAAAAAAAAGTAACTCCTAAAAGGCGTGAAAGATCTTGAACTTGCCAAATTAACAGATCTAACATATACAAATCTCAAAACCAATGGGGCTAAACATGAAGGAAAAGGGAGTCAATAAGACCCCCCCCCCCATCCTACCCCTTAACCCTTACTGTACCAGCGACGGTATTATAGACCCCCCCCATCCTACCCCTTAACCCTTACTGTACCAGCGACGGTATTATAGACCCCCCCCCCCATCCTACCCCTTAACCCTTACTGTACCAGCGACGGTATTATAGACCCCCCCCCATCCTACCCCTTAACCCTTACTGTACCAGCGACGGTATTATAGACCCCCCCCCCCATCCTACCCCTTAACCCGTAGTGTACCAGCGACGGTATTATAGACCACCCCCCCCATCCCACCCCCTAACCCCTACTCTACCAGCGACGGTATTATAGACCCCCCCCCCCATCCTACCCCTTAACCCTTACTGTACCAGCGACGGTATTATAGACCCCCCCCCCCATCCTACCCCTTAACCCTTACTGTCCCAGCGACGGTATTATAGACCCCCCCCATCCTACCCCTTAACCCTTACTGTACCAGCGACGGTATTATAGACCCCCCCCCCCATCCTACCCCTTAACCCTTACTGTACCAGCGACGGTATTATAGACCCCCCCCCCCATCCTACCCCTTAACCCTTACTGTACCAGCGACGGTATTATAGATCCCCCCCCCATCCTACCCCTTAACCCTTACTGTACCAGCGACGGTATTATAGACCCCCCCCCCATCCTACCCCTTAACCCTTACTGTACCAGCGAGCGACGGTTATAGACCCCCCCATCCTACCCCTTAACCCTTACTGTACCAGCGACGGTATTATAGACCCCCCCCCATCCCACCCCCTAACCCTTACTGTACCAGCGACGGTATTATAGACCCCCCCCCCCCATCCTACCCCTTAACCCTTACTGTACCAGCGACGGTATTATAGACCACCCCCCCCATCCTACCCCCTAACCCTTACTGTACCAACGACGGTATTATAGACCCCCCCCCACCCACCCCTTAACCCTTACTGTACCAGCGACGGTATTATAGACCCCCCCCCCCCATCCTACCCCTTAACCCTTACTGTACCAGCGACGGTATTATAGACCCCCCCATCCTACCCCTTAACCCTTACTGTACCAGCGACGGTATTATAGACCCCCCCCCCCATCCTACCCCTTAACCCTTACTGTACCAGCGACGGTATTATAGACCCCCCCCCCCATCCTACCCCTTAACCCGTACTGTACCAGCGACGGTATTATAGACCCCCCCCCCCCATCCTACCCCTTAACCCTTACTGTACCAGCGACGGTATTATAGACCCCCCCCCATCCTACCCCTTAACCCTTACTGTACCAGCGACGGTATTATAGACCCCCCCCCCCATCCTACCCCTTAACCTTTACTGTACCGGCGACGGTATTATTGACCCCCCCCAACCTACCCCTTAACCCTTACTGTACCAGCGACGGTATTATAGACCCCCCCCCCCATCTACCCCTTAACCCTTACTGTACCAGCGACGGTATTATAGGACCCCCCCCCCCCATACCCTACCCTTTAACCCTTACTGTACCAGCGACGGTATTATAGACCCCCCCCCCCATCCTACCCCTTAACCCTTACTGTACCAGCGACGGTATTATAGACCCCACCCCCCCATCCTACCCCTTAACCCTTACTGTACCAGCGACGGTATTATAGACCCCCCCCCCCATTCCTACCCCTTAACCTTACTGTACCAGCGACGGTATTATAGACCCCCCCCCCTCCCCCATCTACCCCTTAAACCCTTACTGTACCAGCGACGGTATTATAGAAACCCCCCCCATCCTACCCCTTAACCCTTACTGTACCAGCGACGGTATTATAGACCCCCCCCCATCCTACCCCTTAACCCTTACTGTACCAGCGACGGTATTACAGAACCCCCCCCATCCTACCCCTTAACCCTTACTGTACCAGCGACGGAATTATAGACCCCCCCCCCCCATCCTACCCCTTAACCCTTACTGTACCAGCGACGGTATTATAGACCCCCCCCCATCCTACCCCTTAACCCGTACTGTACCAGCGACGGTATTATAGACCCCCCCCCCATCCTACCCCTTAACCCTTACTGTACCAGCGACGGTATTATAGAACCCCCCCATCCTACCCCTTAACCCTTACTGTACCAGCGACGGTATTATAGAACCCCCCCATCCTACCCCTTAACCCTTACTGTACCAGCGACGGTATTATAGAACCCCCCCCCATCCTACCCCTTAACCCTTACTGTACCAGCGACGGTATTATAGACCACCCCCCTCATCCTACCCCTTAACCCTTACTGTACCAGCGACGGTATTATAGAACCCCCCCATCCTACCCCTTAACCCTTACTGTACCAGCGACGGTATTATAGCCGCTAATATAGTCAATAAGACCCCCCCCATCCTACCCCTTAACCCTTACTGTACCAGCGACGGTATTATAGAACCCCCCCATCCTACCCCTTAACCCTTACTGTACCAGCGACGGTATTATAGACCACCCCCCCCATCCTACCCCTTAACCCTTACTGTACCAGCGACGGTATTATAGACCCCCCCCATCCTACCCCTTAACCCTTACTGTACCAGCGACGGTATTATAGCCGTTAATATAGTCAATAAGACCCCCCCCATCCTACCCCTTAACCCTTACTGTACCAGCGACGGTATTATAGCCGTTAGTAAAAAACGAACTCTTCATTACCAAAGATGGGAGATGTCCTTCAGTAATATGCGTTCCTTGTAACTGCCCGTATCGAGCGGTACCTGGTACCATGATTTGTATGCACTGCTCTGACACATTGGCAACACTTCTCAGCTTGGATCCAAGCCTGTGGGAGCTAGCTGGGTCAGTAATCCTCCAACTTTCGGGGTGAGAGGGTGTTCTCTCTTAACTCTGAAGCCATTTTGGCCACAATGCCTGGTACTGGAGAGTACATTAACCCTTTCACGCTTATGACGCAATTTTGAGCCTATTAGGGATACTTTAACACATTACGAGCGGGTGGGTCGGTAACTTCTATTACCCGCCATACGGGTGGTTTTACCCTAAATGGGGTTGTTTCTGTGCTCTTTTTCATGCATAAACAAGACCCAGAGCGTAATACAAGTATATATCCCTGAAAGGGCATAAACAGAGCTTTCCAATGACACCCGAACCATCCTTCTACGACCACTGGTTCTCTTGCAACGATCGTGCAACACGAGTGCAAAAACCCTAAAACATGGTAATTTCCTTACATAATTCCCTGTGTAGCGAGTGAGAGAGGGTGGAGGAGGTTGTAATAAATTTCAGTCGACCCACGGTGGTGGTGGCGAGCGGTCAGGCAGGAATCTATGCTCCTCGCACCGCTCAGCTCTCTCTCAGAGCACATTACGTGCTCAAAATTGCACTCGACATCTGTCGAGGCCCGCATATGGGCAAGTTTTCTTTAACTCGACATATGTTGCGCGCCGATGGTTAAGGGTTAAAGCCTTTGTTACCATCAGGGGCATTTAGAAACCTTTAGTTTAGTTACTTCAACCTCTGCAGTTGTCTTTGAGTTAGCTGTGGGCAGAAAATTAATTTTGGAGAGGTAATTATAAGAGTGAGATAACACTATTTCTTATTGCTAATCTGGCAACCTCTTCGTCATTAAAGCGTGAAAGAGTTAATTTTATAGTATTACCCTCTGGTACAATAGGGGTTAAGGACGAAAGCTCTCCATTATGGATTTGGATGGGCATATTTATCTGTGACTTGAAGGGGGGGAGGGGGTAGTTTCCTCCCTAGACCTTTATCAAACTTAAGAAAAAAAAAAAAAAAAAATCCTAAATTATAGACTTGCTATTGCTCGCCAGGAACACTGACACATACTGTACATGGCACAAACGGTATTAATATCGGCTAAGACATGAGGAGAAAGGTCTTAAAATCACCAAACTAAATGAATGAACACCTAATAGTCTGACAATTACTTAGACTAAACATGTGGGAGTATAGGTCCAGCAAAAACATTCACCTCTCCTCATCATTCTGTCCCAGACAAACACCTCCACTCATCATTATGTCCCAAGCAAACACCTCCTCTCATCATTCTGTCCCAAACAAACACCTGCCCTCATCATTGTCTCAAACAAACACCTCCCCTCATCATTGTCTCAAACAAACACCTCCCCTCATCATTCTGTCCCAAACAAACACCTCCCCTCATAATTGTCTCAAACAAACACCACCCCTCATCATTATGTCCCAAACAAACACCTCTCCTCATCATTATGTCCCAAACAAACACCTCTCCTCATCATTCTATCCCAAACAAACACCTCCCCTCATTATTTCATCCCAAAAAAACACCTCTCCTTATCATTGTGTCCCAAACAAACACCTCTCCTCATCATTATGTCCCAAACAAACACCTCCCCTCATCATTCTATCCCAAACAAACACCTCCCCTCATCATTTCATCCCAAACAAACACCTCTCCTTATCATTGTTTCCCAAACAAACACCTCCCCTCATCATTATGTCCCAAACAAACACCTCCCCTCATAATTTTGTCCCAAACAAACACCTCCCCTCATCATTTTATCCCAAACAAACACCTGTCCTTATCATTCTGTCCCAAACAAACACCTCCCCTCATCATTATGTCCCAAACAAACACCTCCCCTTATAATTTTATCCCAAACAAACACCTGTCCTTATCATTCTGTCCCAAACAAACACCTCCCCTCATCATTCTGTCCCAAACAAACACCTCCCCTTATAATTTTATCCCAAACAAACACCTCTCCTTATCATTGTGTCCCAAACAAACACCTCCCCTCATTATTCTGTCCCAAACAAACACCTCTCCTCATCATTCTGTCCCAAACAAACATCATCTCCCCTCATCATTCTGTCCCAAACAAACACCTCTCCTCATCATTCTGTCCCAAACAAACATCATCTCCCCTCATCATTCTGTCCCAAACAAACACCTCTCCTCATCATTCTGTCCCAAACAAACATCATCTCCCCTCATCATTCTGTCCCAAACAAACATCATCTCCCCTCATCATTCTGTCCCAAACAAACACCTCCCCTCATCATTCTGTCCCAAACAAACACCTCTCCTCATCATTCTGTCCCAAACAAACATTATCTCCCCTCATCATTCTGTCCCATATGTTTTACGCTGACTAACCTTTTGAGAATCATGATGCTATTTAATTAAAAGTTTATTAGGGCTACAACTAGACGCTTTTATACAATTTAGAAAGGAGCTCTAAGAATCAAGAGGGTACAAACTAGCTCAATTAAAACTCTAGCTCGCACAAGTTTTTCCTAAGCTGAATAAAATCTTCTAATAATAGCCAGAAGAGATTGTTAACATGCGTCATAATCCTCAAGGGGTTAAGCAAGAAATGTAAGCATATTAAAGGCATTTCCTACCATTGCATAACCGTTTCAGTGTAATAAGAAGTAAAAATAAGTGTTGTTGTTGTTGTTGTTGTTCCCCAAGCTGCCTGGCCGAACAGCCCCAAGGCCCCGAGTAAGGCCAAGGCCATAAACGAGCGCCCCCACAGAACCCTCCCTGCCGACCACAATAAAGCCTGGGTGACCGAAGCCACTCCATGGCGGGGAGCTGAGAGGGTGCGTAAACGCCCGGGAAACCAAAGCCCCACCCAGGGCCCTGTGCCCCTCAGCAATTATGAAGAGAAAGTTGAGGGGCAAAGGAATAATGTGACGCTTTAGCTTCCAATCTTGGTAGATTGGGAGGTCAATCCACGGAAGAGACGCCGTCACTTGAGATTTAGAAAATATATAAGTAAAAGGAACAGTCAGAGTAAGCTATGGGTATGGCAGAGATCGCTCAGGTCTCACTCTGATAGACCAGCCCATCGCCAATAAGATGTGTGCCGCATTAGTTTGTCGAGTTTAATACCTTTCGCCCCATTTCTTTGTCAATATTAAGACCTTTCGTGCTATTTAGGTGTATATTTTTTCATGGCTAACGGTAGCCTGCAATTTTGGAAGAAACGGCCTTCGGCCGAGATAATTTTTCTACCAGAAAATTTACAAATTAATCTAGAAGGGGGATCTAATGGATTTTTTTGTTTGTTCAAGTTTGATGGAGGTCTAGGGAGAAACTAACAAAATATATATGATATGATCGACCACAAATAAAGCCCTACCCCCTTAAGGTACCCCACCTACGTTTCCTTTCAAAACAGCCCGCATGGCACAACAGACTAGACTCTAGAGCACAATCAACTACACGCATTCCAGGCTCTCAAAGGAACTATAGTCAGTTTGATTTAAATTTCCGGTAAATCCTACCCATAGTAACTGATTTATCGATAATTAATGGACAAATATGAAACTACTATCTTTCTGTATCTTAGTCAGGCCAAGTTTAATTAATGAACACCATATTTCACTGCAAAATCTTCAAAACAACTCAGAATTGTTGATGGGAACTTTGCAATTTACTGTCAGTTGGAATGAAACCGAGTATAGGTGCAAAATAACCCCATGGCCATACTTGGTAATTATAAACTGAAGTACCAATGATTATTAATCTGTATTATATCCCAACTAAACCCAACAAAGAACAGCTTCACTGGGGTGGATGCTCAACTCTAAGTCTATAGTCTATAATTGACGTTAAGGGATGGGCGTATTTATTTGCCCATTTATATATAGATTTAGAAGATTAAAAAAAAAAAAAAAAAAAAATCCTTCAAGATAAATTGTACATTTTTCGACAGAAAAATGGGCCGAACATCATAACATCTGAAAACTAATGGGGCTAAGCATGAGAAAGAAGGGGGGCCAAAAAAAAAGACCCATCTCCCCTTAAGGGGAGACTCCAGTTTTTTTTTGGCTCTGGTCAAAATTTCAAGTTTTTTGTTCTCTCTGTAAACTGCTTCTTTCAACATATGAGAATAGCATAGGAAGGAACAAAAACACATATTGCATCCATAACCCCCAGGGGCGGGGGTTCGCCCAGGACCCCCCCAAAACTGAATAAAATTCAGTCAATCAAAAAAAAAAAAAAAAAGTGTCTGTAGTCTAAAGGGCTTCTCTAAGCAATAGAAATGATCATATGAGGGCATAAACACCCTTATTACATCCCTAAGGTACCCCTTTGGGGTGCCCAATATCAAGGATTTTTGTCCAATTCGAGTGAATATATTCATAAAATGTGGGTGTAAAATAAATTTTAAATTAGTTAGCCATCAAAGGTCATTTTCTATAGGTAGCGCTCCCCCATAGAAAACATTTATGTAGGAGGGGTAACAAAACTAGACCACCAGAATAGATTTACATTTCTCTAAAAGTTACAAATTAAATTGCTAGTAATTACTTTTTGGCCCTAACGAGTCTATTAACTGGATTTGGTATTGCCCAAATGCATTCCCCATCTAACCACAGCAAATTGGCATATAAAAGAACATTATCTCGTCGTTTTTTCGGCGATTTACCCAAACTAATGGTATAAAAAAAACAATTTTACCACCTTCTATTATTTATAGGGGAGAAAGCTGACGCTACTTTGTAGGGGATGCTTGTAGGATACGCCATGCCAAAATTGGAGGAAATTTGGAAAAAATTCAGTGAGTTAATACTGTTTTGTAAAATTCTGCGCTCACACGCGCGCGCACGTACATAGAGAGCTGATTTTCTCATGGAGTCAACGTTACACCATGACTGTACATGTGGCAAAAGGCCAGCAATGAGTCTCTTATAGAAGCTGAGATAAAAATCATCCTGGAGTCTCCCCATAAGTGCTCTAAAGTATTTCCAACACTAACTGGAGATAGACGTAGTGTTAGTTGACTGGTACAAGATACGGCGATATACTATAGTTTATTCATTATAATTAGGCCAAATATGTTGACCAGTAAACTGTAACCTCTTCTATTTAACAGCTGAGCTCTTGGAACTCTCTCCCATAATCAGTATTTCCCTCTTCCTATGACTTAAATTGATTCAAACTCTGTGTGTCCAGGCATTTTGGCTCGAACGTCCCTTGGTTTTGGCCCTGTCACTCTTTCAACTCTGGGGGAGGCACTCACTACATGAAGTTCTGCCTTTTGTCTCCCTCACTCACAGAAAAAAATAACCCGAGAACAACTAGAGAAATCGAGCCAATATTAATACCATTTGGGAAGAGTCCGCCAGAAAATAGGTGTGGAAATTGACAGCTCAATTTCTCTAGCCCTTATTGAGTTATTGAGGTTAGGGGTCACGATTTTTGGCCAAACTACAGAGACCAAACTATAGGCTACTGCATTACTCCATCAGTGCTGCACATGTCAAACTATAGGCTACTGCATTACTCCATCAGTGCTGCACATGTCAAACTATAGGCTACTGCATTACTCCATCAGTGCTGCACATGTCAAACTATAGGCTACTGCATTACTCCATCAGTGCTGCACATGTCAAACTATAGGGTACTGCATTACTCCATCAGTGCTACACATGTCAAACTATAGGCTATTGCATTACTCCATCAGTGCTGCACATGTCAAACTATAGGCTACTGCATTACTCCATCAGTGCTGCACATGTCAAACTATAGGCTACTGCATTACTCCATCAGTGCTGCACATGTCAAACTATAGGCTACTGCATTACTCCATCAGTGCTGCACATGTCAAACTATAGGCTACTGCATTACTCCATCAGTGCTGCACATGTCAAACTATAGGCTACTGCATTACTCCATCAGTGCTGCACATGTCAAACTATAGGCTACTGCATTACTCCATCAGTGCTGCACATGTCAAACTATAGGATACTGCATTACTCCATCAGTGCTGCACATGTCAAACTATAGGCTACTGCATTACTCCATCAGTGCTGCACATGTCAAACTATAGGCTACTGCATTACTCCATCAGTGCTGCACATGTCAAACTATAGGCTACTGCATTACTCAATCAGTGCTGCACATGTCAAACTACGCTAGTTCTCACACTGGGTGACCGGTCAACTCAACCAGTAGACCATTTCAACCAGTAGCTCTCAACCATTACCAAATCAACCAATTCGGTTAGGTTAGGTTAGGTTAGGTTAGTGCTATATTTGGGCACTGGTTTGGTTGGTCTGGGTTAATTTGGCACTGGTTGAAATGGTCTACTGGTTGAGATGACATGGAACCCACATGTGCCACTATAGCTATCCCCAGTATGATAGTATCCTTAACTCTGCTCAGACCATTTGACCCCATATGGGTACCGGACGCATGCGTAAATATTTTGTTTTCGAGATATTTCCCACCCAAACGTCGATGGGCGGGACTCTGATCGACAAACCAGTATGCCTTGTCGGACGGTAGTGAGAGGGTGTGCACCTCCGCTCTCTCTCCTCCCCTTTCTTGTACCAGCCTGTTTGGTCACTAAGTGGGTACCACACTCCCAAATGTGTACTCCACTTTTCCCCTTCGTATCGTATCGATTGTTTTGTTCAGCCCCAGAATTCTGTCTTGTGGTCACCCAAGACCCTCATCCATCCTCTCCACAGCCCTGCAACCAAATTTATTCCAGCTTATGTAATGTATGAGGTATGCCTCACTTTTGTTGACCCTTTTTTTTCCACTACTGATTTTTTGTTCACTCTTAGCTTAAAGACTAATATTTACAGTAGTTTAATTTTCTCCTAACATAATAGTAAGCATTGATTGTAGTTTATATTGGTAACAAGATATTTAAAATCCAACCAGTAGTTTTCGGTTCAGAGCCATTTAAAGTTCCGGTAACCATGTTGGGTCTACATTTCCAAGTTCCGGAAACATTACCTGAGCAGGGTGGGGAGAGCGAGCCTGTAATTTAAGAGGAATCGGAAACAAATGTCGGAAAAATGTTATTTTAATACCACGAATTTTCCGAGTGTTTTTTATAAACAAAATTGGTAATTTGCATCAATATATAGTGTTTGTAATTAATTAGAAATCTCGGGAAAACCTATTTTCCCCATTAGGCCTATCGATCGATGTTGAGACACGCTCGCTCCCCATAGTGATTTGAAAAGACATTAGCCTAACCTAACAACCTTACCTAACCTAACCTAGTATTATGGGTGGGGGCTGCCACCCCCACACCCCCGCTGGTTGAGTACTAATCCCTTAATAAAAAAAAAAAATTGGCTGTCGATTATACGAAGTTGAAACAAAAGTATATGAAGTCTATGGTGTTTACTCTGCAATCTTCAGCTTTGATTGTACATTGATAACGGGAAAGTGCCGTATTGACAACCTTGTTACGAAAATTAAATTTTAGTACCATACTTTTATATTAGGCTTTTACGAGGGTTTAACACATTTTCATATGATCTTTAGAGCTATCGATGACTGAAAGTACCGTATTGACAACCTTGTTACGAAAAAGAAATTTTAGTACCATACTTTTTTATTAGGTTTTGCCGAGGGTTAAAACAAATGTTATTATGATCTTTAGAGCATATAGATTCAATATTATCTTCAAATATATCAACAAAATTTGTGGTATTAAAATAACATTGAACCCAAATGTCTACCAATAAATTTACAAATTTTATCTTGAAAGGGGGTCAAGGGGATGTAATTTTAAGCTTGATGGAGGTATAGGTAACACACTAAAAACCTCCCCTTAAACTATCTAACTATACGCTGGGAAAAAGGGAGGGTAGTGGGGGGGAGGGGGGGGGGGTGCCAGGAAGGCGGGTGTAACAAAGGGAAGGAGTGGGGGTGGGAGAGAGTACCGTACAATAGTATTTCACTACATAATACTGTACATACAAATCATAATTCACATAATTATTACAGGTAGGCTAGACAACGAAAACGGTATAGGCCTATTTGTTGTATTTTGTGTTTGTTCAATTTTTTAGACGATAGTAATGAGAGCAAGAAATGTAGCCTATATAGAAGTCACAGGGTTAATGTAGCCTATATAGAAGTCACAGGGTTAATGTAGCCTATATAGAAGTCACAGGGTTAATGTAGCCTAGTTAATGTAGCCTATATAGAAGTCACAGGGTTAATGTAGCCTATATAGAAGTCACAGGGTTAATGTAGCCTATATAGAAGTCACAGGGTTAATGTAGCCTATATAGAAGTCACAGGGTTAATGTAGCCTATATAGAAGACACAGGGTTAATGTAGCCTATATAGAAGTCACAGGGTTAATGTAGCCTATATAGAAGACACAGGGTTAATGTAGCCTATATAGAAGTCACAGGGTTAATGTAGCCTATATAGAAGTCACAGGGTTAATGTAGCCTATATAGAAGTCACAGGGTTAATGTAGCCTATATAGAAGTCACAGGGTTAATGTAGCCTATATAGTAGTCACAGGGTTAATGTAGCCTATATAGAAGTCACAGGGTTAATTGAGATAGTTTTTACTATTATGCTTCCCGCAGACCTTTCATAAGCTGCATATAATTGTCTAATGATAGCCAGAATACACTTTCAAAATACGGCATAATCTTTAGAGGGTTAAATTAATTAAGGAATATTTGTATTTACCCTCAGCTGCACTCTATTTAGTTTGTTTCATTATTCTATATATAATACAATATATAATTTGTTTTATGTGAGTGAGGGAGACAAAAGGCAGAACTGCCTGTGCCGAGTGCCCCCCCACAGAGTTGAAAGAGTGACAGGGCAAAAATCAAGGGACGTTCGAGCCAAAATGTCTGGACACACGGAGTTTGAACCAATTTAAGTCATAGGATGAGGGAAAGCCTGATTCTGGGAGAGAGTTCCAGAGCTCAGCTGTTGAAGAGAAGACAAATTGAGAATAAAGTTTCACTCTTGGGTTGGAGAATTGCACAGAGTAGGGGTGGGATTGTGTTGCAAGACAGGTGCTATATACTGTACGAAGAGGAGGTGGTATACACCGAGACAGCTCTGAGGAACGCTGATTATTGTTATAGCGGAAGAATAGTGAGAGAGTTGCAACTTTGTGGCGAAGAGAGACTGCAGATAATTGGTGTGTGGACCTGAGTTATTGATACGGAAAGCTTTCTTTTCTACTTTGTCTAGAAGTTCTGTGTGATAAGATCCTCCCCACACATGTGAACAATACTCAATACATGGACGCACTGTGCCCCTTTACAGAGCAAAAAGCTACGCAAGGGCAAATAACCCCTTGAGGTGGTTGACCACACCCAGCTTTTGGGAAGCTGTTTTAGCAAGAGTGGTAATATGATCTTTCCAAGAGAGATCAGAAGACAAAGAGACACCGAGAAGATGAAGGGTTAATTTATATGTTGTTGAAGATAAGTCATAGTTTTCTGGAAGGGGGCAACGAGTAGACAGATGGAGAAATTGAGTAATTGAAAGTAACAAAGTTTTTCTCTGTCCCAATTAGATATAATAGAGAGATCAGAAGATAGGTGCTTTATGGCCTCCTTTCGTGAGTTTTGGAGTTCCTGCTGTGAATGAGAAGTGGAAGACTAGTTGATTAGTGTAATGTAGAGTCGTCAGCATATGAGTGAATAGGGCTGGAGGTGCAGTTGAAAAGGTCGTTAATGAATAATAGGAAGAGAATTGGAGATAGGACAGAACCCTGAGGAACACCAGAGTTGATAGATTGAGGGAGTTTGCTGTGGCCGTCCAAAACTGCAGCTATGGAAAGTCTGAAAGGAAATTAGAAACAAAGGCACAGATGGAGGGATAGAAACCGAAGGAGGGTATGTTGGAAATTAGAGATTTTTGCCAGACTCTATCGAAGGCTTTCGATATGTCTAGTGAATAGAAGAAGTGTCACCAAAGTTCTGAAAGGAGGATGGCCAACAGTAGGTAAGATAAACACGAAGATCAGCAGTAGAGCGGCCCTTATAAAAACCATACTGGCAATCTGAAAGTAGATTATGGGAAGATAAATGCTTAACCCTTTGGCTGAGGTTATATTTGCGCTATTTGAGGCATATTTAGGCACTCCTGAATGATTAATCAAGTATTTGCATTAAATGAACTGTATTCTGCCGAAAACTAGTCGAAAATAGCTTCAAAATTATACCAGAACGAGCTTTGTAGGTGGCGGGGTTCACCCGCAACATTGCCATAGACATTCGGGAAAACTCGCTAATTATTAGCTCTCGCTCGCTCGGCAACACTGTCGAGACAGCCGCGCGAGACCACAGTCTACCTCAGTGAGCGGCTGGCTGCTCTGAGGGTCGGACGGAGGTCCCTCACGCTTCCGCCCACTGACACTCGATTTCTACGGCTTTCACAGGCTTTAAAAGCCTGTGAAAGCCTGCTGAAAATTGCCTATGCGTTCCAGAACGTCTCCCGCAGGGAATGGGTTAAGAAAGTTTGAGTAAAGAATAGTTTCAAAAACTTTAGAAATGCAAGAAATGAGAATACTTGGACGATAGATGGACGGTTGAGAGTGGTCACCCTTCTTTGGGACAGGTTGATTAAGAACAAACCTCCAGCAAGAAGGAAAAACGTAGAGGAGAGACAGAGACGAAAGAGTTTGCCTAAGCAGGGAGTCAGCACGGAAGAACAGTTTTTGAGTAGAACAGGAGGAACACCATCCTTTCTGTAGGTCTTCTTTAATCCCGGTGGATCATAATTATATACTTTAATTAATTTCATTGGGGGTGTGGTGGTGAGATTAATAAAAATAATATTGTATTAAGCCCAGAGAGGGCAGAAAGTACATCCTTAGAAGATATTAGGATATTAAGTAAGTGAGATTGGGGGTGGGGAGGGAGGAATAGCACCGAAATCATCCAAGGGAGAGTTTTTAGCGAACGTTTGAGTAAAAAGTTAAGCTTTGTCAGACGAAGAAGTGACTGTAGTGCCGTCTGAGTGGAAAAGAGGAGGGAAAGACGAGGAAGAAAAATTGTTGGAGAGGTTTTTGGCTAGATGCCAGAAAGCTTGGGAAGAGCTAGAGCTGGAAAGTTCAGAATATTTTTTATTGATGAAAGAGTTTTTGGCTAGTTGATGAACAGATTTGGCATGAAGAATATAAAAAGCACAAGTTCTTGAGTTTGAAGGCGACGGTATCCTGTAAATGTTTCGTCCTTATTGCGGACAGCAGTAGAACAAGCATGAGTAAACAAAGATTTTTTCGCATTAGACAGGGAAATAAAATGGAATGTATGCCTCCATGCTCAAGAGGATTATCTCGGTTATGCGTTCCACGCACTCCAAAGGTCCCTGGCCACGGAAGCAAAAATTATTCCATGAGAAATCAAAGAAGTACTGCCATAGAGCTTCCAAGTCGGCAGTGCCAAAATGCCACATGCGCTGCTGGCTGGGAGGATCAGGTGGCATTAACGAAGAGATAGGAAAGGTGACAGATATAAGGTTATGATCGGAGGAGCCCAACGGAGAAAGAAGATTTACAGTATAAGCAGAAGAATCAGAGGTTAGAAATAAGTCAAGGATGTTGGGCCGATTTCCAGGGCGGTCCGGGATACGGGTGGGGTGCTGGACTAGCCGCTCTAGGTCATTTAGAATAGAAAAGATGTAGGCTTGTTCACCAGGCTGGTCAGTGAAAAGAGAGAAGAGCCATTGCTGATGGTGAACATTGAAATCTCCTAAGTTGGAGATTTCAGAGAAAGGAGAGATGCATAGAATGTGTTTCACTTTAGAAGTAAGATAGTAAAAGAATTTTGGATTGTCAGTAGAATTAGGGGAGATATAAACAGCACATATATTTAGTGAGAGAGTGACAAGACGGCTTAAGCCATATAGTTGACAATTCAGAAGAATCAAAGATATGAACACGAGAGCAAGTAAGATTGCAAGATTATTGCGTACGTACTCGCAACATTTGGCTTTGAATTGAGGATAGAGATAGTAGGAGGATATAGAGAAGGGTTTGCTGTATGTTGCCTTAGACAACTGAGTTTCGGTGAGAAAGAGAAGATATGAGTTGGCAGAGGAGAGGTGGTGTTCAACAGAGTAGAAGTTAAAAGAGAGGCAGCTATAGTAAATGTGGAAGATAGTGGGCCAGAGCATTTTGACGGGTCGGTATCATGGGCCAGACCAATGGGGCCATTTCTGATTCCCCCCATCCTGGGGACTCCGAGGCGGGTAGCTGATTCATCATATATTTTTATTTGGTTATGAATTTTGAAAAGGTAGTGCAGTATGTAATGTGTTTCTGGTATAATGTATTGATAGAAAGAAAAGTTGTTTTGAAGGACAGGTTGAGGTTGCCCTTAATATTGGTGATGCATGTAATGAATAAGGCCAGGTGGTGAAACAGGAGTTCCAGCTGTCCTTTACACCTAGCACTCCCCGGGAGTACCACCATGTTCGGCTGGTGCCTACAGCCTCCTCCATGATTTTCGCCAAAAAAACCGAATTCGGTCGGGGATAATAGAGAGGGTCACCTTAAGTGAAAGTAAATCACCCTCATCATCAAAGAAGCCCCACAGAAAACAGAACCCAATCAAAATATTCTTTACTAATGCCCACAGTATCCGAAACTCATTCTCAGACTTGGAAGAAATTGCATATACTGAAAATCATGATATTATAGGAATAACAGAATCCTGGCTCAACATCGAGAATCGAGATTTCTTAGTAGAATATTCACTGACAGGCTATAATATGTTCGCATGTAGTAGAAAAGACAGAAATGGAGGTGGTGTTTTACTATATGTCAAAAAGTCTTAATCCTGTATTTACTTGTATTCAGACAATTGATGCAATTTATATTTATATAACAAAAATTACATCACAAGACAAGCTAACCTTGGGACTAATTTACCGGCCACCAGCCCAACTATCAATTATATATCGATTAGGAATTGTACAATTACAGATAACTAATATCAAAATGCAGTAATTCTTGGTGATTTCAATTTGCCAACGACTAAATGGAGCGAACCCATAAAGTCACACACAGGACAAGATCTCCATACAAATTTACTGGAAAGTTCACTATATCAGCTTGTTAACTCCCCCCACACGTGATAACAATATTTTTCATCTCATCCTCACAACGAAAGTCATGGTTTGCGATGAATTTAGTTCAAGCGATCACCGCTCAATAACCTTCAACATGAACATTGATAACGTTAAACTAAACGAAAGCCTGGAAAAAGTACTAAATTTCTTTCACAAGCTGAAAAACATCCTCAATTCTACCAACTGGAATTTCATAAACCAGCAAACCGATATGGAGAAAATTTGGGAAACATTGTCAAACATATAATATAATAATGCTGTAGAATCTTGCATACCAGTCCAAAACAGACGTTCAAATTGAAATAATAAACCTAAATGGTGGAACAAGGAAATCATTGATTGTCTAGCAGCAAAGAAACTCGCGCATGAAGCATTCTACCCGACCAAATGTCAAAATCAATGGAAAAATTTCACCAATCTTCATCGCAAAGCAAAACAATTAATTAAACAGAGCAAAAAAAGGTATGAACAACATATTGCAAATTTAAGGAATTCATATTCAAAAGAGTTTTATAGCTAAATCAGAAGTAAACAAGTAGTTACCTTGACAATTAGCCCGTTAGTTGACAAAAAAGGGGAACAAATTGATGATGTAACTCATATGAGTGGCATTGTCTAACTTTTTTGCATCAGTGTTTACTGAGGAAGACATTAACTCTGTTCCGCATATTCCACCAGTTCACATTAACAACTGCAATGCCCTATGCAACTTTGAAATTACAAATGCAATATTAAAACTAAAACCCAACAAATCCCCTGGACCCGACCTATTTTCGGCAAAAGTCATTATAGAACTAAAAGATGAAATTTCAAAACCACTTGCCCTTCTATTTAAAAAAATAATAATACAAAACAACCAAAATATTGGAAATTAGCTAACGTAACGCCCATTTAAAAAAAGAGGGAAAAAAAAGCTGCCTGGCAACTATCGCCCAATAAGCCTCACCTCAATTATATGCAAGCTGCTCGAAACAATAGTCCAAAATAAAATTGTATGCCATTTATAAAATAACAACCTTATAAAGGACTCGCAGCATGGTTTATAAAATAACAACCTTATAAAGGACTCGCAACATGGTTTATAAAATAACAACCTTATAAAGGACTCGCAACATGGTTTATAAAATAACAACCTTATAAAGGACTCGCAACATGGTTTATAAAATAACAACCTTATAAAGGACTCGCAACATGGTTTATAAAATAACAACCTTATAAAGGACTCGCAACATGGTTTATAAATAACAACCTTATAAAGGACTCGCAACATGGTTTATAAAATAACAACCTTATAAAGGACTCGCAACATGGTTTATAAAATAACAACCTTATAAAGGACTCGCAACATGGTTTATAAAATAACAACCTTATAAAGGACTCGCAACATGGTTTACAAAATAACAACCTTATAAAGGACTCGCAACATGGTTTACAAAATAACAACCTTATAAAGGACTCGCAACATGGTTTACAAAATAACAACCTTATAAAGGACTCGCAGCATGGTTTACAAAATAACAACCTTATAAAGGACTCGCAACATGGTTTACAAAATAACAACCTTATAAAGGACTCGCAGCATGGTTTATAAAATAACAACCTTATAAAGGACTCGCAACATGGTTTATAAAATAACAACCTTATAAAGGACTCGCAACATGGTTTATAAAATAACAACCTTATAAAGGACTCGCAACATGGTTTATAAAATAACAACCTTATAAAGGACTCGCAACATGGTTTTTAAAATAACAACCATATAAAGGACTCGCAACATGGTTTATAAAATAACAACCTTATAAAGGACTCGCAACATGGTTTATAAAATAACAACCTTATAAAGGACTCGCAACATGGTTTATAAAATAACAACCTTATAAAGGACTCGCAACATGGTTTAAAATAACAACCTTATAAAGGACTCGCAACATGGTTTATAAAATAACAACCTTATAAAGGACTCGCAACATGGTTTTATAAAATAACAACCTTATAAAGGACTCGCAACATGGTTTATAAAATAACAACCTTATAAAGGACTCGCAACATGGTTTATAAAATAACAACCTTATAAAGGACTCGCAACATGGTTTATAAAATAACAACCTTATAAAGGACTCGCAACATGGTTTATAAAATAACAACCTTATAAAGGACTCGCAACATGGTTTATAAAATAACAACCTTATAAAGGACTCGCAACATGGTTTATAAAATAACAACCTTATAAAGGACTCGCAACATGGTTTATAAAATAACAACCTTATAAAGGACTCGCAACATGGTTTATAAAATAACAACCTTATAAAGGACTCGCAACATGGTTTATAAAATAACAACCTTATAAAGGACTCGCAACATGGTTTATAAAATAACAACCTTATAAAGGACTCGCAACATGGTTTATAAAATAACAACCTTATAAAGGACTCGCAACATGGTTTATAAAATAACAACCTTATAAAGGACTCGCAACATGGTTTATAAAATAACAACCTTATAAAGGACTCGCAACATGGTTTATAAAATAACAACCTTATAAAGGACTCGCAACATGGTTTATAAAATAACAACCTTATAAAGGACTCGCAACATGGTTTATAAAATAACAACCTTATAAAGGACTCGCAACATGGTTTATAAAATAACAACCTTATAAAGGACTCGCAACATGGTTTATAAAATAACAACCTTATAAAGGACTCGCAACATGGTTTATAAAATAACAACCTTATAAAGGACTCGCAACATGGTTTATAAAATAACAACCTTATAAAGGACTCGCAACAGGGTTATAAAATAACAACCTTATAAAGGACTCGCAACATGGTTTATAAAATAACAACCTTATAAAGGACTCGCAACATGGTTTATAAAATAACAACCTTATAAAGGACTCGCAACATGGTTTATAAAATAACAACCTTATAAAGGACTCGCAACATGGTTTATAAAATAACAACCTTATAAAGGACTCGCAACATGGTTTATAAAATAACAACCTTATAAAGGACTCGCAACATGGTTTATAAAATAACAACCTTATAAAGGACTCGCAACATGGTTTATAAAATAACAACCTTATAAAGGACATAACAACCTATAAAGGACTCGCAACATGGTTTATAAAATAACAACCTTATAAAGGACTCGCAACATGGTTTATAAAATAACAACCTTATAAAGGACTCGCAACATGGTTTATAAAATAACAACCTTATAAAGGACTCGCAACATGGTTTATAAAATAACAACCTTATAAAGGACTCGCAACATGGTTTATAAAAAATACAACCTTATAAAGGACTCGCAACATGGTTTTATAAAATAACAACCTTATAAAGGACTCGCAACATGGTTTATAAAATAACAACCTTATAAAGGACTCGCAACATGGTTTATAAAATAACAACCTTATAAAGGACTCGCAACATGGTTTATAAAATAACAACCTTATAAAGGACTCGCAACATGGTTTATAAAATAACAACCTTATAAAGGACTCGCAACATGGTTTATAAAATAACAACCTTATAAAGGACTCGCAACATGGTTTATAAAATAACAACCTTATAAAGGACTCGCAACATGGTTTATAAAATAACAACCTTATAAAGGACTTGCAACATGGTTTATAAAATAACAACCTTATAAAGGACTCGCAACATGGTTTATAAAATAACAACCTTATAAAGGACTCGCAACATGGTTTATAAAATAACAACCTTATAAAGGACTCGCAACATGGTTTATAAAATAACAACCTTATAAAGGACTCGCAACATGGTTTATAAAATAACAACCATATAAAGGACTCGCAACATGGTTTATAAAATAACAACCTTATAAAGGACTCACAACATGGTTTATAAAATAACAACCTTATAAAGGACTCGCAACATGGTTTATAAAATAACAACCTTATAAAGGACTCGCAACATGGTTTATAAAATAACAACCTTATAAAGGACTCGCAACATGGTTTATAAAATAACAACCTTATAAAGGACTCGCAACATGGTTTATAAAATAACAACCTTATAAAGGACTCGCAACATGGTTTATAAAATAACAACCTTATAAAGGACTCGCAACATGGTTTATAAAATAACAACCTTATAAAGGACTCGCAACATGGTTTATAAAATAACAACCTTATAAAGGACTCGCAACATGGTTTATAAAATAACAACCTTATAAAGGACTCGCAACATGGTTTATAAAATAACAACCTTATAAAGGACTCGCAACATGGTTTATAAAATAACAACCTTATAAAGGACTCGCAACATGGTTTATAAAATAACAACCTTATAAAGGACTCGCAACATGGTTTATAAAATAACAACCTTATAAAGGACTCGCAACATGGTTTATAAAATAACAACCTTATAAAGGACTCGCAACATGGTTTATAAAATATCAACCTTATAAAGGACTCGCAAAATGGTTTCAGAAGTAAGCGCTCATATCTGACAAACCTTTTTTACTTTTCCACGATATCTTAAATATACTGTATATGACTAAGATAAAGCAGTAGATATCGTCTACCTAAATTTTCAAAAAGCATTCTTTGTCCTTCCACCTCACTCTCGTACACTAAGAGTCATTCTCTCGTTTCCCATATGTTCCACATGGCCGAACCATTTCAAGGTGTTCCTTTTCACACTTTCCAGCACATTTACATCCACATCACACTGTTCTCGTACTTCCTCATTCGTCTGTCTATCTCTCCATGTAACTCCACACACACTTTTTAAGTAACTAATTTCCACCACTCTCACTCTTGGTTTGTGTCCTTCCAACAACATCCATGGTTCACTCCCGTATGTCAATGTCAGGATTACTACACTATCATGCACCGACTTCTTTATTTCCATGCTGACCACCTCATTCCTTGTTACTGCTTTCAGCATTCCTATAACCCTCTTCCCCTGTTGCACCCTCCCCCGCAGTTCTTCATCCATACTCCCATCTTTACTCAACACACTGCCCAAATACTTAAATGAGCTGACATTCTCCATAGCCTGACCATTTAACCTCTATTCACACTCTGTGACTACACCTCTTTCAAAGACCATAACCTTGCTCTTACCCACATTTACCTTCAGATTACGTTTTTCACACACTGTTCCAAACATATTTACCAGACCCAGCAACTCCCATTCACTAGCGCTCATTAGAACTGCATCATCGGCAAACAGCAGTACAGGCAACTTCCTCTTGTTTCCTTCCCTTATCAGTGGGACACCAACATCCACTGCTCTTCCTTGTATTTCTTTCATGACTCCATTCATATAATTATATATATTGAACAACCATAGGGACATCACTCATCCTTGCTTTCACCCAACATTCAAATAAAACCACTCCCTCTGTTCATTCTCCACACGTGCTGATGTGTTTGCTCCCTCATACATGCACTTCACTGCTTTCAGCAACTAGCCATCTACTCTGTATATTCTCAATTCTTTCCACAGACCTTCTCTGTCACCTTTGTCATAGGCCTTCTCCAAGTCCATAGAGGCAGCATGAAACTTTTGCCCTTTCTCCACAACACATTTCAAGGCAAAAATATGGTCTACACATCCTCTTCCCTTCCTAAGCCCGCCCTGCTCGTCACCTACTCATTTTTCCGTTCTCGCTCTCACTCTCTTGATCACTTCCCTACTGCGCTTAGAAGACATATCCCCCAGTGATTACCACACACTCCTCTTTCACCCTTACCCTTATACAGGGGGACTATTATATCTGTCTTCCAGTCATTAGGCGCACTTCCCTTCTTCCATGCTAGTTTACACATTTTCCATATCCATTCGCTCACTATCTCACCACCATACCTCATCATTTCTATACACACTCCATCTATTCTGGATGCTTTCCCCATATTCACTCTTTTCCTGGCTTCACTCACTTCTGACCCCCACCTCCTCCTTCACTACTTCTCTTCTTCTCCCACCCATACCCCATCCAACTATGCTGGGGTTTCATTCCTTACATTCAACAATTCGTTGAAGTGCTCCCTCCATCTTTTGACTCTCTCTTGCTTCTCGGCTAACACTCGCCCATTCTTATCTTTCACACCCTTACTACTTCCCTTGCTACCCTCCCTAATTTTCTTGACCTCTTTCCAGAACAGTTTCATACATTCCCTCCATTTTACACTTAAATTCCTTCCAAATTCTTTATCTACTCTTCTCTTACTTTCCCTCTCTACTTATCTTACATTTTGTGGTATTCACAACATATATCCTTCAAGGGTAAAAGGATTGATAGGACAAAGCAAATATGTGAAATAGATTACATAGTAATATATAAAAGGAAGTATCAATAATTTATACATACTAACCTTGATCATGATAATGTAATAATAGTGTCAGTTTCGTTGGCCTAGGCTAACCTAAATAATGCGTACCTGCTAATATTACTGGAGTGCACTCTCTAAGCTATTAACGGGTACTTAGCCTTATGTTGAAATATAGATGGTCTGGTAGATGTCTAGTAGAGATAACTTTGTTACACTATGGATAAATAACCGGCAGAGAGAGGAGGGAGGAGGACGGTAAGTTTACACTGTGGTGTTTGGAAAGCAAGTGGGGATAATTCGAAGAGCTAGCCCTAGAGTGTCGCTAGGTTGCCAGCTATAAATTCTTAATGATACAGGAAAAAATGTACCATGTCTATATACTGTAAATCAGCTAGTATTAAGTAATATTAAATTAAATATACCTCCTAGGATATATTATCATTATCATACATTATTAATATTTACGTATCTACTAAAGTGAATAAACAAGGAAACTATTGACAGAAATTCTGCTCTATCGTGGACCCGGTAAATTCAATTGTGGGGTTTTCACGATATATTCTGCCGCCCGTCTATACAACTAATTACAGCTGTCCCGCCCCAATCATGGCTCGCCATAACTGGAAGGACACCAAAGCAGCCCGGCGTGACGGTCTCGTCGGAGCATCACGTCGGTCAGCTCCAGATGTAGGGTGACTAGGCTGAGAACCTGATACAGTATCATCTTCAATTTCTAAATTAATCTTTAATGGATATAATTTGACCAATGTTCAAGTGGTTAGTCCGGTTCCAGTCTTGACTTCTCATACCATACATATTTGATCGGATCCAGGGTACAGTTTAGTGACCCTACCCAATTTCCACAATAGGCGAGGACCTTCGTCTATGACTATGTCTTCGACTATGTCTCCAACCTGTGGAAAGATCTTCCCTTTCTTGTCAGCAATATGGCTATGCTGCTCCCTCAATGATAGTAGATAGGGTGTACGCCATGTCTTCCAGAGGTCATTTGACAACTTAGTAATCTACTGAAATCGCTGATCAAGCACAGAATTGTCTGACTAAACCCAAGATCTGTCCTGGAGGTCTTTATCCCTAACCTCTATTATTGGAAAACTTCTTAGATGTCTTCTGCTTATTAGCTGGGATGGTGTTATAGGCAGTGGGTCATTCGAATCACTGTAAATGCATCCAAGCGGCCGATTATTCACTGTGGCTTCTAATTCTAGCACAACAGTACGAGCTCCTCTGCTGTTACTAATGCTCTACCGAGTACCTTCTTCATACCAGCCGTCTATGCCACAATGACTCACTCTCATATGGCACCGAACCATCGCTCTGACGGGTATGAATCGCCACTCGCAGTGAACATCCGCTAAGGTAGCCTTCAAACTTGGATTGTTAATCAGGACTTTCAGCACATTAGAACTGCTAACAAACGTTGAGGCATTGTCGCTGAGAAGTAGATTTGGATATCCTCTCCTGCTACAAAATCTACCTAATGCATTTTTTATTTTTTTATTTTTTTTTCTATATTCCAACTAATCCCTCTCGGGCATAGGCTGAGAGCCTGTACATTCCACCGCTCAACACGGTGAAGCCCGTGAGGTCTTGTTCCAGTCTGGGGAGTGAGACATGTGAAGCATCCATCATGGCTCGAAGCAGCTCCATCTCTGAAGCGGCCGGTTGCTTCGCTCAAGTGCATCACCGTCTCACCCTCCAGACTCAGACCCTCACTCTCAGAACGCCACCTATTGAGCAGTGAACTCACTATGCATGTAGAAATGATTCACAAGAAAGGTTAAATACAGTCTCTATGTGTATAGCCCTCGTTACCGTGCAAGTAAACAGTACCATATATAACTTACATTTAATACCAGCCCTGTCCTTAATAGATAGGGCCTCTGTGTAATCCACTTCAAATACTTGAAAAGGATTAATTGTTGTACCCTAAATTCTGGCAAGGGTGGTGCTTGTGCGGCACGATAGACGATCCTTGTAATCTTTTACAGGTAAGACACCCCCGCAAGACCTTCTTTACTGCTTGCCTAATTCTAGGGAGCCACCATTTCTGTCTAATATAAGATACTACATAGCCCACACCACTACGGTTATACACTATGTGACAGCGATTCACTAGAAGGTTCGTAATACTGTGACCATACGGGATTAGGATTGGGTACTTCGTTTCATCCCTCAATGTGGACCTTTGAATCCTACCCTTATACCATATCAAATCTCCTTCTGTATAGAGACCTAACTGTCGTACTAGATTACTAGGTGAACCTATCCCTGTATCTAGGTAGTAGTATTCTTGGCTATTACCTTCTTTTTGAGAAAATGCAATCATTGTTGTCTCCACTGCCCTCAGTTCAGGTACTGTAAGATAACATGGCCTAGCCGTCTTTACCTTTCTTGCTTTGTCCCTCAGGATGCAAATATACCTTAAAACCCATGCCATTACATGCCATGACTTCCGGTAGGAGTCGTACTGATCCCAATTGAAAATGGCAGGTGGTGGTGTCGATATTGGCAATGGCAAAGATGTAACCTGACTATGTTCTCAATCGTCAGTGACAACCTCAGGGGGCCACAATACCTGGTGAGGTAGCCATGTGTGCCCTTCCTACCAAAGAGTAGACTTATTGAGGGACCTGGTACTGATCCCTCTGGTGAGTAGATCACTGGGATTGTTCTCAGAACAGACATAGCGAATAGGATAATAAGGGACTAAGGGTTTTATCAAATTTTTCCTATTCTGGACATAGACCGGCAATATCTTATTGCTAGACAACCAATACAGAGAAATTTTACTATCAGACCAGAGGTAAATTTGCTATATTTCTAATTAATTATTAGTATAGGCCTCCAGAATGAATTTTGCCAAATGAGCAGCAAGCAAGACAGCAGTTAGCTCTAATTTAAGTATTGTGAGCGGCTTGATGAGTGTTACCTTAGCCTTCGCCATAAGTAGTCTACTGGTACCCTGACTAACTATATAGGCAAATACACCATATTCTGCAGTACTAGCATCACTAAAGAGATGCTAGGTAACCTCCTTGGTGCTAGCAACTTGCCGAGGAATTGATATCAATGTACCTGATACCATATCATCATTATATATCCCACCACTCAGCTACAAGGTGATCAAGTAAAGGTTCATCCCAGGGATATTCAAGATGCCACAAGTTCTGTACGAATCTCCTAGCCTGGCTGGTCAACGGGAGGAGAACGCCTAATAGGTCAAATACACTAACAGTGAGATTCAATGCCACACGCTCAGTGATTATATCAGATTCTATAGATTTACCGCGCAGACGTAAAACATCATCTTTCGTTAGCCACTCAATGCCTAACATCTTCACCATCTCTTGAGACACAGAAACTATTCCATCAGATAAAGCAACTCCTAGAGTTCTACATTATTCATGAACCCACTCACGTAAGGAGAGGTCGGCACTGTTGAAGATCCTAATGCCCCTTTCCCACTGATGTGACTTCATACAATTTTCATTGCCGACACCCATAAATTGGCACATTCGGGATATGTCGCAAAGAAATCTTAAACCCTCGCGGGTCGTCGCTAATGTTCTGTTTGTTAAAAATTTGTACGAGGACTGACGATGGATCGTAGCCCTCGCGAGCATCGGCGAACATCGCAGAGGGATCGGCGAGGCCGTCGGCTATCATCTGCGACATCGGCGAGGGTTTCGCACGAAAAAAAGTTGAAATTTTCCAAAACGTTGCACGAAAGCTCGCCGATGCTCTCAAATGTTCCGAGAACATCGCCGATGCTCGGCGATTAGTCGCGGACGTGCAGACGAATACTCGCTGAGAGTATACCCGCCAGGATTATACTCTGCACGAGGCATGTGAAGGGCCTTGCGACGTCGCCGAAGGCTCACGACACACCTCGCCGAGGCCAAAGAGCATGTTCGGCGAGGTGTGTAATAAAAAGGGATTATCAACCTGTCAAGTGTGTTTTCTTTTCAGTTTTAGTTTGTTGTAGTCGCACTAACCATGTATCTAGGAATATTTACAAGCAATTATTGTCTGAAAGGTACACAAATGTAAATATATTGAAATATAACCAGCCACATAGTTTACATTCACTATATTTACCTATTTATGCCTAACAATTACAAATAATATTGAGAAATAAATAGCTCAGGTTAAGTTGACGGGAAAACCATTCGTGTGACAGCACATGAAGTTCTACTTTTTTGTTTGTTGTAGTCGCACTTAACACTTTATTTATCAATATTTACAAGCAATGATGGTATGAAAGGCACACAAATATAAATACGTTGAAATATAACCAGCCATATAGTTTACCTTCACTATATTTACCTATTTATGTAAAAGTATCCCAAATAATATGGACAACTAACTTGATTATGTAAAATTGACGGGAAAAGCGCTCGTGTGACAGCACCTGAAATTCTCAGGTACCCGTTGTACGTCTGGCAGAGGTGGGGTAAGGTCAGGGGGTATATATACCGCGGGACAGGTCAGAAAAGGTCAATCCACAGTTCAACTCAACAACCCAACCAACACTCTCCAAATTTTGAACCATGGCTCCCAAGAAACAACCACAACAGAAGAAGGTGTTCGCAGTGAGACGCCCGTCATCCAAGCCACTGAAATTTTGGATGTCGTTGAGGAAGTTGAACGAGAGGTGGCAACAATGGACGTTGAAGGCAACCAGGACAACCAGCAGCAGGAGAGCGAGGAACTGTTCACTCACCAGGACGACGTGCCGGTTGAGGTCCACAGGTTGAGGTCCACAGGCCGAAGAGGACAGCGACGTCCAGGTGACCCAAGAGCCGGAGAGGTCATCCTCTGACTCGGAGCAAGACATCCCTCAGGGGATCATAACTGCCGCGATGGAGAACGACCTTGCTGATTGGTTCCTGAACCACACATTCCAATGGTGCAAGGCAGACCCTCATCACCACGACAAATTGCACAAGGGCCGTCTTTTCGAAAGGAAAGGCAAACAAATGCGTTTACCAGGTAAGTGGCTATAAGTTCTTTGGCACTACATATAATGGTTTGTGTGATCAAAGTGGTGCTATGATTACATTTACACAATAATATAAGAACTTGACAATTGAAATGTTTCATATTTCAGTGTATTTCTTGTGCTTGCCCTTTGTATTGTGTGCTAAATACTCTCCCCTCAATCTCACAAAATGTTGACATGTTCTCTTGATGTTTTTTAATGCACTCTCTCGTTCCATTTCCAGCTGAAATTGTGTCCAAATTTTACACAAACATGAGGACACGCTACGGCAAACTGCTGAACCGGAAGAGCGGGTCCGGCAAGAAGCGGTTGACCATGAGAGACCAGTGGATTTGGGATACATTTTCCTTCCTTAAGGACAATGTATCCCAAAATGACCCCAGGATTAGTAGCAAGAAGGTATGAACAAGGATATATGAAACCATATGCTATATATATTTACGTATATTTTCATTCTTATTTTGTTAACTTGTTATTGTGTGTACAATTATTAGTATGTTTGACTTTATAATGTTTTATAAGTTCGATATGGTATTTATTGTATTTAACTTTCAGATCAAGAAAAGGGCGCACCCCCAGCAGAACTTGGAGGAGGAGCAGGAGGAGGAGGTCGTGGATTTGGAGGAGGATGTAGCCGAGACGGAGGAGGCCATGGGTCAGGCCATGGGCAATGATGAGCTGTCAAACTCTCCTGTCATCCCCTCAACCCACAGGAGTGGTAGGGGGGCAAAACGTGGACGGCCGTCCAAAGATGATCCCCTGTACTTGAACAGTGTAAGCCTTTAATCTTATTAATGTTTACCGCAAGAGTAGTCCACAAAAAAAAAAATCCTGTATATAGTCAATATGGATATAAAACTATATATTCAATTATTTATATTTCCAACTATTTCCATCTGTAGCTATGCAAACATATATATTAAAGGAAGATGTATAGAAACATATGTATCTCTATATATAAATATATATATATATACAGTATATATATATATATATATATATATATATATATATATATATATATATATATTCTCTTTTAAACAGACGAGGTTAAAAGCAATAGCAGTTTCAGCATTCAGGATTTTATTGTTACAGCTTTCAATAGTTCTAACAACTTTCCTCTGGGGTTCAGAGATGAGGTACAAAAGGTTAGCAAAATTCATGGTGGATCCAACGTTTCACAAGTAAACATCTTGCATCTTCAGGGAATGGAGAGGTAATGATTAGAATAGGGACAAAGCATCATATTTATACAAAATTCAAGGATCAAGTAGAGGGAGGTGGGCGGAGCTACTGGGTGTGTGGTGGCTGTTCATTGGTGGAAGGCAGTCTATTCGCGAGACGGGCACTAAATCTTATCGGTGGTTGGTTGTTGGCTGTGCGTGGCTGTGATTGGTTGGTGTTGTCAGTTGTGTGCTGAGCGTGGAAGCGTAAGGGAGGGGGGCGCGGGGCGAGAGGAAGGGGGGCAGCATGCCTGTAGCGCTTGCCTGAAGGAAGAATTTGAATGTCTTGTGTTTGGTTGTTGATGCTGGGGTTGAGTGTTTGGATGTATAGAGCTTCTAAAATAGCTAGTCTTCTGGGGTCTGATTCTTTGTCGAGTATGGTGGTTTGTTTGTCTAGGTCGGCGCGAGTTAGGGCAAGATGGTGGGTGGCTTGATAGTGATATTTTATAGCGCCAGATTGAAGGTGGAGGGTTAGTCGACGGGAAAGGCGAGTCTGTGTCATTCCAACATAGGATAGGGGTCCACAGTCCCCAGAGGTGCAAATATGCTGGTATATCACATGATCGTCTTTCGGTTGGTTGGTGGAAATGGGGCGGTTACGGAGGACAAGGTTGGAGGTCTTAGGAGATTTTTAGTAAATAATGAGTTTGATTTTATTGTCAGGGTTGGTGGGGAGGACGTTTTTGTGAATTATTTCTTTCATAATGGATTCGTCTGTTGTGTGGTCGGAAGACATGTAGTTTCTGTAGACAAATGTAATGTCATTGGCCGGGTTGGTGCTAGGGGGGTCTTGTTTGTACCATTTTTCTAGGTGGTGGTTGATGGCATTGGTGACATCAGTGTTGGAATACCCATTGTTGACTAGGACCTGGGTGAGCCTTTCCAGTTCATTGTACTTACACTAGTTGTATTTGCGGGAGTGAGCATGCTCGTTAATTCCCGCCTCCTAAGATATGTTTGTCATACCGTGCTTTGAAACTATGCACTGATGGTGCAGACACTACTTCGGCTGGCAATTTGTTCCACCCACTAATCGAGTTGGTAGGAAATCTTTTACTTTTCAGATCAGATTTACTATTTAGCACTTTTAGTTTGTAGCTGTGACCTCTTGTCCTCTCACCCCCATCCCTCTCTATGAAGTTTTCTTGGTCAATTTTGTCAATACCTCTAACACATTTATATATCTGAATTTGCTGTCCTCGTTTCCTTCTCTGTTCCAGTGTAGGTAGATTCAATCTCTCGAGCCTCTCTTGGTACTCCAAATTTTCCAAACCTGGGATCATCCTCGTAGCTGCTCTCTGTATCCTCTCAATTTTGTGAATATGTTTCTTCAAGTGAGGGGACCACACTACAGATGCATATTCCATCCTGGGTCTTATTATTGCCGTTATTATTTGTTTCATGGTGTTTTCATTAAGATAATTGAAAGACATCCTGATATTTGCCAATAGTGCTAGTGATTCTCTCACTATCTTATTTACGTGACTTTCTGGAGACATGTTATCCCTAAATTCTATCCCCAAGTCTTTTTCTTTTTCTGCTTTGGGAATCACTTCGTTTCCTAGTTTATAATCTTTTCTAGGTCTGTACTTGCTTTTACCCATTGTGTGTGTCATTCCAGGTGGTGCAATGGGTGAGGGCTCTCCTGATATAGGCGGCGATGGTGGACTGTAGGTATCGTTTAGGGCATTCACTTTCCCCATTAAGACATTGGCCATTGTTAGTATTGTTTGGTGTACATGGTAGTTTTGAAGCCGTGATCGTGGAGGGAGACAAGGAGGTCGAGGAAGGGTAGATGTCCATCGGTGGTTTCTTCGTATGTGAAGTTGAGTACGGAGGCGGCCATGAAGCGCTGCTGGAGGTCCCTGAGTTCGCCCAGGTCCTTCACCCACATGAAGATATCATCGATGTACCTGCAGTAGACAGTGGGCCGGTGGGCAGCCAGGAGTTCCTCTTCGATAGTTCCCATGAAGAAATTGGCGAACAGGACCCCCAGGGGTCTTCCCATCGCTACACCCTCGATTTGCTGGTACATATTCCCGCGGGGGCAGAGGAAAGGGGACTTCTTGGTACATAGTTCCAAGAGCGTCTTCAGGGCCTTCTCCGGGATGTCCAGGGGGGCGTATTAGGGCAGTGGTAAACTCGACGTAGGATAAAATCTATGGTCTTGTCAACGGGCACGTTGATAAACAAACTCTCTACGTCGAGGGAGGCGATGATGTGGTCGTTAGCTGGGGGGGGTATCTCGTAGAATTTCTAGGAAGTCATAAGCAGAGTTGAGGTTGTATTGCCGTGGAACAAAAGGGGTGAGGAGTTTGTTCAGGGCCTTGGCGGTCTGGTAGGTAGCAGTAGGGATCTGTGATATGATGGGGGGGCGGGGGTTCCCGGGTTTGTGTGTTTTATAGTACCGTAAGCATAACCTAGGGTGAATTCGCCGATGAGTTTCTTCAGGTGTACGCCATCGGATTTGGCGTTGATAGCAGTGATGGTAGTGTTGGCTTTCCTTTTTATTTCGTCAGTAGGGTTGCGAGTGATCCTTTTGAATTTGTTCTTATCACTAAGAATGTCGTCCATTTTCCGTAGGTATTCTTCTTTTCCGTGTATCACAAGGCAGAAGGCCTTATCAGCTCGTCGGATGATGATGTTGGGGTTCTCTTTTAGTTGTTTAGCGGCTTTGAAGTGGTGTTTGTTGAGGAGCTTGCTTAGGTGGGATCCCCTGGTTTTGGCGGCTTCTGCTAGTAGGATGGGTTGTAGGGCTGGGGTGGTGGTGATCTTGCCGTCTTTCTGGAGTCGTAGGATGTCATCCAGTAGGACTTCAATTTCAAGGCGTTTTCGGTGGGGTCCCGGCATGGAAATGTAGTGGCAATTTAAGCCTTTGTTCAGGAGGTCTTCTTGGTCCGGCGTTAGGGTGGTGTTGGTGAGGTTAATATATCCTTTTGTTGGCTTGGGAAGTTTTATGTTTCCACCATATAGACGGGAGAGTTTTTGGATGGTAATGTTCTCTGTTTGTCGTCTGTGTTGTTCATTGAGTTGTTGAAGTTTTTTGGTTGATTTCTGTTTTGATGTGGTTAGGGGTGGTTTCTTCTTCATCCCATTTCTGTAGCAGGGCGTCACGTTCATATCGGAGATTGGTGGTGGTATCTCGTTTCTCAGCTAATTCTTCTCGTATCAGTTCTTCACGAAACTGGCGGGTACTAGTACGATGTCTGGCATTCTCGTTGTGGAGTTTTATGTTAGTATAGCCAGGTAATAGATTCTCTTTTAAACAGACGAGGTTAAAAGCAATAGCAGTTTCAGCATTCAGGATTTTATTGTTACAGCTTTCAATAGTTCTAACAATTTTCCTCTGGGGTTCAGAGATGAGGTACAAAAGGTTAGCAAAATTCATGGTGGATCCAACGTTTCACAAGTAAACATCTTGCATCTTCAGGGAATGGAGAGGTAATGATTAGAATAGGGACAAAGCATCATATTTATACAAAATTTGAGGATCAAGTAGAGGGAGGTGGGCGGAGCTACTGGGTGTGTGGTGGCTGTTCATTGGTGGAAGGCAGTCTATTCTATGGAAGCATTTTTTGTTTTCTTTCAAAAACTTATATGAGTAAAAAAAAAAATATATATATATATATATATATATATATATATATACTGTATATATAATACTATAATTATGTATTTATAGATCTATACATATACCTGTATACAGTATATATATATATATATATATATATATATATATATATATATATATATATATATATTTTTTTTTTTACTCATATAAGTTTTTGAAAGAAAAAAAAATGCTTCCATCATCACACTTCATCATGGTCTCTCCATAAATTTTACTAAACACGGTGAAGGGGGTTGCCGACATGCCAAAAACATTGCTCCAGTCCCAGATACGGAGCTTCACTGAATATTTGGAGTGTAGGATGCTGAGGATGGAGCCTGAAGCGGTGGAAATTTTCATGGGGGATGTGGATCAACTGGCATTCCAGACAATGAAGGCCTCAAGACCTCAAGTTGTGGCTGCAGCTCCAACCATACTTCCTGTGGTATCGAGCCAGGCGGACCCACCAGCAACAGTGTTCCAGACACTAGTGGCAAGTGTCGCAAGCACAAACACTTACGTCGCACCGTCACATTACCCGCCTGTCCAATACCAAGTGCCACCTGGGTATCCATCGGACGAGCCGCGGCAGGTAATAACTCAACTGCCGGGTCAGGTTCAGGGACAGCCACCTCTTGTCCCTGTCGCAGGTCCATCCCATCAGCCTCAACTATAAACACTCCCCTACCATACTATGCCACCTCCACGGCACTCTCAGCCAACCCCGATGTTGCGGGCCCCATCACCGTCACTTGCACCATCACCTACGGGATTCCCAATTATGTCGCCAGGGGGACCACCAACACCATCAACACCAACCACAACGATGGACACCCTGCTGCGAACCCCTGGCGTGGCAACCAGCATGATCGCCCACATTGAATAAAATTAATATTGTTTTTTTTTTAACCCTCCGGATCCGGGGGCCCTCATATGAGGCGGTTCACTGTGTCCGGGGCCATTTTCGTACAGTCAAGCTTCATAATTCAGTAGCTACTGATTGAGACCACCTAGAGCAGTCAGGTTTTTTGCAAATTGTAGAACATCTTGTTGTCTGTAGAGTGCCGTTGAGATGATATCGCTACGACGCGTGGTTGCCGAGTTACGTTTTACCTCATATGAGGCCTCCCGGACTCCTAACCAAAATACGTTTTGCCTCATATGAGGCCTCCCGGATCCCAAGGGTTAATAAAGATATTAAGCACAAAACTACAAATTTCTTTTATTTTCATCTCTTCCATGTTTCAATGTTGATAAACTATATTTTCAAATTAGGTTAGCTTATTTACTTAAATTTAATCATAATTGTTGTTCCAGTAAAGTAAATTGAGTTCACATTTTTTATTTTATTTGTTTCTATATTCCAACTTACTTCCTCTCGGGCATAGGCTGAGAGCCTTAACATTCACCGCTTTACAATGAACAGTGAAGCCTGTGAGGTCTTGTTCCAGTCTAGGGAGTGAGACATGTGAAGCACGTAGAGTACAACGAGCACCTGCCATCTTGCCTTCACATGAGGCACGGTGCTCACTCATGGCCCGAAACGACCCCATCTCTGAAGCCACCTCGTTCCCGTGCTTCACTGTCTCACCCCCTACACTCGGACTCTCACACTTACACACACACAACGCCACCTGTTGAGCAGATAACTCACCATGTATATAAAAAGGCAAATTATTTATGATACATTGTAGGTACAATACATATACAGTGTATACTGTATATATATATATAAAATGTTAATAAAGAAAATTAATAATATATATATCTTATACACAAAATAAAACTAATAAAAATAATAAAACAATTATTTGTCAATTAAATGTTTTCTTGGTATATTATAAACAATACAAAAACGCATTTAGAAGCCCGCAGTCACTGTAGTAAAAATATAGGTCAACCCTAGAATTAGACACCTGGTAGTCATTATACAAGAATGTTCCTGGTTGAGCTTTATGAAAGACAATATATATAGAGTACGCATTTCATGTATAGGGTACTTTATGAATATAAGATTATTATTAATATGTTAGTAAACCTATGAAAAGAGTATGGAAATAATTACTCGCACAGCTACACAATGCACAATTTTAATTATAATGAAAGGTATGAGTTACTTGAAGCCGTGTGTTTTTTATATACAGTATATTTTTTGTTTTAATAATTAAGATGGCCGCATTCACTGTAGTAAAAATATACGTCAACCATCGGATTAGGCACCTGATTGTCGTAAAGAACATAAGAACATAAGAAAATGAGAGTCTGCAAAAAGCCGATCGGCCCATACAAGGCAGATCCCTGTCACACCCAACCAAAATTTCAAGGCCCAATTATAGACCCACCTCACTAATACCTTGAGTACTGACCCCACCAAAACGGTCAGAGATTTACACAAGATTACAGGGGTCCGCTGAGCGCCGATTTGCCCAGACCTGGTAGATCCTCCTCACACCCAACCCATCTCGTCCATATGCCTACCTAATTTTATCTTAAAACTCACTACCGTATCCTGGTTTAGCTTTATGCAAAACAATATCTATACAGTAGGTTACGAATTCCATGCATTGCGTACTTTATGAATAAAAGTCTGAAAAGTAAAGGAGCTAAGCATGAGAGAGAAGGGTGTCCAGAAAACCCCCCAGCCCATCTCTCTTTAAACACCTGCGCCCCATCCATCAACAATGTATATCCTATAATTGTATACTTCCCCCTGGAGACCTCTAGCTCCTCAGTAAACCTAAATCCGTCCCTTGATATTTTTAAGCCGGTCAATCTTTCCTAACTACCGCTTGGGGGTGGCCGACTCAAGACAGAGCAAGAACAGGGAAACACAAAACACAAGACAGAACAACGAACAAACACAGACAAAACACAAAATGCACACACATCTAGGTCACCCATGAGAACACGTATTTATATATTTATTTAATATTTAGTATTTTATGTTCAAACTCTATTCTTAATTGTGTTCCCTTCTCATCGGCCTTAAGCATACGGATTTATATATAAATATATAATTGTATTTATTTTTTAATGTTCCAATTTATTATATTCTTACACAATTATTTCCTTTCTCATCATCGGCTTTATTTATTTATTTATTCATATATTTTTACGTTTCAACTCTATTCGTATTTTTTTTTCCTTTCTCATCGGCCTGTTGAACCTTACGGATGTATATTTACATTTATAGATTTTTCACTTTCCAACTCAACTTTTCAACAATTATCTTCCTTTTTATCGGCCTGATCAACCTTACATAAGAACCTACACAGTGAACAATTTTAATTATAATGAAAGGCATGGGTTACTTGAAGCCGTGTGTTTCATTTTTTTTCTTTTTGTAAGAATGGAGAAGGCAGTCACTGTAGTACAAATGTAGGTCAACCATAGGATTAGGCATCTGTGAGTCGTTAGACAGGAATGTTCAGGGTACAGATAGAGATTTTTTTTAAGCCGGCTTATATCCTCCTTGTGTCAACCTGTCGAAATTTTTAGTTTTCAATATGTAATTTTTTTCGTTCAATTTTCTCATCGAACATTTTCATAACTAGAAAATAAGATTATGTATTTGTAATAAGAATATTCCCCTAGTATGCTATTGTACTTATGTTGTTGAATAAAATAAGCTATCATAACACTAATGTTTTCTTATTACGTAAATTACTTGGCCATTAGGTGGAATAAAAATTAAACATTCATTAAAATAATTACACATTTTATTTGGTTATCTTAGGTTTCTGATGGGGTGCACCCTATGATTCTATTCTGCCATTCTACACTCCCACTTGGTGAGTTGTAGTACTGTTTGAGCCTGTCACGAAGACCCTTGCCATCGTTTGTTGCGGTGTTGCCATGCCGGATCACAACACGGTCGAGGATTGCTGCCGGACGCACCAGGTCTATGATTTCTCCTGTCGCAATGTCCTCCTCCACAACAAGACCTTTGCGATCAGAGGGATTCCTGATGAGTAGGATGTTGTGGAGGCAACAGCAAGCCCTCACAACGGATTCCACGCGATTCGGATGGATAGGTATGGTGGTGAGGAGACACCGGAACCTGTAATGAGAATGGTAAAAACAATTAATTAGGTTAGTCTGTGTAAAAAAAAAAAATTGTTTTGTAATGAAAACAAAAGAAAAATAAATGGGAATCTCCATTAGGGCGATCAACCAACACAAGTCAGATCCTTTTCACATCAAACTCCAATCCCAAATATTAAAGTGAAGCGAGGTTTTTATTTTAAGCTTTTTAAGATGGATACATTTTGTTACTCGAGATGGGCCTCAACCCATACGGATATGTATTGATGAATGTATGATATGGATATATATATATACACACATATTGAATCTTAGATATATATGTATATATATATATATATATATATATATATATATATACCGGTATATATATAAAAAAAATATATATATATACATTTTAAACATCGGCTGGATAGGCGGTAATTGAAAATGCGCTTCTCGTCATCCAAGCCTCTCAGTGGGTATGATTTCATCATCCACGTCCTGAGTGGAAATGTGTCGTCTCCAATGAAGAAATATTGAAGGGGTTCAGGCTCAGGAACACCAACGTCATCCCTCTCCAACAGCAAACGAATAGGGGTTCGTAGAAACAACCCTCCATCTGACGCTAATCCCTCTGCACCAACATCGATGTAGAAGAATTTGTAGTCAGCGTCAGCGATGGCAAGCAGCACAATTGAATGTTAACCTTTATAGTTGTAGAAGGTAGAGGCAGCTTTTGGTGGTTTTCTGATGGCAACATGTTTGCCATCCAAGGCGCCTAAAGTATGTTGGAATTGCCACTTTGTAGCAAATCTATTTGCAACCACCTTCCGCTCTTCTGGTGTTGTGGGACAAACAATGACATCATCCTTGTATGCACTGACTATAGCCTCACACACCTTGGGCACAATTTTGGAGATGGTGTTGTGCGCTATCCTGAACAAATAACTGAGACTCTTGTAGCTGTCACCTGTAGCTAGGTAACGCAGCGTCACTGCCAAACGTAAACCAGGTTCTATGGCTTTCCTCAAGTTTGTGGCCTTTTTGGCAATGATGGGTCGAATTTTGTTGAGAATTTCTTGAAAGAGTGCCGGGTCCACTCTCAGGAAGTTTTTAAAATCCGCTGGGTCCTCTGCTTCCACTTCTTTCATAACCCCCAAATCTACCTCACCTGGACAGCCACGCTCTCGTCCACACTTTTCGCTTCTTCGTCTGTTTTCTCCTCTTCTCTTCTTCCTTCCTTTCCCTCTCAGCTTCCTTCTCCTTTCTGGCAAGCTCCAATAGGCATTCCAGATAAATGAGATTCCTCCGCTGGGCGATAAGGGCCATATCAACACGTAAATCCCTCTTGCGTAGCTGCCTCACCATCTCAAAATTTAGGCACGTCCAAGGGTCGAGGTTATAATGTGGTGGTGGTCAAGAGAGGAGGATATGTAGCTCTGCTCGGTGTGGCTGCTCAACTCAGAATGTTCTCTGTGACCGAGTCAAGGTCTTTATATACAAGAAAAAGGTTTGGGGGGTTGTGGGTGTATGTGGGGGCATACTTACTCGCGCGATTGTAACGTGAGTATATGCTAATACCTGTGCAATTAGCACATTCACGTTGCATTCGCTCAGGTTCGCACACCTCGGCGATCTTGTTCGGACACCTCGGCGACGTATCTGCGATGGCGTTGCCGTTGTTCGCCGAGGATTCGTTCGTTCATCGCAGGAATTTGTGCCAGGAAAAATATTCGGATAACCTCGCCGAAGTAATCGCCGTACCATCGCTTGAATCGCCAAAGACGTCGCAGAATGTCGGCGAATGTCGGTGACATATTTTTGAAAATGTGACATTCCTCGGAGAGAACATCGGCGAAACATCGCTCACTTCGCCGATAAAGTCGCAGAATGTCGGCGAATGTCAGCGACATCTTCGTTGAGTATAATTTGTTATCTGTTTGTAACGGTCAAAATCGTTGACATCGCACAAATTTGTTGCGTCTTGACAAGACTACGTCCTCGGTGATGAAAATTGTATAAAGTCGCATCAGTGGGAATGGGGCATAAGGGTTTCCCAATATAACTGGTTTAAGTCTGAGTAGGTGTTACTAGTAGCCTGCAAGTTATCGATATATAGACCTCTATTAAATTTAGAAATGGTTTCTTGATCAGCTATCACCAGTGATAAATGTTTCTGGATGATAACATTCAAAAGAAATTGACTAGAGGTAGAACCAAACAGGACAATCTTAAACCTATAAATCTCATACAGACTATCTGGATCCATAGGGTCTACTGGCCACAAAAACCTAGTTGCATCTCGATCCCCTTCACAGAGACCCAAACGAAGAAAGGCCTTTTCTATGTCACTCACCCAGGCGTAGCGACCGCATTGGAATTGCAACAACACCTGAGTTAGATCAGACACCAATGATGGACCAGTGTAGAGACAATCGTTGAGACTTAAGAGAATCTGGACCTGTCTTCGCTGAACAATCAAACACAACATATATGGGTGTGGTCTTACTGTCCTTTCGAATACCGTGATGAGCCAGGTAATGACAAGGATATGTTGTGACTCTCTTACTCTCAACCTTCTCCACAAAACCTCTCTGTAGTTGTTTCTCCAGAACTGCCCGATAATGCTCACAGTTTGTTGGTTCCTTGACATTATTATTATTATTATTATTATTATTATATGAGATGCCGAAGTCTCCAACTAGGGTGCAGAAACACCATCAAGATGAATCCACACAAAACACCCGGAGGCACTGGAGAGAGACTACGGCAACTTAGGAAAAAATAAAAACGTATACTGTATACTGTACTGTACATATACACATATTAAACACAGATAATGTATTATGCAGTGGAGGATATCAAGTATAAATATAATACAATAAAATAGAATAAAATAAGTTTAAAAATTAGAATTAATGCTGCAAAAAACATTAACTCTAGACTTAAAAATGGAGATATTAGCTGAATTGACTAGCTCATTTGGCAACTTATTCCACAAGTCAACCATGGCCGGCACAAAACACCGTGAAAACTGTGTAGTAGAAAAATTAACACGGCTAATGGCAAGATCATTAAGATTGCTTGTGAATCTAGTTGCACGAGCCCGGACATAGGGCCCAGGCAGAACCCCATGTAAGGGATGCTGAGGGTTGTTAAAAACTTTAAATAAAAGACTAAGGGCACCAACTTTACGTCGATGACACAGATCAAGAGACAAATGAGGTAGAATAAAACTGATGGAATTTAGCGACCCTTCAAGCAACTTGATATGGCAGTCAGCTGCTGACAACCAGACAGGTGAGCAGTTCTCAAAATGTGGCAAAATAAAAGCATAAAAAGACTTGATAACTGTGGCGTCACAAGCAAATGTTTTATAAACCTTGAAAAGCAGACCAATTTTGGGGGAAATGGAAGAGGAGAAAGAACGAATATGCTTTTCAAAAGTAAGTTTGAGATCAAGAGTAACTCCTAACAAACGCAGAGTATCCACATTCTCAATTTGCTCGCCAGAAACTTGTAGATAAGGATGGGGAGGATCCAAGGTACGAGATCTGCTGATGACAATGGAGTGTGTTTTACTAGCATTAAGTTTCATGCCCCAAAGTTCACACCATGATGTAATTTTGGCTAAATCCCTATTCAGAGCAGTAGCAATTACGTGTCGATCTATTAGTGATGGAATTGACGCATATAAATTTGTATCATCAGCATAGGAGATTAGTTTATTTTCAATCTCGGAACACAGGTCAGCAGTAAAAATTATAAAAAGCAAAGGCCCAAGGACACTGCCTTGTGGAACACTACGTGGGACTACGTTGTAGTCCCCTTAATCTTTCTAAAGTTAACTTGAAGTTATCGGGTAATATATGGGAATTCTCCCATTTTCATAGTAATTATCATAGTAATAATCACCCCCAATTAACATATCTATACCTTTGTCCCTTTGTCAAAGGTACTCCCTTTGTCAGTAACCTCTTGATCAGCAAACTTATAGCCTCTAGTCTCTAGTCTACCAATCTGGTCCCGTAGATCCCTCCCAGGTTTGTACTTTGGCAACTCTTCTACCACAACCGCTTTGATCTCCCGTGTCCTATGCTTATGGCGATATGAGAGTTTTACTACATCATATTCATCATAAGGAACTAAGCTGAAGTCTTTCTTTACTACAAGTGTACGGAGCTAGTTGAGATAACGCGGAGCGAAGCACAAATGTACGCTGAGAGCATTGGTCCAATAAGGCTCTCACCTTAACATATGTAGATCCTACTTCCATTGGGATATGAATGGTAGGCTATAATGTGGTATTCTTACTAGAGGATACAGCCATTGTCATGGACTGTTCGGCTGGTGATACACTAGATTGATTAGTGCGTGGTTTAGGACACAGATAATTGTAGTGTTTTTGTCCACAATAAGTGCATGGCCTAACCTTAGGATTGGTACGGTACACCTTTGAGTACCAGCACCATGTTCAGACGACAAACATCCTACGCACAATTTTAACTGTTTTGCTCTTTTTTACCTTTGAGACACCAGATCTTTATCTCCAGCATTTACCCCAAAATTGACCAGAGTTACTGCGAAGTTTACATCCACCCTTCTGCTTAAATTCTTTGTTCCTACTTGTAACCACTGTGAAAGCAGCAGTTGCAGTCGCGCTATCACCATACAGCTCACCTGAATCCAATGCACCTTTCCGACCGTCAAGAGCACACACCTCCTCTTTTAATGTGCAAACATAGGTATCAACATTCATCCAATTCTCTCTTGAGTTCCCTTTTGATTATTTTGGACAATGCACTTGGGAGTTTATTGTGCAACATTACTGCACATATTTCATTTACTGTAACGTCCATTGAGCACTTAGATTCCAATGCACATTCAAACTCAGCAAAGAAGTTAGAACGCCCTCAAATCAATGGCTTCATACTGCGGATGCCTAAGTTTGCACATGTTTGAGATGTGTGCAGCCTTGATACAGTCTTGTTGGCCATAAATCTCTCGCAATACTGTCATAGCAGGTTCAACAAATGGCCCCGGTCACACTGAATCCACTAATGAGCTGCAATGCCTCCCAACTCAACTGCCCCTTCAAATAAGTAAATTTCTGGATGTCTGTGAGGGGAACAGGTATGCAGCAATTAAATAGTTTCTAGAAACCCACCCACTGTGTAGGTCACCCTCAAAGGTGGGCAACTTCAATGTAGGAAGCTTTATACCCCTGGGTTTCTGGGTACTACCATGACCAGTATTGATCTGCTGCCTAGGAGTTTTATGGTTTGCCCATGCACGGTTCAGCTGCGCCATGACCGTATTGATGTGGGTTACATACTCAGCATCAAGAACCATTTCTTACTCTAGAATATCATCGGAATACATATCATATAATTGATCGCTATAGTTCTTGATGTCAGTCAATAACTCATGCACTGTATTATGAACCCCTTGAAGATCATGAGAATGCACTGCTTGCTCTATTGTGTTCTCTAAATCGCTTATAATGCGTGTGATACCTCCATTTTTAGCGGCCTCAACAACATAAATCTTTTAATTTTATCATCCAAGTTTATTTGAAAGTGCTAGTGGGTTAATAGGCTATGCAATACCACAACGTTAAGACACCAAAAGACAACAAATACATAAAAAGGAGAAGTAGGTTCAAATAATTAGTAGAGGCATGTTTATTTAATCAAAATATAAAAGAAATATTGAAAAGTCAGCCAAATATCACAACCCCCCCCTCCCCCCCCCCCAGACAGCATCACCAGCGAAGATACTAAAGTGTCCCCCGTTCTCCAAAAGTTACTCCGGAATTACTCCTGAGCCCTCCCGCTGGTGTTACTATCCTCTAAAAAGGAGCGTGAAATATCGAGCAGTTTCTCCTGTACCTTTCGACTACCCGGCGTGTCAAAGTGGACTCTGTCCCAAAGATCGTCCCTAGACATGCCCTGCCGAGGAATCTCTTTCGAGCCCAGTACAGTTGCCTCCTCAGACGGTTGTTTACCCTATTTTTTGCTCAGTTATATTCCTCAGCAATCATCCCCCGAGGGCAGGTCATACATTCTAGGCGAATAATGTGGCAACAGCCCCCTGTTTCACCCTCAGTGTCCTTGGCCAAGGACTCTATATCTAAGGCCAATTGTTTTAGATCTGTGTTCGGGCTTATGTCATTGCCTACAATAATCAGGAAGGTGATATCTGGTTTAAAGGTAAGCAGGGACTCCCACAGGTGGCTGTTGCGGATATTGGACACCGTCCCCCCGCTTTTATAGAATTACTTCAGGTAGATTTTAGTAGAATGATGGGTACTGTACTGGCTTATCAAGGGGAAAATCCTGAACGTATGAGTGACCAAAAAGTACCACTTTTCTTAGAGGCCCAGTCGCACTGGATGGCGTAAAACTGTCTTACAGCTTCCCATTGTTGGGCAGCTTTCCCTGGCGCATGTCTCAACATGGGTGTCGTGAATCCTAGCTGGTATATATACCGTAGTTTGAATTTCCCGGGTTCACGACAGCTGGTTCCTTTTTGTTTATACACATTACTTTATTTATCTTTGTGGATAAGTATTACTGTGGTTGCACCAATTATATCTTAGTTTGTTTTCCCTTATTATTTAATCACAGGGGACGATATTGAACCCTTAAATATATTTTATGTTGTCACGATAAAAGGGAATCTCAGACACACTTCACACAGACTTCACCCCGCCAAGACAGACCGCCAGCTGCTGCCACATAACACCAAAACTTTCCTGATATTTGCCTCCCGACATGTCCATCACCTAATCGACACTCTTTGCATCACAGCTAAGTTCCTTTAATACTAGAAGTACTTCATAGATATTACTGGGACTACCACAGATAACCTACACATACATGTTTACAAGTAAGTCAAACGCCGACCCGGTATCATTTTTATAGCCTAGGCCAATTCATCTTTCCAGGTTTAATTATTTAATTTATATCCGTTTCTCCTCTACCCCCTAGGAATAATAAGCAGGATATAATTGGTGCCGTGACCAGGATACTGGGCCATCTGTTATATATTGATAGGAATTGGGGGGGTAATAGGCCTGACTTGTCTGCCTTTGTGTAGAGCTGGGCGATCCAGTGGACAAATGTTGAGGGCCGCATATGTCCGGGATTTTCCGCTGGACCGTCCAGTGCAGTGCCCTGCTTTTTTTGTTAAGCAGTTCTATAAACCAGTGGCAAGGGTGGACATTGTCAGGCAGACCTCAGCCTGGGTTAGATGCGCCAGGGAGCCGGAAGGTATTAGATAGGCTACTGGACAGAGCTACTAGCCTTTTTTGAGAAGAAGGACAAGGCCGAGGAGGAGCAGTCGACGCAATAGGCTAGATCTCAAGACTATGACGTCGGCTGCGGCTGTTCCTCCTTCAGAGGAGTTGTGATCCTTCTTTCTCTTTCTTTTCCTTTCTTTTTCAGGCATTAACTTTGTAATTTGTTAAAATTTAATATAGTAAAGTAAATATTGTAAAGTAGAGTAATATGACATAGGGTAAATTTCCTTTTCTTTGATCATTTGTAAACTCACAGGGGGCACGCGATCTGCATGCTTCAATTTGCTTGGTTGCTGTCGTCATCAATGTAAGTAGGTTAGCCTAGGCTTAGAATAGATTAGAATAGGTTAGCCTACAGTGACAATTAGTATTGTTGTTCCTTAACACCTTAAGAGCGGGTGGTGGAGTATACTTGACCGTGCCGCCCAGCGGGTTTTTTTACCATAAATGGGGTTGTTTCCGTGCTCTATTTCAGGCATAAACAAGAGCCAGAGCGTAATACAAGTATGTATCCCTGACAGGGCGTAAATTGAGCTTTCCAATGACACCGGAACCATCCTTCTACGATCACTGGTTGTCTTGCAACGATCGTGCAACCGAAGGGCAAAATCGCTAAAATACGGTAATTTTGTTACATAATTACGTGTGTAGCGAGTGAGAGAGAGTGGAGTAGAGTGGAGTAAATGTCAGTGGGCCCACGACGGTCGTGGCGAGCGGTCATGAGGTAACCTATGCTCCTCCCACCGCTCGGCTCTCTCTCAGAGCCAATATTGCGCCAAAATTGCACACACACTTAAGTCGGGCCCCACCACATTGTCCAGCTTTTTAGATACGGACTTAAGTCGGGCCCCGATAGACAAGGGTTAAGCTTTAGTTACCGTAAATTTTTTAAGAATGGAGGAGAAAATAAAGTTATTGCGGCGGTTCAGGGCCGCCAAGAAGGGAGGGATTACTAAGCTTACCTCTAATCTGTCTGAATTTATTGAACATGCTGCTACACTGCATGATGTAAAGGGTGTGAAAATCACTTTAGAAAAGACCCTCGCTGATATCGAGTCATATAACGTAGAGTTGTATAGCTTATATTCAGATGATCAGTTAGAGGAGGAGATGGTGAAAGATATGCAGTATGTTAATCAAGTAAACAGTCAGTTAGCTGAGTTAGATAGTGCTCTACAGACAACCACTACTGGTAGATCTCATAATAGCGCAGCAAGTAGGAAACAGAAGGGTATTAAGCTACCCTCCCTGAAGTTGCCAGTTTTTGACGGGGATCCAACACAGTGGGTGGGTTTCTGGGAGCTCTTTGATTGTAGTGTTCACTCCCGAACAGACTTAACTGACATTCAGAAATATACGTATCCAAAGGGACAACTTAGTGGTGAGGCTCTACAAATTGTTAGTGGGTTTAGTTTGGTCGCTGCAAGTTATGAACCAGCGGTCACTATACTGAAAAACAGTTATGGTCAAAAGGATCGCATCAAAGCAGCTCACATAGCGAAACTGTGTAATCTCCCGCATCCTAGCCAGGTCAGTGCTCTGAAAGATTTTTCCGCGTCTTTTGAGTGTGCATTAGAATCATTACGCTCTATGGATGTAACAGTAAGTGAAATGTGTGCAGTACTGTTGCATAATAAACTTCCTAGTGCACTCTCTGAGGTGATTAAGTGTGAATTAAAAGACAACTGGCTGGATGTGGATGAATATGTTCGTGTGTTTAAGACTGAAGTGTGCAATCTAGAAAGTAGACATAATCCACTAGAACAGTTTGGGGCGACCGCCACAGCAGCATATGCGGTGTATTAGAAACCCGATACCAAGCAGAAGTATGGATGTCTATCTATCTATCTATTGCCTGACGCTGTGATCCCCGAAGGGGTGGCCACGAACGAACCGCCCCCATGCACCTCTGTCCCAAGTCAGTCGACGCCCCTCCCCCCAACCAGCACCGCCTTCGTTCATGTACTTCCTCACTCCATCCTTCCACCTCTCATTCGGTCTACCTCTCGCTCTCTGTCCCTCCACCTCGCTCTCGTACACCCTCTTAGTCATTCTCTCACTTTCCATACGTTCCATGTATGGATGTAAGTTGTGTTTAAAGACAGGACATTTTTGGGAAAAGTGTGCAAAATACAAGAACAGTCCCGCCAAGGCCAATAGAGCAAAGCAGTTGAAATTGTGCGTCGGGTGCCCGTCGTCAGAATATGGCAGCCAGGAGTGTACTAACCCTAAAATTAGGCCGTGACGATTCTGCCAACAGAAACATTTTAATTATTTGTGTCCGACGCCACGCCTTGAACAAACTGGACAACCAGTACCCCCTGAACCAACAGTGACCATGGCTGTGGCTTCGGGCCGTAATGCAGTGTTGTTACCTACCATTCAGATTCCCTTGACCGACAGAAACGGTCATACCAGTAAAGTAAGAGCTTTGTTGGATCAATGTTCGCAACGTACCTTCATCTTGCGCTCTGCTTTATCGCAGCTTGATTACGTTAGGGTCAGTAAGGAACAGCTAAGGCTCCAGGGATTTACTGGCTCACTTGGTAGTACTGAGTATGAAATAGTAGAGTTAACCTATCATCACAGAAGAAGGGTGTGTAAATTGAGGGCCGTTGTGGTGGAGGAGTTACCAGTATACAAACCAGGGAGATAATTAGAGATGGAGGTAAATGCTATCAAGGCTCGGGGTTACAAATTTGCCGATCCAGGTATCACTGATGGAGATATGATAGGGTTACTGATTGGGGCGGACTTTTATTACCACTTTGTACATTCAGGTTATGTCAGGGAAGGAAGTATAGTTATGTTACCCACAATTTATGGTTATGCACTGAGTGGCACTTATCAGTCAGATATAGAAGAGACCCATGTAGAGTTAGTCACTGTTCTTAAGTTAGCAGTAGACCCTTTAGTGGAGATACAGGAAGATATTGGCAGGAATTCTCCAGAATTAAAGGATCTGACAGCTCTATGGGACTTGGAACATATTGGTATAAGTCCTAATGAGACTGGTAAGGGTGGGGAGAGAGTCTTGAATAGATTTTCTGAAACGGTACAGTATTCCGAAGCACAGGGACAGTATAGAGTGGAACTGCCGTGGAGAGATAACATAGATAAATTACCTGATAAATTTAAGTTAGCCCTGGGCAGAATGAGAGGTTTTCAGCGTAAATTAATAAAAGATCCCAACTACTGTCAACAGTATACAAAGGTTCTGGATAATCAGATAGAAAGGGGGTTTATTGAAAGGGTAGAACACAGGAATCAAGCTGGTCATCCCATTCGCTACTTAGCTCACCATGGTATTACTAAGGATGGTGTTACTACGCCTGTACGGATAGTGTTTAACTGTTCGGCTAGGATGGACAAGAAGGCGTTCAGTCTGAATGACTGTCTCCATACAGGTCCATCGCTAGTGGCTAACCTCACCCAGGTACTTCTACGCTTTAGATGCCATCAATTTGCCTGGGTGAGGGATATTGAGAAAGCATTTCTCATGGTGGGGTTGAGTGAGAAGGATAGGGATGCTACTAGGTTTCTGTGGCCCGTTGATCCCTTGTATTGGATGTTGCAAGTCCTTACATTGTCTACCGGTTCCGTGCAGTTCTGTTCGGGGCCACCTGTTCCCAGTTAATCCTTAATGCTACCATTCAAAAACACCTGTCTATGATACAGGAGAACAGTGAAGTAGTTAATAAGCTAAAAAGGGGGTTGTATATTGATAACTTACAGGGGACTGGTGATGATGTAAGTGATTTGCAACAACAATGTTGGGATGCCCGTAGAATATTTTCCAGCGCTAACCTGTCTTTACGTGAGTGGGTCACAAATAATGAGAGTTTGCGGGAACTGTTGCACCTGAAGGGTATAGCTTCCGCCAAACAAGACGGGGTTAAGGTTTGGCGTTGCATGGCTGACTGATAAGGATATGTTACAGGTTAATTTCCGCGGAAGTAGCCCTGCATTGGTTACAAATCGTGAGGCTCTAAGTCTAACCCGAGTGTGTTCGATCCTCTAGGAGTGTTGCTACCGGTAAACATCCGGGCACGGAGGTTCGTACAGGACTTGTGGAGATTAGAGTGTGGGTGGGATGCACCCATTCCAGATGACATGAGAGCTAACTGGCAGGATATTTATGACGATATGATAGACAGTACAGGTATCATGTTTCCCCGTCAGGTCACTAATTCTAAAAGGGTTACGCTGCACCTATTTAGTGATGCTAGCTCAGTAGCATATGGTGTAGTGGCCTATGCGGTTGGTGATGAGGTGAGTAGGTTAGTAATGACCAAAGCTAAGGTGGCACCTATTAAGTCCCTCACCATACCTAAGATGGAGTTGACTGCTGTTCTTCTCGCAGCTCGTCTCGCATGTTATATAATTATGTGAGGCCTACGCGGACGAGCTGATTATAGAGAATGTATACCTCTGGTCGGACAGCCAGATAACCCTATGCTGGTTGTCTAGTAAAAGGATTTTGCCTATATGTTCAAAATAGAGTTGATGAGATAAAGTCATTATTCCCCGGCGCTCATTTTCGTTATGTGTCCACAGAGGACAACCCCAGTGATCTAGTCACCAGAGGGATTTCATATGTGTCCTTAGTTGCTTCTTCGCTTTGGTGGGGAGGGCCCACATGGCTACCTCACCAAATGCTATGGCCTGATCATGACCCAATAGGAGGGGACACCACTGTGGGTTGTAACACGAGTCAAGAAGGAACCCTGTCATTGCCGGTACCGGTTGCCCCTACTGCCATATTGAATTGGGACCGGTATGGCTCATATAATTATGAAGTCATGGCATGTAATGGCATGGGTCCTTAGGTTTATTAGGACTCTTAGAGAGAATACACAAGGGAAGTATCAGGCAAAACTGGCATACTTGACGGTGCCGGAATTAAGAGCAGCAGAATCAGCCATGATTAAGGTAGCTTAGAGAGAAGCTTACTCTGAGGAACACCACTATTTGTCAAAAGGACAGGGCACACCAAGCAATATAGTGAAGCAGTTAGGCCTCTATATGGAGGGAGGCATGATACGCTGTAGAGGTAGGCTACACTTCTCAGCTTTACATGATAGCGCCAAGTACCCTATCCTTATCCCTAATAAACATCGTAGAGCCACTCTCCTTAGTAATTACTGCCACAAAGTGTGTAACCATAGTGGTGTTAGTTATGTTGTAAATTACATAAGGCAAAGATGGTGGATCCCCAAGATTAGACAGGTAGTAAAGAAAGCCTTAAGGGGATGTATCATCTGCAAGAGATTGCAAGGTACATCATACCGTGCTGTACAGGCCCCTCCATTTCCGGAGTTAAGGGTTCAGGAAGTGAGTCCTTTCCAGGTAACGGGGGTTGACTACACAGGTGCCTTGCCAGTAAAAGAGAAGGGGGGTACTGTAAGTAAATTATATGTAGTTTTATTCACCTGTGCAGTTACTAGAGCGGTCCATGTAGAGACGGTGTCTAACCTCTCCTGCGAATCATTTTTGCATGCGTTCCGTAGGTTTAGTAGCAGGAGGGGTTACCCTGAGATTATGATGAGTGATAATGCCACCACATTTGTTAGCGGAGCCAGTACATTACGGGAGTTGATAGATGATGCAAGGTTAAAAGGTACTTTAGCGGAAGTCAAGTGCGAGTGGCGGTTTATACCGGCCAGGGCGCCATGGTTCGGTGCCATATGGGAACGGGTCATTGGCATCCTAAAGGCTGGCTTGAAGAAGGTACTGGGTCGAGCATTGGTTACCACAGAGGAACTGAATACGGTATTACTGGAGCTCGAGGCCACAGTCAATGATCGCCCGCTTGGCTACATCTACAGTGATCTTGAAGACCCTCTACCCATCACTCCTTCACAACTGGTTCATGGGAGGCGGATCAGAAGCTTTCCAAGGCGAGAAGTCACGGATGAGGATCTCAAGGACACGACGTGGCGTAACAACGATTCCGTCAACCAACGCTTCCAATATGTAACGAAACTCTCACACGACCTGTGGAAAAGGTGGAGCACTGATTATTTAATAGCACTCAGGGAGCAACATCGTCACTTAATGGTAAAAGAGGGATAGCATCGCCGCAAGTTGGGGACGTCGTTCTAGTACATGATGACGGCCCCAGACTTTTTTGGCGTATAGGTCGGATAATGAAACTTCTTTGTGGTCCTGACCACGAATGTAGGGTAGTTCAGGTAAAAACAGGAGCCGGTTTGACCACCAGACCGGTGGTTAACCCTTATTTAGCGGGTGGTCAGGTATTTTACACTGTACCGCTCAGCGGGCATAATCCCGAAATATTCGCTCAATTTCACTCGCCCTAGCGCCGTTACTATGGCTCCAATGCGAACGAAATGATCATTTTTGGGAAGAGCAACTCTTCGTCTCCCCATATAAGTCTATGAATGGATGTTATGAATGAGTGTGGAGGGTGGGAAGAGGTGAGGAAGAGGAGGTACTTTTTGGTCTATTTCCCAGGCGCGTTCGGTTGCGTTCGCTTTGGCCTGACTTTGGCCTCTCGCGCGTCTAGTATTCCTTCGGTAATCGGTCTTATTTTTCTCTTATTTCTCCTTATTTCTGTATTCTCTCTCTCTCTCTCTCTCTCTCTCCTGTCTGTCTGTCTGTTTCTCTTTCTCTCTCTCTCTGGCTTGCTCGCTTTCCCTTTCTCTCTCCTCCTCATCCGTATATGTAATTCTCATTATTATTTTCTCTAATCTCTCTCACTCCTCCTGTCTGTTTGTCTCTCTGGCTCGCTCGCTTTCCCTCTCTTGTGCTCCCTTTCTCTCTTCCTCATCCGTATTATGTATTTCTCATTATTATTTTCTCTAACTAATCCCTCTATTTCATTTATTTGCTTGTAATATTTCTGTATGATTATATCTTTTTCACTCTTTCTTCAGTTCAGTTTCTGCATTCTCTCTCTCTCTCTCTCTCTCTCTGTTTCGCTTGCTTTGCAGGAATTTTGTTTTTGTTTTATATATAATATATAATAATTTACTTATCATTACTTACTATATCGTATAAACAATAGTAGGTAGCCAACTTACCATAATACCGATACGCCAAACCGATCCGCATGCGGTTTTGTTTATCACCTATCGTATAAATACGATAGAATATGACTCTTTTGTGATCTTGTATGTCTCTGTGACGTCACGATCTCTCCTACAGCACGACGTAGGACGAGTAGATCGTATATTATAAGATTGTAAATAAGTTAAGTAATAAAAGGCCTAATATGCTATTAAGCAATATTGCCATGGTCTTATGTAGTATATATGAATTTATCGTATATATTAATATAATTTATCGTATAGAGCAACCTAAATGCGGTACGATAATTTGGGCTCCTGCCGGTTTGCCAAGGCAGCAAGGTGTGCTTTTGAGATACGCCAGAGCCTTCACGAACACCAACCAGTTAACATCTAATTTTCTGCCCTCAGTTTATCGTGCTTTTGTGCCTCTAATCACAATACACATACAGCAATACACACAGCTACACCATCACGACGCTCTCATCGACATCATGACTGACTGATAGATAAGCATATTATTCATGTCCATTCCCATGTAATCATTTATTCTTTCTTTAACTTGACTCGTGTCTTGGGACCGAAGTCTCGTTCCCCATTGTCCACCACCATATTGGGTAAAACGTTCTCCCTTGCCTCATTGCCACGTGGTACTATTGGTGAGTTAATTCCTGGCTAATATTAACCCTTATAACCTTACCCTATAATTATATACATTTATTATGTGAGACCTTTGGATATAAATTAGCTTGTTTCAGATTGAATTCAATTTAGATATAGAGTATTCATTTAGATTGATTTTATTTGATTCATTATAGCTTAGTAATATTTAACTTCCATTGATAGTTTACCACATTGGTGCCCAGACCCGGGAATTAGCTACCAGTAAGGGATTTTAAGGCAATGAACAAGGGGACATATAACAGGATGCAGGAACAACTCTATGATAAACTGGCAAGGCTAGCCAAGCGATGGTTAGAGCCGGAATGCAGGGTCACATCGTTGTGCCTGCCTAAGTCCTGCATCCCACCCATCATCTTTCCCCAATAATTTTCTTTTCAGTTTCAGACTTCCTGTGACATATGACCTAACCTAACATTTTTTCTTGTTCAATATGATCCATTAGTAGGTATTGCTATTTAGTGTACTATTTTTTCTCCATAACATAGAAGTCCGCCGGTTGGCGTCTCTTAAGTAGCCTATTATTAGGCCGTTGTCTTTGTAACGTAGTATATAGATACATAGCCTATAGGCTCGCAAGCAAAATGGATAAAAACGGTAAAGAGACACCGTCTAGTGGGGTGCTGAACAAAGCCCCTAAAAATCAAAGGGCGGGACTTCGGGGAGTAATAAATAGGCTAATAGTGGACGTCAACACTTTCATCACTACTGCTGAACTAGAGGAATTGGAGGCTAGATTAGAAAACGTCCAGGTTACCCACGGTCGTATTACGGCTCTGAGTGAGGTGATTGTGGCTGACATGACAGAGGAGGAAGAGATTGTTACAGAGTGTGATAATCGCGCCCTCTATGACGAACCTGTCTTTAGAGCGAAGTACCTATTACAGCGTGCAATCGCAAGTAAGAAGGGAGGCGATAATGAGGCCCATAGAAGGGCTGACCCAAAACATACTGTACACCTCCCAAAGCTCAATCTTCCTACATTTGGGGGCAAGTTGACCGAGTGGTTAGCTTTCTGGGACGTATTTCGATCTACGGTTCATGAATCCTCTTTGGATAATGTCCGCAAGTTTCACTATCTGAAGGGACAAATGGAAGGAGAGGCCTTACATTTAATAGAGGGTTTTGCAGTAGTAGGTGGTAGTTATCTTGAAGCGGTACACTTATTAGAGTCCACATACGGGGATAGAGAGCAGTTGAAGATGGCCCATGTCGTTGCCTTGTTGGGGCTCGCAGAACCACAGTATAAGGTTGATGAGTTGACAAACTTCAGGGCAAATATGGAGTGCCATACTCGATCGCTAGATACCCTAGGGCTTACCACGCAGGAAATGATAGTCATTATCTTGCGTCAGAAGCTTCCTATGGCAATACTTGATAAGGTAAGATCATTTGAGCTGGGGGAATTCAAAACTCAGTTCAGTAAGGAGATCACTGATCTACAGTTGAACAAAGGGAGAATGAATGTGCCGGGAGGGAGTGCGAATGTGGAGAAGAGGGGAACAATTAAGCTTGACAGGGGGGACTAAAGAAAAGAAAGAGGGTGTGTATAAGAAAACCTGCTCAGATTCTATGTAAGCTATGTAACAACAAACATAAATGGAGTTTCTGCGTAAAATACCCAACAAATGAGACAAAACTAGCACAGGCGAAAAGATTGAAGCTATGTGTGGGTTGTCTAAGTGGGGAACATGGTAAGCAGGGACAATGTACTGCTACATACTTAATGCCCTGTCGCCACTGCAAAGGACATCACTTTGATAAGTTGTGTCCTACTGCAGATAAAGTCAAAGACGTCAAAATGAGGGTACTACAACTGTGGCACTAGGTAGCACGCAAGACACCACTATATTGCCCACAATACAGATTCCCATGGAAGGTAATGACAGTAACAAAGTTTGTCGGGTACTTCTAGATCAAGGGTCTCAACGTTCCTTTATAAAGAGGTCCGTACTAGTGGGACTGAAGCACCGAATCGTAGGGGCTGAGACTCTTCGATTACAGGGCTTCACAGGGGTTACTGATAAACAAGACTACGAGATAGCGGAGATTTCATATTTCTATCGTAAAAACCGGTACTTTATGACTTGTATCGTAGTAGACATCCTACCAGAATATGTATCTGTGGGTTGTGAAGAAGGTGGAACACGCATTACGTAGCAAAGGGGTTAACTTGTCAGATCCCATGGGAAATCAGAGTGAGGTGCATGTTCTACTTGGTGTGGATCATTATTATGAAGTAGTATACCCTGGATTTAAAAAGATGTGTGGTGTAATTTTAATCCCCACTAAATTTGGATACTGCATGAGCGGAAAGGTGCATACTACACAGTCAAAGGTCCTGGTCGACACGGTCTCGATATATAGAGTCAATGTAACCGCGGAAGAGGAGTTGGGAAGGGAGGATTCCCAACCTAGTGACCCTAAGATGGCTGCCGAGTTCGACATGGAACGACTGTGGAGATTGGATCACATAGGCATTAATCCTATGGAGACTGATTATGACTCGGAAGTTTCGCTACAAAGGTTTGACGAGTCTGTGTGCTACTGTGCCTCAGACAAGCAATATAAAGTTAGTTTACCTTGGAAGAACAGTGAGATAAGCCTGCCTACCAACTATGGTTTGGCATTAGGTCGCTTGCGCGCATTGCAGCGGAAATTGTCTAACGAACCGAGCACGCGCCAGGCGTATGACGATGTATTTCGGAGTTATGAGGATAGGGGTTTTATTGAGAGAGTCGATGTCGAGGAACCGTGTAAGAAGGGTAGGGTTCACTATCTGGCCCATCATGGGGTAAAGAAAGACAGCGTCACCACACCAATACGGGTGGTGTATGACTGTTCTGCCCACTAAGGTCAACAACCCAGTCTGAATGACTGCCTGTTGACAGGTCCGTCCATGGTGTCGGACCTGTCCCAACATCTATTGCGGTTTAGGCTGGGGAAGTACGCCTATACCAGTGACATCGAGAAAGCATTCTTGATGGTCAAGCTAAAGGAGGAAGATAGAGATGTTACCCGCTTCCTTTGGTTCAGCGACATTAGCGACTCTGAAAGTCCCATCATAATATACCGTTTTCGGGTTGTACTCTTTGGGGCCACTTGCTCGCAGTTTTTGTTAAATGCCACAATCAGAAAACATCTAGCTGACACTCATGAGGACACAAGTAAACTATCTCGCGGATTATACATTGACAATTTGCAGGGTACTAGCGATAGTCAAGATGATTTGTTGTATGCATACTGGCAAGCACGCAGATTGTTTGCGGATGCACATCTATTTCTCCGCGAGTGGGTTACTAATAGTGAAGATCTTCAGAGTTTAATACAGGTGGATGGTACGGCATCTCTTAACCAGGAAAAGTCCAGAATTTTGGGGATGATCTGGCAACCTAAACATGACATACTAACTTTTCAAACAAGGTCTTTTGCTCAGCAGACAGGAGCGCACACAAAAAGAAGTCTGTTGAGCAAAGTTGCGCAATTTTTTGATCCTTTGGGTCTAGCATTACCTGTTACCATAAGAGCTAGGATTCTAATGCAGGAAGTTTGGAGACGTAAAATAGGATGGGATGACAGTTTGCCCGAGGACCTGAATGACCAAGGGACATTGTTGTTGAATGAATATGCCATCCTATGTACTAAACCTATACCTCGTAAAGTGGCGGCGTTCGGTGACGTTACGTTACACACGTTTTGCGATGCTAGCGCCACGGCATACGGGGTAGCCATATATGTTGTTACTTCATTTGGGGCACATTTAGTTACAGCCCGGGCCAAAGTAGCCCCGGTTAAAAAGGTAACTATCCCTAAAATGGAATTGACTGCCATGCTGCTATTAGCACGTCTGGTGCAACATGTACGCGCAGCATACGAGAGCGAATTAAATATTGAAATCGTTCATGTATGGTGCGATAGTCAGGTCGCACTCAACTGGATACATAGCAAGAAGTCTCTGCCAGTTTATGTGCGGAATAGGGTAGATGAGATTAGAGCCCTTTTGCCAGACGTTGCTTATCATTATGTAAATACAAAGGAAAACCCTAGTGATCTCATAACTAGGGGTATAACGGCTAGCCAGTTAATGAAGTCCGAATTGTGGTGGCATGGTCCAAAGTGGCTGCTCCATGAAAGTGAATGGACTATATGGCATGCTGTTGGTGAGGGACTTCTGCCACTGGAAACAGTGGCAGTTACAGCCCAACCAAATGAGCCACCGGGTCCTATCATGAAGTGGGCAAGATTCGGTGACTATAATAAACTAGTCAGAGTTGTAGCTTGGGTGTTGCGATATGTATCCAATCTCAAGCTTAAAGTAACGGGCCAACTCTGCAACAGGGGTCACAACATTGATGCTCGTGAATTTAAAGCAGCTGAAGTAACTTTGATCAAATGGGTTCAAGTAGAAACCTTTTCCAATGAATTAGAATCCTTGAAAAGCTCGAATAAGACATTAATGCCTAATATAGTGCGTCAACTAAGGTTGCACCTAGACAATGGCCTCATCAGGTGTGAGGGTCGCCTGAAGTGGTCGGGTGTACCAGACGGCACAAACCGACCTATACTTATGCCAACAAGACATCACGTTACTGATCTATTGATCATACGTGCACATAGGGAAGTAAAACACTACGGGGTATGTCATATTATATCAAATTTACGTCTCACATGGTGGATACCCAGAGTTCGACAAGTAGCTCGACGCGTAGTGAGAAAGTGTGTAATATGCCAGAGACTAAAGGGTAAACGATATGCAACTGGACCAACTCCACCTCTACCTGAATGCCGTGTAAAGCACGTAGAACCTTTCCAAGCGGTAGGATTAGATTACACAGGGGCATTGAAGACGAGGGAGCATGAGAAGGTTTATATATTATTGTTTACCTGTGCGACGTCTCGATCGGTACACCTAGAACTATGTGATAATATGTCTAGCGAAGAATTTATGCTGGCGTTTAGACGGTTTTGTGCCCGTCGTTCATTCCCTCAACTCATTCTTAGCGACAATGCTCCCACTTATGTCCAAGCATCAAAATATCTAAAAGATATGAGTAGTGATCCTACTATCATCACTTTTTTGGGTGAGAAGAAGTGCGAATGGAGGTTCATTCCAGTTAAGGCACCTTGGTTTGGTGGCATGTGGGAACGGTGTGTCGGCATAGTAAAGTCAGGACTAAGAGCGGTTGTAGGACGTGCTCTATTAAAGAAGAGTGAGTTGACGACAGTCCTCACAGAGATAGAGGCAGTCGTGAATGATCGCCCGCTTACATATGTGTACACCGACCTGCAAGAACCACTACCATTAACGCCAGCTCACTTGCTATATGGAAAACCATTGACTGCGTTTCCATCTGATTTTCAGTCCATAGTAGAGTTAGAGGATCCCTCGTTGTACTGCGGTAGCGGTGTCTAAGAGATACCAGTATATATCCAGGATAATCGAGGATTTTAGGAAACGGTGGATTAGTGAATATCTGCTAGCATTGAGGGAAAGGAGTGTTTCTCCCTCTGGTAGACCAACGGCCCTAACAGTTGGTGACGTTGTTTTAATTAAAGAAGATAGTCCTCGTTTATACTGGAAATTAGGCCGCGTATTGGAGGTATACAAGGGGGCAGACTCTGTAGAGCGGGTGGCGCTATTAAAGACAGCCACTGGAACTACTGTTCGTCCTATCGCACGTTTGTACGCTTTGGAGCTCGATTCCGCATTGCAATCTGAGGCTCCACCTGTTATTGCTGGGTCCGAGGATTCTCAAAGGAACGACTCACCTCATACTGATGGTGATCATTCTCGGACCGGGACGCGTCCCAGACGCGCTGCTGCTGGCGCTGTCGACTTGTGGCGTCAGAAGATAGCCTCTGGGCAACTTTAGGTTTAAGGTGGGGTTCAGATCTTTTTTGTGGGGGGAGTGTATCGTATAAATACGATAGAATATGACTCTTTTGTGATCTTGTATGTCTCTGTGACGTCACGATCTCTCCTACAGCACGACGTAGGACGAGTAGATCGTATATTATAAGATTGTAAATAAGTTAAGTAATAAAAGGCCTAATATGCTATTAAGCAATATTGCCATGGTCTTATGTAGTATATATGAATTTATCGTATATATTAATATAATTTATCGTATAGAGCAACCTAAATGCGGTACGATAATTTGGGCTCCTGGCGGTTTGCCAAGGCAGCAAGGTGTGCTTTTGAGGTACGCCAGAGCCTTCACGAACACCAACCAGTTAACATCTAATTTTCTGCCCTCAGTTGATCGTGCTTTTGTGCCTCTAATCACTATACACATACAGCAATACACACAGCTACACCATCACGACGCTCTCATCGACATCATGACTGACTGATAGATAAGCATATTATTCATGTCCATTCCCATGTAATCATTTATTCTTTCTTTAACTTGACTCGTGTCTTGGGACCGAAGTCTCGTTCCCCATTGTCCACCACCATATTGGGTAAAACGTTCTCCCTTGCCTCATTGCCACGTGGTACTATTGGTGAGTTAATTCCTGGCTAATATTAACCCTTATAACCTTACCCTATAATTATATACATTTATTATGTGAGACCTTTGGATATAAATTAGCTTGTTTCAGATTGAATTCAATTTAGATATAGAGTATTCATTTAGATTGATTTGATTTGATTCATTATAGCTTAGTAATATTTAACTTCCATTGATAGTTTACCACATCACCTGTTTACTAAAGTGCCACCATTATCGATTTTCTTGGAGCCGACTAGAGCGGGAGGGTTACCAATTGAAATTAAATTCGCTAGCATATATTGTTAGATGTAAGACATGATAAATACCACTAGAAATATGAATTGGCAAAATCCATATAATATCACTTCGAAATTGTTCTGAAATTTCAAAACAAAACCGCTAGTGTAAGTCATTGCTGCTAGATCGAAGTAAAGGTCTCTAGATCTAGCGGAAGTCGCTATACGTATTGGCAGTACTGCACACTCATTCATTTCATTCATTCATTTTCTATTGAGCTCGTCCTGGAATCTTTACGACTCTGAATCTTACGATTGCCGACGGCGATACGTTGTTGACATTGTTGTTGATGTTCCAGTGGAGGGATGAACAAAATATTGTCCTTGTCCAATAATAGCTATTTCATAGTCCCACAGGACTTATTTTGATATATTTATCAAATTTATTGAACGCCTGAAAATAATACGCTATAAAATGCTTGCAATCAAACTTTCAAGCAATTACAAGGTCACATGCAATTATAAAAAGGTATATTGTAGACCACAATTATCACCAAGCTTCGTTGTTGCTTGTATTATCGTGAGAAATGTACCATACACCCTGGTTATCGTGAGAAATTTACCGAACGCCTGCAAATAATACGCTATAAAATGCTTGCAATCAAACTCTCAAGCAATTTCAATGTCACATGCAGTATAGGTAGACCCAGAGAGGAAGACAGACAGAGAGAGAGGGGAGGTCAAAAACATCTGCTAGGTGTGATTTCCCCTGGGAGGGAAGAGATTAGTTAGGGGCGTGCCCTGGCCTACATCAGACAAAGAGAGTACAAAGGAGTACAAACAAAGAGAGTGAGACAGAGAGTGAGACAGAGAGAGAGAGAGAGAGTAGTGATAATATAAAATGTTTACACATGTATCATATAATATATGAAAACATAATATATACGGTAGGCCTACATCTGTTCTCCACAATCATATAATGCCAAGCACAAATATTCAATCTTTGGTTGTTTGTATTACCGTAAGAAATTTACCGAACGCCTGCAAATAATACGCTATAAATGCAAAGGAAATTTCTTGTAGAGTGCAATTTTGAGGACGTAATGTGCTCTGAGAGAGAGCGGAGCGGTGATTAGGAGCATAAATTACCTCAAGATCGCTCGCCACACAGGGAATTCTATAAGGAAATTACCGTATTTTAGGGTTTTTTCACTCGTGTTTTACGATCGTTGAAAGACAACCAGTGATCGTAAAAGGATGGTTCGGGTGTCATTGGAAAGCTCAATTTACGCACTTTCAGGATACATACTTGTATTACGCTCTGGGTCTTGTTTATGCATGAAAAAGAGCACGGAACAACCCCATTTAGGGTTAAAAAAAAAAACCCGCTGGGCAGCACAGTGAAATATACTCCACCAGCCGCTCGTAAGGTGATAAAATGCTTGCAATCACATTTTCAAGCAATTTTAAAATATAAATTGTACTTACCAACACCCACACCAGTATGTTCTTCGTCAGGAACGTCTCCAATTTGCTCAAGGGTCTGTCCAATATCAACCACAACATCCACCCCACGCAAATTATGCTTGGGGTGAAAGCCTATGATCGGGTTATTTTCGTCTTCCGAGTCATCCACACTACCAAAACTCTCACCCAGACCTTCGACGGTTTCATCCAACAGCTTATTAGAAAGTTCTGAAGAGTTCAGCATAATATCTAGTTTCTGGGTGGTGAGCCGGGCGTGGTTAGTAGGGTGGCGCGACGCACTAGGAATTGGCGGCCACCGAATCGAACACGGGCAAATCTTGACCTTCCATTATGGCTGCTTGAGGGTCACTTAGTCACGGTCACGCAGTGGGGATGTGTGGGTGGGCCCTTGTAGTACACCGCCTGACCACCAAGTTTCGCTTTCCTCCAAAATTAGGGCGGGAATACGCCCACGGACTTAAGTCCAACCCCGCCATTTAGTCCAATTTTCTCGTATCGGACTTAAGTCCGACCCCGCTAAATAAGGGTTAAGCTATACCCACTAGAGATAGATTTAGAGGTAGTGGACGGTGACAGCAAGCCGAACTCTGATAATATCCTTCCTGCTACTGGAGCGGACCGAGGTGATAACCCTCAGAGGCCGTCACGTCGGGTTGCTTTGGGTTCCTCCCAGTTGTGGCGATCCATGATTGGGACGGGACAATTGTAAATACTTTGTATATAACTGGTGGCGGAGTATGTCGTGAATCCTAGCTAGTATAATATATACCGTAGTTTGAATTTCCTGGGTTCACGACAGCTGGTTCCTTTTTGTTTATACGCATTACTTTATTTATCTTTGTGGATAAATATTACTGTGGTTGCACCAATGATATCTTAGTTTGTTTTCCCTTATTAATTAATCACGGGGGACGATATAGAACCCTTAAATATATTTTATGTTGTCACGATAAATGGGAATCTCAGACACACTTCACACAGACTTCACCCCGCCAAGACAGACCGCCAGCTGCTGCCACATAACACCAAAACTTCCCTGATATTTGCCTCCCGACATGTTCATCACCTAATCGACACTCTTTGCATCACAGCTAAGTTCCTTTAATACTAGAAGTACTTCATAGATATTACTGGGACTACCACAGATAACCTACACATACATGTTTACAAGTAAGTCAAACGCCGACCCGGTATCATTTTTATAGCCTAGGCCAATTCATCTTTCCAGGTTTAATTATTTAATTTATATCCGTTTCTCCTCTACCCCCTAGGAATAATAAACAGAATAATGGGTGATGATAACCTAAGGCAACAAAATGACACCAATCCCCCTCACCCAGGTACAAGAAAACTCAAGGAAGGCCTAGACTATACAGACTCAAGGCAGAAAATAGGCCTAACCTAATGTTGTGCAGGTTCACGGCATGAAGACAATAAACACAAGGAAGGCCTAGCCTACACAAAGACTAAGCCACGGCATCATTGTTCTAGTCCTAGTTGCCTAACGGCGACACACTTGCGGTGGATGTCGCTCCCTTCGGACCCGGACCTGGCGCCTTGGGCCCAACCTAGATGAAATGGATCCAGAGGGTACAGTGCGTAGTGTATCTCCGGACTGGCACTCTCCGCCCAACAATATAGGGGCCCGAACCTGGTGCTAGCGCTCCAGGAGGCTTACCTGTCATTGGGTGTAAAATACCAGACCAGTCATAGTGCCGTGTACGCGCACAGGGTGCGTCCCTGCGGCTAGTTCTGTTGGGGCACACCGGGGCCCTTGGATCCTACCCCCTTGTAATCGGTAGACTGGAGCCGCAGTTCTGGGGGGGGGTGATGCCCATCTGCCAGCCAACCTACCTAATATGAATAAAACTAAAGAAAATAAACGTAAGTCCGATGATCCAAAACGCACAGGATAAGGACAAATGCCGCCCACAATCTCAGACTTGCTAGTGTGAATGTTGGTAGTTTGAATCTGCGTGCAAATGAAGTGGCTGAGATGTGTGAGAGGAGACGAGTGGACGTCTGCTGTGTCCAGGAAACGCTCTGAAAAGGGTCTGGGGTACAGTGGATTGTCGGAAGAAAGAACAGATATAGGATCTACTGGATGGGGATGGAGACTGATAAAGCACATGGAGGAGTGGGTGTTCTGGTGGCTGACGAGCTGGCGGAAAGTGTGCTTCAGATTACGAGAGTTAGTGAAAGGCTGATTGTTTTGAAGTTGAAAGTTGGTGAAAGAATTCTGAATGTGATATCTGCATATGCCCCACAGGCTGGTCTACAGAAAGAGATAAAAGAGGATTTCTGGAATGACACCGTCAGTGTCATTTCAGGCCTCTCGGAGAATGAAATAACAATCGTGGGGGGGACCTGAATGGGCACGTGGGAGCATCTGCAGATGGATACGAGGGGGTACATGGAGGTACTGGCTACAGAAGAAGGAATCTGGAAGGCGAATATATACTGGAGTCCTGCTTTGCACTGAACATGGTTGTGTGTAACACAAAGTTCAAGAAAAGACAGAGCCATCTGATCACATATAACTCTGGGGTCTCCAGTAGCCAGATATATTACTTCTTGGTTAACAGTTAATACTGGAAACTGGTTCGAGATGTAAAGGTCATCCCGAGCGAAGAATGTGTCCCCCAGCATAACTTACTTGTGTGCGACATGAGCTTATACAGAGATCCTAAGCACAAGAAGGTATGCATACCCAAAAGGAAAGTGTGGCTGCTGAAGAACAAGGAAGTTAGGGATAGGTTTCATAGTGAACTAGAGGAAATTAATAGAAATAAGGAAGCTAGACCTAACGATGTAAATAGTCAATGGAACTTTCTTAAGCATAGCCTTATCGCTGCCACTGACAAAGTCTGTGGGAAACAAAGGGTCACCCCAGGAATAAGACCTCCTGGTGGTGTAACGATGAGGTAGAACATGCTGTGAAAGAGAAAAGGAGATACTTCAAAGCATGGAAGAAGGGAGGCAGCAAGGAGGAATACCAGGCAGCTAAATGAACTGCCAAAAGAGTTATTTACAATGCTAAAAAAGGCATTAAGGACCTGATCCTCGAACAAGTGTGTAACACTGACAATCCCAATGGGATCTTCAACCTAGCTAGACGAGTTAAAAATGACAATAGGGATATTATAGGTGAACAGTGTGTTAGAAACGATAATGGGAAGATTGTGTATGTAGAAAATGAAATCAGAGAAGCATAGAAGGCACACTATGAACGATTGCTAAATGTAGAGTTTTAGTGGGATAAGGAACCGCTTAGTATCGAAAAAACAATATCTGGACCCTCTCCTTTGATAGCACCAGCTGTAGTGAGCGACGCAATCAATAAAATGAATGACGGTAAAGCTCCAGGGTGCTCTGGCATTGTCGCTGAGATGATAAAAGCCTCAGGGGAGACTGGTGTCAACTTAATCACTGAGTTGATAAACACCATTATTAAATATGAGAAAATCCCAGAGGATTGGCTCAAAAGTGTAATAGTAAATATATACAAAAGAAAAGGGAATGCGCTAGATAGAGGAAATTATAGGGGCCTGAAAATGCTTGACCAAATCATGAAGGTCTGTGAGAGAGTCTTTGAGGGTTTGATCAGGCAAAGCATCTACATTGATGCTATGCAGTTTGGTTTTATGCCAGGACGAGGTACAACCGATGCTATCTTCATAGTCAGGCAGATACAGGAAAGATACTTACTAGAAGTGTTATGTCTAGTACATCCCTGCATATACAGTAGGAGGAGAGGTAAACACAGACGTCTTGCTTGGCTTGTATTGGTGCTTGAACTAATTGTACAAAGTATAGCAAACTCTTACATTACTTCTCAATGCTTCATTAGTGCTTCAGAACGAACAATGTGAATTATATAAATAAACAAAGCAATTGAATGAATGTACCAAATGAGTGAAGCTTAATAGAATGAAGCTCTAAATCCAATATATAACATACCTCCACCCTTAACCCCTAAATGTCGGTGCGCAACATAAGTCGAGTATAATAAATCTGGACTATCTGACGGCGCGCGACATAGGTCGTGTGGCAATTTCAGCACGTAATGTTGCTGAGAGAGAGAGAGACAAGTGGTGGCAGGAGAGTAGCGAGCGTATGACTGCTCCAGACCACCGCGGAGAACCTACTGACACGAATCCCACCTCCTCCCTCCCTCTTTGACTCGCTACATACTGAATTGTATGGGGAAAGTACCGAATTACATGCTTTTTGCACTCGTGTTGCGCGGTTGTTGCAAGAAAACTAGCCGTCATAAAAGGATCGTTATGGTGTCATTGGAAAGCTCTGTTTATGCCCTTTCAGGGATAGATACTTGTTTTACGCTCTGGGTCTTATTTAGGCATGAAAATGATCATGTAAACAGCCCTATTTTGGCTAAAAACACCCCGCTGGTGGCTACATATTTTATACCGCCTAGGCCGCTCTTTAGGTGTTAAGATAAAACAACAATTTAAATAATTTAGTATAGCAACTTAACAAAAATTTAAATTACAAAACTTATTTGAAAAGATTCCAAAAATGTGCATTGGTTCAAATTTAGGTTTCAAAATCTATATATCAAAAATTGTTGGTCTCTGCTTGATTCTGGTAGATCTTCGCAACATCTCCGGGGCAGGGGTTGAGGGTGTGGCGTCCTTTGTCGACTCTCGGTCCAGCGCTCCAGCCCGACCTCCTTCCGAACTAGAAGGCACTGGCAAAACCGCGGGTGGTTCCAATGCTTTGGGTACCAGCGGAACTGATTGGGTAACCGCAGGTGGTCCAGCCCGCGGAACTGATTGGGTAACCGCAGGTGGTCCAACCAGCGGAACTGCGTGTGATGGTGTACGTGGTGCAGGTCTACACAGCCCCTCCTCTGCTGGTGGCGGCTCGCCTGGTTCCAACATCCGCTTCTCCTCGTGGAACCGTCTATGCAAGTGATCCACGTGTCTCCTCCACACACTGCCATCCCCCAGGCCAACACTACAGGACACTGGACCAAGCTGGTGATGTACTATGGCAGGAACCCACTTTGGACTACCTGTAAAATTCATAGCCCATACAGAATCACCTTCATAAAACAGTCTATGTCCTCTAGAACCTCTGTGATCTACAGCTGAAGCTTGTTTCTTGGAGACATTATCAGCTACCTTAGGGCAAACTAGGTCAAGTCTTTGATCTTGGTCTTCTATTGAATAGTAATTCCGAGGGGGACTGTCCTGTCGTTGTGTGAGGTGTAAGACGATATCTGGCTAAAAACTGATACATCCTGGATTCCAAATCTCCTTTAGTCTTTTTAATGCCATATTTCAAGGTTTGTACTGCTCTTTCCGCAAGTCCATTACTGGAAGGATGGTAAGGGCTATCAAACACATGTTTGATACCATTTGCTTTACAACATTCTTTAAACTCTTGGCTTGTATATGCAGTGCCATTATCAGATACTATTGTTGCTGGAATGCCATGAGTTGCAAAGGATTGTCTAAGTTTTACAAGTGTGGCTGCTGTTGTGCTAGAAGTCATAACATGGGCATCAATATACTTACTATAAGCATCCACCATTACCATAATCATCTTGCCTTCTACAGGTCCAGCATAGTCGATGTGACCTTCCTACATTATCCATACAAAGAAACGTTGCATCCCTTGCATTATTCTACAAATATTTTCACAGCAATTGTTCCGAGGAACTTGCTTCAATTGTGCCGCCTCTCCACATCTTTCCCCGTAGAACTAGAGCAGCTGAGAGCGCCCATGAATTTACACTTTCTCCTCCACAATGCAGAACTTCTGCTTATCAGAATTCATTTATCCCCAGAGCTACTACTCTTTGGAATTCACTTCCCTCGAATTGCTTTCCACAAACTTACAATCTACAAATGTTTAAATCCAGTTGTTACAAACATTTTATGAATGGAGGATGCCTTTAGGCACATGGACCCTTTTGTTTTATCTGTGTTTTTCCTTCCTCCGTTCATTGTCCCTTAAAAAAAAAATAAAAAAAAATAAAAGTATACGATGCCACGGTCTTCCTGGCCACTCCCAAGGATGAAGAACTGCTTGTGGCGGCTTCTTCCTATGCTGTTGACAACACACACATGATTTTACTTTCAGTTCTATCTCATAGTCTAAACCTGGCTACCAAAAATAGCTTCTGGCCAATGCTTTCATTCTCACTACCCCTGGGTGTCCTTCATGTAGCTCCTCCAGTAATAGATCTCTTCTCTGTGGTGGTATTACTACTCTGGAACCCCACAGTAGACACCCCAGATGAACAGATAACTCCGACATCCTATGGTGATATGGTTTAAAGTCGCTGTTCACTTCCTGTGGCCAGTCTGTCAGGGTATATTCTCTCACATGTGATAAAACAGGATCTCTGGCTGTCCACATAGCAATTTTAATGCAGTTACTGGAGTATCATTTAATACTGAAACCGAAAGCACGATTTCCTCTGGGATGATATTACTCTGAATCTCATCATGCAATGGCAATCTACTTAAGCAATCGGCATTCCCATTCTTACTCCCAGACTTGTATTCTAAGGTATATTGGTAGTTAGATAACCTTAAAGACCATCTATGTAACCTAGCACTGGCCATTGGAGAAATTAACTTATCTTCCTTCAGAAGCCCCAAGAGTGGTTTATGGTCCGTCTGAATTTTAAAAGGTCTGCCATACAAATATTTATGGAACTTTTGCAAACCAAAGATAACTGCTAAACCTTCCCGTTTAATGTGAGCATATCCTTTCTCTGCTTTGGACATGGCTCGAGATGCGAAGGCAATGGGCTTGTCCACACCGCAGTCAGGCAGGTAATGCGACAACACAGCTCCAACTCCGTAGGGTGATGCATCGCAGCTGAGGATTAGGGGAAGCTTATGGTTAAAATGTACAAGCAATCGTGAGGACTGCAGCTGCTCCTTTGAATCCTGAAAAGCCCTCTCTTGTTCAGCTCCCCAACACCAGGAAACATCTTTGCGCAGCAATCTGTTTAGAGACAAGGTTGTACTTAAATTACCCACTGTGGTAATAATTAATCATGCCCAAATAACTTCGCAACTCAGGCCCGTTCTGTGGAGTTTGGGCATTCTTAATAGCAGCTACTTTCTCTTCAGTCGGATGTACTCCCTCTGCATCCAGCTTATGTCCTAGATATACACAAGAGTCCTTCATGAAACTGCACTTTTCTAGTTTTATTCTCAATCCAACCTCCTGTAGTTTACCCAGCACTTTCAACAAATTGCCCTGAGCTTCGTCATATGTCCGTCCAGATATCAGTATATCATCTATGTAGGCTGTCACCATGGGAATCCCTTGTACTACCTGTTCCATTAATCTCCGAAATATTCCTGGAGCTGAAGCTATGCCATAACACAGTCTAGTGTAAGCAAAGAGTCCTTTACTGGTGTTTATTGTGGTCAACTTTTGAGAGCCCTCCTCCAAGCGTACCTGTTGATAGGCATGACTTAGATCTAACTTAGAATAGAATAGTCCTCCTGACAACTTTGCATACAAATCCTCAATGTTAGGTATTGGATACTTATCTATTTTAGAGGCAATGTTAACCGTTGACTTGTAATCACCACATATTCTTACCTCACCATTAGGTTTCAATACTGGTACAATGGGTGCTCCCCAGTCTGAATACTCTACTGGCTGAATTACACCTTCCGTCTGTAGTCTGGGCAGCTCTGCTTCCACCTTGTCACGCAGGGCATGTGGAACTGTTCTTGGCCTGAAAAATCTTGGTTGAACAGACTCGTCCACCCAGAGCTTTGCCTCGTAGTCCTTCAGGGTACCCAAACCTGGCTTAAACAAATTTGGAAACATTTTCACATAATTGTTAGTGTCCATGTATTTCACCTCACCATTAGGTTTCAACACTGGTACAATGGGTGATCCCCAGTCTGAATACTCTACTGGCTTAATTACACCTTCCTTCTGTAGTCTCCCGCTGTTCACCAAGTCCTCCCAGGGAAGAACACTCATCCACCTGTGTCACCGTAGAATTCTGTTCACACCCTAAGAAGTTAGCTCTGAGAGTCAACAAAGGACGCCACAACTTTTCTCGCTTATCATAGTGTTTCTGTCCACAACCTGTACACCAATAACCCGAGCCTCTTGCTTGGCTAGGCTTGCGAGGAACAAATTTCTGTTTGTGAGAGTTCCCCTTCACAGCTACTTTATTCACGCTTGAATTAGCCTCATGTGAACCTCCAGCTATCGTCTTGGCCTGCATTTGCGTTGCTTCAACAGTATAAGGTCAATAAATCTTGCAAAGACATATTGGTCACACTTAATCCTTTATCTCTAACCTTAGCCAACCAACATTTCTGAATAATTTGAGATTTCACTTCACGATCAACATCTGCAAAATTACAATTCTTGCTCATTTGTTTCAGCCTCAAATGAAATTTATCAAGTGGTTCATCTGATAGTTGTGAAGCTTGCCTGAACACAAATATTTCATATTCTGTATTTCTCTTAGGTGCAAAATATCCTGTTAATTTAGTCTTTAATTGTTCATAATGACGGTGATACATATTATGTATCACCGTCATCTACCCCCAAAGTCTCAGAAATCTTGAAAACCTCCTCTCCACTACAATGAAGTAACATGGCTTTCTTCCTCCCATCATTAGTTATATTCTGTGCTTTCACATAATTATCAAACCTCTTTACCCATTTATCCCACCGTGAAGCAGCAGTTGCCCTCGGCTCCGGGATGAAGGCTGGAAAATCCAAAGCATTCATGATGCACCATAAAGACGTCAGTAGGCAGGAAGCAGCACACAACCTCCGTCGAGGTCAATCCACGCAAAAACAATGTTCAGTCGGCGCCATATATCAGTAGTAACGACGTAGCAGCAGCTTAAATCCACGCCCTCGTCCTCATCCCATCCTCGTCGCCATATATGTTATGTCTAGTACATCCCTGCATATACAGTAGGAGGAGAGGTAAACACAGACGTCTTGCTTGGCTTGTATTGGTGCTTGAACTAATTGTACAAAGTATAGCAAACTCTTACATTACTTCTCAATGCTTCATTAGTGCTTCAGAACGAACAATGTGAATTATATAAATAAACGAAGCAATTGAATGAATGAACCATACGAGTGAAGTTTAAGGGGAGGTTTTTAGTTAGTTCGCTAGACCTCCATCAAGCTTAACATTACAGCCCATGGACCCCCTTTCAAGATAAATTTGTACATTTTTCGGTAGAAAAATGTCCCGGCCGAAGGCCGATTCCTCCTAAATTACAGGTTCGCTATCGCTCGCCGGGAAAAAATAGACAACTGAATGGCACGAAGTCTTAAAATTGACAGAAATGGGGCAAAAGTTCTTAAAATCGCCAAAATAATGGGGCGAACGTCTTAAGATATCAAGAGCAATGGGGCTAACCATGAGGGAGAAAGGGGTCAAGAAAAATATCCCTCAAGTGGCAATCTCCCCTTAATAGAATGAAGCTCTAAATCCAATATATAACAAGAAGGCAGGGATCTTTACTTTGTGTTTGTAGACCTGGAGAAGGCCTTTGACAGGGTGCCTAGAGATGTTGTGAAGTGGGCTATGAGGAAACTTGGTGTGGAAGAGTGGCTGGTGCGTGTGATAATGAAGATGTATGAGGATTCGCGAAGTGCGGTGAGGGTGAAGGGTGTACTGAGTGATGAGTTCGCAGTCCGTGTTGGAGTCCATCAGGGTTCAGTGTTAAGCGCCCTCCTCTTTATTATGGTCCTGGAGGCACTGTCTAGAGTTTTTAGAGGCGGACTCCATTGGGACTGATTTATGCAGACGATTTAGTCCTAATAGCTGACAGTATGCAAGATGCTGAGGCCAAATTCAGAGAATGGAGAGAGGGCATGGCGAGCAAGGGTTTAAGAGTCAATATTAACAAAACCAAGGTTATGCATTGTAGATTGAGACGAGGCAATGTGGAAAAGAGGGTGCATACCCATGTGCAGTGTGTGGATAGGGTGTGGGCGCTAATGTGATTTCAACGTAGCATTTTGTTTTTTTGTTTTGTTTTTAAGAGACAATGAGCGGAGGAAGGAAAAACACAGATAAAACAAAAAGGTCCTTGTGCCTAAAGGCATCCTCCATTCATAAAATGTTTGTAACAACTGGATTTAAACTTTTGTAGATTGTAAGTTTGTGGAAAGCAACTCGAGGGAAGTGAATTCCAAAGAGTAGTAGTTCTAGGGATAAATAAATTTTGATAAGCAGAAGTTCTGCATTGTGGAGGAGAAAGTGTAAATTCATGGGCGCTCTCAGCTGCCCTAGTTCTACGGAGAAAGATGTGGAGAGGCGGCACAATTGAAGCAAGTTCCTCGGAACAATTACTGTGAAAATATCTGTAGAATAATGCAAGGGATGCAACGTTTCTTTGTATGGATAATGTAGGAAGGTCCTGTGTGATTGCAGGGTTATTGATTAATCTAATAGCTTTATTTTGAATTTTGTCCAACTGCCTCAATGCAACCACTCCACTTCCACTCCACAGAGGTGAACAGTAATCCATCTGAGAACGCACATGACTTTTATATATTACGGCCAACTGCTCGTCAGTGAAGAATTCTCGAACTCTGTACAGGAGTCCCAGTTTTTTAGAGGCATTCTTAGCAATGCTTCTAACATAAGGTGTCCAGCTCAAGTTAGTAGTTAATGTTACACCGAGAATGTCAATACTAGGGGAAGTGGGAATATTTACATCATTAAAAAATATATGGGAGTCAGTGATATTCTGTCGGTTAGAAAATTGAATGTACTTGGTTTTCTGTGCATTAAAGGAAACTAGATTATTTTGTCCCCATTCATTAATTCTAGAAAGGTCCTGGTACAGAGAAATTGCAGTGTTTATTTTTGAATTTATAAGATCGGGTTGGGTGAAAGAATTGGTAAATGTGAAGGAACTGTGGAGTGTTGAGTCATCTGCGTAGGAATGTATTGGATTATGAGTGGTAGATATGAGATCATTGATATGAATGAGGAACAGAGTTGGGGCCAAAACTGATCCCTGGGGAACACCAGCATTTATTGAGTGAAATTGAGAATAAAGGCCATCTACCATTACACATATTTTTCTGTTATGAAGATAAGAAGAAATTAGTGGAACTAATGATGCAAGGCCGTAGTGTGACATCTTCGACAATAAGGATTGATGCCAGACTCTATCAAATGCCTTTGATATATCCAGTGCTATTGTATGTGTTTCACCATGTTGGTCTGTAGCTTGGTTGATTTGATGCGTAAGAAGGCAAAGAATGTCTGCAGTTGATCGACATCGTCTAAAACCATATTGCCTATCACTGATTAATTTATTATTCTCAAGATGCTTAATTATGTGATTATTTAATATAATTTCAAAGACTTTACCAAGAGTGGAAGTTATAGCTAATGGTCTGTAGTTTGATGGATCTGAAGAGGCACCTTTTTTAGGAACTGGATGGATGTTTGCTTCTTTCCAGGGTACTGGGAAGCATGAGGTATGAGTACACAGACGGAAATGTGTTGCCAATACAGGAGCGAGCACCAAGGAGCAATTCTTAAGCACTATTGGAGGAATTTCATCTGGACCTGGAGCCTTATCTACTGAGAGATTCTGCAAAATAGTTTTGACATGTCTGGTGTGGATCTTAAGTGAGGGAATTTCAGGCGAATTAAAATTAAGTACAGGGACATCTTGATGTATTTCATCTAAGGTTGAGTTGGTGGAGAAAATATCCACAAGAAGGTTAGCTTTACCTCGTGGGTCACTTACAAGATTGCCAGTTGGAGATTTTAATGGTGGAATGGATGAAGCAGTAGTGAAGTTGGATTTGAATGAGTTAAGAGTAGATCAAAATATTTTGTTATCATTTGGATTATTTAGAAGTTTATTTGCCTGCTTGTGGAGAAAGTTTGATTAAGTTAGGTTTAATACAGTTTTGGCATGATTTCTGATGTTTCTAAAGTAATTAAAGGCTTCATGTGTTTTTGATCTTGTGTATGCATTGTAGGCTATTGCTTTTTGTTCAGTTACTCTAGCACAATTATGGTCAAACCATTTAGGTGAATTAGATCTTTTACTGTACTTTTGATGAGGAATAAAAGTTTCCATTCCAATTTTTACAAAATCTTGTATGTGGCTCAAGGTGGTGTGTGCATCATTAGAAAAGAAAGAGGTCCAGGGAATATCAATAAAGAAACCTTAAAGACCCTCCCAGTCTGCCCTATGGTAAAGCCATTTAGTCACCAAAACAGGTTCAGAGTGGGAAGGTATGACAGGTGGCCTGTATCAGACAGTGATCAGAAGATCCAAGCGGGGACCTCACTGTAACATCATAATTTTCTGAATTGGTTGTTAAAAATAAGTCCAGTAGGTGGGAATTATGATTAGGATTATCTGGTACACGGGTGGGTTGGTTGACTAGTTGAGTGAGTTTGAATGAGTCTGCAAATAGCTCCCATTCAAGACCAGCATCATCAGTCCTGGCTGAATGAGTGAGCCATTCAACATTATGGACATTAAAATCACCCAACACAGTGATTTCAGAAGAAGCATTTAAGTTCAGGACACTGAGTTGTGAGGACAGAGAATCAAAAAGACTTTGCTCTGGAGGAGTATTTGGGGAACGGTAGATGCAACATATGTATTTAAATTTACCAGCAGAAATTAATTTGTATATAGAATAATCAAAATAGGGACAATTGAAACTAGTAACCTCCTCCAGGGCAATTTCAGATTTTGCGAAGCAACATACACCTCCTTTAGGTCTGAAATTTTGGAGCAGTTGATAACCTGGAAAATTAAATCTAGACGTGTCAGATGTGGATGTTACTTGAGTCTCTGTCAAAAAAAGGAGAATAGGGGATTCTGCTTGAAGAAATTGATGTACAGAATTGATGTTAGAGTGAAGTCCCCTTATATTGCTAAAGAAAAAGCTGCACCGACAAGCAGCTTTGGGACGTTGCAATGCTCTTGACACAGTCGCATTATGACGACCGGGAGGGCCCTGTGTCAATGACCCAACCCTGCCGGGGGTGGATATCCGAGGGACCACCAGGTTTGCTCTTAACAATTGTACTGCCATATTTATTTGGTAAAGGTGTATGGTGTTACATGTATGGTATGTAGTGGGAAGAGTAGTGTTTTTTGGATAGAGGATAGCAATGTAGGGCAATGTCGTGAAGTTGGATGTGTATGTTATATAAAGAGGGTTTTCCTGATACCCCTGATGTGTGAGGCAGAAAGATATGTATCCAGCTACCAAGGCCTGGGAGAGAAAATGGAATTCAGGCTTTTCCCTGAGTCTCCCGAAACCTTGGCGGTAGTACTTCCCTGGGCGGGGCTGCCTACCCCTACTGTCGACGCTGGGTGCACCATGGGAGTAAGTGCTGTAGTAAAATAAAGGGACCCCTGCCGAAGGATAAGTCAGAGATCGAGAAATTTGAGTGCGTAGTGTGCAAAGGCGAGCTTGTGTTAAGTGATGATCCTGTGGCTGTGAATTTTGGAAATGAGTCATTGGAGCTGGTGAACAAGTTTTGTTACCTAGGAGATACCATCTCTGCCGGTGGTGGGGCCGAGGCTGCAACTGTCGCTAGAATTAGATGTGGCTTGGGGAAGTTCAGAGAACTGCTGCCAATCCTGACCATGAAAAGAATACCTCTCCCCCTGAAGGGAAAGGTGTATGCCTCACGTATTAGAAGTGCAATGACGTATGCCTCATAAACATGGGCCGTTAAAGTAGAGGATGTCAATAGAATGGAACGTAATGAGATGAGAATGGTGAGAGGGATGTGTGAGGCCAGGTTACAGGATAGAATAACAAATGTTGAGCTGATGAGACGTTTAGGAATGAAGAGTATTAGCGAGGTGATGCATACAAGTAGACTGGGATGGTATGGACATATGGAGAGAATGGAGTATTGGTATGGAGCGTTAGGTATTGGGCGCTGCAGGCAGGGGGTGGGGGTGGGGGGTTTCAAGCGGTGATAATAATTTGGCATTAATAATTACTGGTATACATTTTGTAAAATATTATTGCTATCTTTGACATTTACGGAATACATTTTCACATGGAGGGTTTTCATGATATGGCACACTTGAGAAACTGTGATGGACTCTTGTGTAAGGAATTTAGATAGATAGGTTAATTTTCTAACTCACTGGTACATGAAATTTTCCCAACAAATAGTTGTATAATATTTACCAATGAAGAATTCGATGAGTGGAATTCGGTCCTCTACACAAGGCTAATTCATTTGCATGACATGTAGGATGTTCACATAATACAATATCGATACAATGAACTTAGCTTGGAGGACTGGTGATGTAGGACTGTTGATATGGCTTAATAATGGTAGCACATGGTGAACTATGGGTTGAGTCTGGGCCGGGGGGAGCTGTTGATCGTATGGTTGATTTTGAGAGACTGAGGGCCGGTGTTCTGTCGCTTCGTGAAGTTACATAATGACTGCCGGCTCATAATAATTATTATCTATGATTTGGTTTCATGATACATCTAGAGCTGATGTAAATATTTATGCATTACAGTTAATATTTAACCTACACTTGGAGGTGGAGTGGTCATGCCACTGGATTGGTAATCCAAAGGACCCGGGTTCAAATCCCGATATGTCAATGGGAAGATATTATTGGGATTGAATTTGTGATGTACCTAGTATCAGTGCATTACCACAAAGCCCACCGAAACGTCAAAAAAGTACCCTCATTGTTCCCTGATTAAAATAACACTGTATGAATATTCCCATATTCAAAATATGTTGCAGGGGGACAATGCCTAGTGAGTTCACTGCTCAATAGGTGGCGTTCTGAGAGTGAGTTCTGAGTCTGGAGGGTGAGACGGTGAAGCACTTGAGCGAAGCAACCGGCCGCTTCAGAGATGGAGCTGCTTCGAGCCATGATGGTTGCTTCACATGTCTCACTCCCCAGACTGGAACAAGACCTCACGGGCTTCACCGTGTTGAGCGGTGGAATGTACAGGCTCTCAGCCTATGCCCGAGAGGGAGTAGTTGGAATATAGAAAACATAAGAAAAAAAAAAAAAAAAAATAAAAAAAAAATAAACTACAGTACATACAGAACTAGCCGAAATCGTACTTGCTATACAATACCGCCAAATTCAATTACCCAATTGTACTCAAAACTGTCGGGATCATCACACTATTCCCGACATACTGCCCGCCACCAAAAACAATATACTGTACAGTAGCTATATACAAAAAAGGATATAAAAGATTCAAAGGTCACCTTGGTTAATCTTAGATCTCCAAAGATCCACGGAACTCATAGCCGCCCTCCTTTTGGGGCGAGCGCCACTGGAAGCCAGAGAAGGATCATCCTTCTCATTATCAACGGCTCCACCCTGAGGAGCACTGTCACCAGCACTCCCCTGTGGAGGTATATCAGTAGAGTTACCGGTATCATTAGGCAGTTCTACATCCTGCTCCAAGGGGTATAACCTTACGACTGGGCGAGAGGTAATCCCAGTCGAAGTCTGTAATCTAGCAACCCTAATATGACCATCAATGCCCTGGAACAAATTGATAATCCTACCAAGCTTCCAATATAACCTGGGACGCTCATCATGAATCAATACGATATCCCCGATATGAGGCCACCGTTGATTCGTCCCCTTGATTACATTCGAGTGACGTTCGCGAAGAGACAGCAAATATTCCTGTGTCCACCTTTTCCATAAGTCATCTGACACCTTGATCATATGCTGGAAGCGACGACGTGTGGCGTCAGCATCCCCGAACGTATGGTCTTGTATATCCTCGTGGGTTACTGACGACCTAGGAAAGGGGTTAAGATTTCGTCCACGTGTTAGCATGGAAGGCGTAATGGGTAAAGGATCATCAAGATATGCCGAGGTATAGGTCAAGGGCCTGTCGTTGACTGACATCTCAATCTCTGTCAAGACTGTTTGCAACTCCCTTTTGTTGACCAGGGCCCTCCCTAATACCTTCTTCATGGCATCCTTGACAATTCCTATTGTCCTCTCTCAAATCGCCCCGAACCATGGTGCACGTGCTGGTATAAATTTCCATTGACAACTCTTTCCAGTGAGGGTAGACACAACCTGCGGGTCATCCATTATATCTTTGAGAAATTTGGATGCCCCGACAAAACAAGTCGCATTATCGCTCAGAATCATTTGAGGGAAACCGTTGCGACCTGCAAAGCGCCTTAGAGTATGTAAAATACCCTCACTGGATAAGTCGTCAATCAATTCAATGTGAATCGCTCTGGTTACCGCACATGTGAAGAGTACGGCATATACCTTAGCAATATTACCGGGCGATTCCCTAATTTGAATCGCTCCCGTATAGTCTACCCCGGTTACCTGAAATGGTTCAGTCCTTTGTACCCTGAACTCAGGTAAAGGAGGTAGATCAACTGGGGAGTAAGGCTTACCCTGTAATCTTTTACAGATAGTACAGCTATTGTGGATCCCCTTAATCGCTTGTCGCATCTTAGGGATCCACCAACGTTGTCGCATATAAGCCAGAACATAATTTACGCCAAAATGTAGGCAGATCCCATGGCATTTGCGAATCAACAGTTTGGTAATCATATGAGAGGAGCTAAGGAGAACAGGATATTTCGCAGAATCAATAATGTCGGTAGTGTCCCATTTGTGGCCTAAAAACTTCACCGCACTATTCTCAGTAGCAACACCGTCAGAAGCAAATTAGTCCAGTAAAGATATGGATATACCCACCACTAATTGCAATAGTTTTCTCTCTGTTTTATTTTAGTGTGTGTTAGTATAGGAATAACATACTAAAAGTCTAGGAAAATCTATCTGTGGGAACATTGTTTTGCAAAGGCATTTTCTAAAATGCGGAGTCAGCAACTTTTAATGACAAATCGTGGTTCTCTACTTGTCTATCTCATCGTTTCATTTTATATTGCAGCAATATTTGTACATCTGTTTCTTAGATAATCTACATGTTGATGTTTGTCACCTTGGTTATATAAAATATAATATGTGAATTTTCTTTTCATTTCAGATCTATGACTAGCTATCATGGATAAGTGTGTGTTTTGTGAGCAACCTCTCGCTGATGGTCAACAGACGGTGACTTTAACTCAGAAAGGATGTGACAGTATCGTGAGGGCCTGTACGCTACGTCAGGATAATTTGTCCGTATCTGTTGGTCAGACAGTTCATATCAAATGTCGCAAGGATTACACAAACCCCCATGTTATTGAAAGAGACAAAAAAAGATCAGCCAATGAGGCAGATTTTCATCAATCTTCTGCTAGCCTCCGATCTTCGAAACCAGTATTCGTCTCCAAAGAACATTGTATATTTTGTGGCTGTGGAGATAGTTCAGGTGGTCGACAGGATGCCCGAAAACTCATTCCAGTTCAATCCATCAACATGCAGAAAATGATTCTCAAAGCATGTAAGGAGTATAAGGGTCCTTGGGTAGACGTCGTCAGAAATCATGTATTATTTGTTAATGACCTCCATGCTGCCGATGCACTATATCATAACCTTTGTTCAACCAACTTCAGGACAGGGAAGCAGATTCCCCAAATATTTCAAAGCAGTGATGGAAAACCATGCAAGCGGGTTAAAAGGAGTGAGCGTGCTGGAAGACCAAAGCAGGGAACAGCAAGACAAGCCTTCTTGAAAGCTACAGAATACTTAGAGGAAAATGATGATAAACAGAAAACCATAACAGACTTAATTGAAAAAATTAAAGAATACTGTGATGATAAGAACGTTGCCTATGGATACACTCACATGAAGAATGAATTGAAGAAACACTTTGGAGACCAGATTGTCATCACAGAAATTGATGGGAAGTCTAATGTTGTCACTCTGAAAAACACTGTTTCTCGAATATTGCACGATTTTCACTTGAGGTCACAACAAGAAGATTGTGACAAACACAAAGAAATAATCAAAATAGCAGCTAAACTGATAAAAAATTACATCAAAGAAATTAACCAGTCGAGAGATGTCTATCCAGCAACAAGTGCCATGGCATCCATCAAAGATAACCTGAGTTTCGTCCCTGACTCGTTACAAACCTTCCTTACAGAGCTCTTCGTGGGCTACAAGTCGCAGAAGATAGCATCGATAGGTCAAGCCATCATGCAAGCAACTCGTCCAAGAGCACTCATGGCTCCTCTACAAATCGGTCTGGGAATCCAGATGCACAATAGTTTTGATTCCAGATTCCTGATCGATTCCTTGCATGCATATGGTTTCTGTTGTTCTTATGCAGAAGTACAGAAGTTCCAGCGCAGTTCTGCAGCTGCCCAAGGGACTAGCTTTCCTGAGTACTTTCCAGGACATTTCCATCAGTACATGGGAGACAATGCAAAAAAAAAAAAAAAATGCAGACCATGACATTGCCACTCTAGATGGCAAGAACACGTTTCATGGAATGGGTATAATCGCAGCTGTAACACCCTATCTGAAAGCTGAAAGAAACATTCCTAGAAAGGACATCCATTTGAAAGATGTAGTTGCCCTCGGAAAGATAAACATTCACCCATATCCATCAGAAAGAGAAGCAATGTACAACATGTCTTACGAAGTCTTGGAGAAACCAGATGTGAAAGAGCCATATCTCCAATCCGACTTTTTGTGGAAAGTATCACCGACAGCTCAAATATCAAGACCTCTATGGAATGGATACATGCAAATGATTGCAGATGGAAACCATCCAGGGAAAGCCACGGTAGTATTTATGCCCATGATAGACATGAATCCAAATGACCTTTCCTGTATATACTCGACACTAGTATTTGTTTCATCGCATGCAAAGCGGTACAATACCACCCCCGTAATCACATTTGATCAGCCTCTCTGGTGGAAGGCACACACCATTGTAGAAAGTGAACCACCAAACAGCGACGTCCGATCAATTGTTGTGCGTCTCGGAGCGTTTCATACCCAAATGAGCTTCTTGGGTTCCATTGGACTTTTAATGTCTGGATCTGGACTTCAGGAAGTGCTTGAAGTGGTCTATGCCCCGAACTCAGTCGGTCACATGCTGTCTGGTAAAGCTGTAGCAAGAGCAATGCGAGGTCATCTCTTTGTCGATTCAGCCCTCAACACTCTCCTGACAGCTAGAGCATATCAAGTTGATGTAACTTCTTTGACGGATGAAACCAAAGGAGTTGAGATGCAGCCCTGTGAAGATAGTTCAAGTGGTGAACATCCTGATGCCCATATCGACAACCAAGAAGACAAACTTGAATTGCACAGTGATCTCCAGACTTTAGGAACTCTGATGGAGGAGCTACTAGCTGGGAAAACAACTGCCCAAGACATAGAGAGCAACGAGGTTCTGCAAAGAGTGGCTTCTAAACTTAAAGATGAGCTTGTTACTCTGAAAGACAACAGAACTTCAGTGCTCTGGATGCAGTACATGACAATGATCGACATACTGAGAAGCTTCATTAAATCTGAAAGAACTGGCAACTGGTGCCTAAACCTGCAAAGATTGCATAGAATGTTGCCATACTTAGCGGCTTCAGGACACAACTTGTATACAAAGTCACTATACACATATCTACAAAAGATGGCTGCACTCAGGGACGAAAAGCCAGACGTCTACCAGCACTTCATGGATGGTCTCCATGTCGTTCGTCGGTCAGATCGATTTTTGGGCCGGACTATCCTTGTTATTGAGCAGGTAAGCTAATATTATGTATCGTACATAGACACATAATAAAATGTACATAGACACATATAAATGTCCACAATGGAATAAATTTTATTTCTAAACATAATTTAAGATAAATCTTTTATTTTTATTTGACTGTATGACATTTACAGCTTCGTGCTAGGATTTATTATAAGGCTGACATGCAAGAAATAGCGATATCATAAACATAGTCGTGGCCACAAGATAACTAACTCGTGGCCACGAGATAGATTTTTTTTTTCACATGTCCTATACCAGCCACTATATGCGTTCCAGTACACACAAGTTTATAGCTTGTCTTTTTTTCCTTTACAGGTTTTCATGCGCAGTTTGAAGTCATCTGGAGGCATGACCAGAGGACGTGGTATGACAGAGGAACAGAGATCTCTGTGGGTCCTTTCAGCTCCATCATGTGCAGAAGTTAATGATGCTATGCAACAGTTTACATACTTACCTTACCTTTGGATGTGTTCGCCGCTCCTCTAGCGGCACCAAGGAGCGCGACGCCCCTCATTATGGGTGGTGATTTGGTGCAGTAGACTGTTTGAAGCGACAGCTCGCTCCCTTGCGAGGATGGCCTCGTCTGGCACTTTTTGCAGTTCGACATCTAGGGCTCTCTTGAAGTTGTCTAACGAGATGTCCCTCATGTCTCTTACTCGCCGTGGGAGTTTGTTGAAGAGACGTGGGCCTCTGTGTGATAACCAGCCCTCTCGCAGAGAGCCCATAGCACCCCTGTTATTCATCCGGGGGACTTCGCATTCCCAGCCTCTTCTATCACTGAATTTCATGACTATCGGAGTATGTAGGTTTGGTACTAAACCCTCTGCGATTTTCCATGTGTATATTATTAGGTAACGTTCTCTTCTACGTTCCAGTGAGTACAGATTCAGTGCTCTTAAACGCTCCCAATAGTGTAGATGTTTTATCGAACTTATATGCGAAGTGAAATTTCTTTGTACACTCTCTACGTCATTTATTTCATCTGCTTTGTATGGGGATGTTAATATGCTACAGTATTCAAGCCGCGGTAGCACTAGCGATTTGAAGAGCGTTATCATAGGCAATTCACCGCGTGTTTTAAAAGTACGCATAATCCAACCCGTTAGACGTTTCGCAGCCGCCACTTTGACCTGGTTATGTACTTTGAAACCCATATTTTCAGACATTAATACCCCAAGGTCTTTCACACTGTCTTTCCGTTCAATTATGTGGTTAGATTCTGTTAAGTAATTTGTAATTTCTTTAACACCATTATTATCTCCGTACCGTATTAATTGGAATTTTTTCTCATTGAATTGCATGTTGTTTTCCCTGGTCCACTGGAACACTACATTCATGTCTTCCTGCAGTCGGCCCGTGTCCTCTTGTGTGTTTACTATCTTGCTTAATTTTGTGTCATCAGCAAAAGACGACACCGTACTGTGTCTGGTGTTGGTATCTATGTCGCAAATTAGTATGAGGAACAGAAGGGGCGCTAGCACTGTTCCTTGGGGCACTGATCTTTTGACATCCGAAGGCTCAGAAGTGACTTGGTTTACTGCTACCGATTGTTTTCGGTTTACGAGGAAATTGTATATCCACCGTCCGATTTTCCCAGTTATACTTTTTGCTTTCAGTTTGTGGGCTATTATACCATGGTCACATTTATCAAATGCCTTAGCAAAATCGGTGTAAATTACATCCACGTTTTTCTTTTCTTCTAGCGCTTTAAGAATTTTGTCATAGTGTTCCAAAAGTTGTGAGAGACATGATCTTCCCGCTCTGAACCCATGTTGACCGGTGTTGTGTAGTTCATTTGCCTTCATGAATGTTGAAATTTTGCTTCGCAGGACTCGCTCAAAAACTTTAATGATATGAGAGGTTAGAGCTACCAGGCGGTAGTTTTTTGGTAGTGCTTTACTCCCTCCTTTATGCAGTGGGGCAATTATTGCGTTTTTCAAGCTATCTGGTATGTCACCAGTGTCTAGACTCCTTCTCCACATTATAGCCCGGGGTTTTGAGAGGTTTTCCTTACATTTTTTCATTAGGATCGAATTCCATGAGTCCGGGCCTGGTGCCGAGTGGGATGGCATGTTGGAAATGGCCTCTTCTATGTCTTTTGGACCGAAATCAATATCCAGCATCTGAGGGGTTTCCGTGGGGGAGGTTTCCATGAAAATATATTTTGGTCTCTGATGACTTTTGTTTCATCAGGCTCACTGAATGCCATTTCATACTGCCTGCTTAAGAGTTCGCTCATTTCCTTTTTGTCCCCTGTGAAAGAGCCATCCCCTTTGCTCAGTGGGCCGATGTTTGATGTTGTTTTAGCCTTTTGTTTGGCGTATGAAAAGAAGTATTTGGAATTTTCCTTTATACCTGCAATAGCTTTCCTCTCTTCTTCCATATGTTGTAGTTCATATGATATTCTTAGCCTTTGTTCAATTTCCACAATTTCTCTATCTATTTCGACCTTTTGCCTATCCTGTAGATTTTGATGTGTGCGTCTTTGTGTGAGTAATTGTCTTCTTCTGTACAGCCTCCTCCTTTCCCGATCTTGTTTGCTTCTTCGTTTTGTTTGTCTTGCAGGTATATGGTGGCTACAGATTTGGGTCATGGTTTCTGTTATTAAGACTAGACATTCTGCTGGTGTCAGGTTATCCATTAAATCTTCCCAGTCTATTTCCTCCATTTCTTGATTTACTTCTTCCCACCTAATGTTTTTGTTATTGAAGTTAAATTTACTGAAGGGGCCGGTTTTTGTTCTCGATTCTGAGGTTGTCTGTACACTTTCTAAGGTTGTTTTGATCTCAATTAATTTATGATCTGAGTATGTTGTGTCCAATATGTTAATGCTGTGTACTAGAGAGTCGTTGTTAGTGAAGACCCGGTCTAAGATATTGATTTCCTGTGTGGGTTCAGCAATATGTTGGGTATGACTAAAAAAATCACAAAGTTAAAAAGCACTCTCATATTAGCATTTGCTTCTCCGGTGTTATTTGCGACTAACTGGTTTTCTAGTTGTCTCCATTTAATGTTTGGTAGGTTAAAGTCTCCTAGCCATATAATATTTGGTGTTGGGTTCCCCAGGGTTTCCACTTCTGATTTTATTTGGTTAAGCTGGGTTTTGAATTCTTGTCGGGATGAGTCTGGAGGCCTGTATGTAACAATAACTGCTAAATTTAGGGATTCTATTTTAACTCCAAGTATTTCCACCACTTCATTACTGTTATTTAGGAATTCAGTACATATCAGTGAGTCATGTATGTACAAGGCTACTCCTCCATGTGATCTATGCGTTCTGTCCGCCCTATGTAGGTTGTAACCAGGAATCCATACCTCACTATCTTCCTGATCTTTAATGTGAGTTTCTGTGAGAGCCGCAAATATAGCGTTTCCTTCTTCTAGCAGGCCCCTAATAAATGGTACTTTGTTCGTGGTTCTATTTTTTAGGCCTTGGATATTTGCAAACAAGATTGGGGAGGGATTGTTTGGAGTACTATGTGTACCTAATAGTCTTCGGGATGTATTGGCCACTCTTGGGAGGCCAGGAGGTGCTCGAGGTGTTCTATGTGCTCTTCCATCTCCCTCAGTCTCTTCATCTTCATCTGCCCTTTCCCTCCTTGCCTTTTTCCTCTGTCTCGTCCTCGCATAGCTAGAGAGTTTTTTGGGCTACCATTCGTGTTAGGTCTAGCATATCTCCAAGTCCCTTTAATATGAAAAGCTGGGCATTTCATATTGTAGCAGGTCTTGTTCTCAAGTGATGTCTTGCAAAGGAATGGGTGGTGGTATTTGCAGGTTTTACCAAATCTACATTTTCCATGACTGGTTATGTTGTTGCAAATTTTGGGATGAGCAAATCTACATGAATTCCCATTATATTCGCCCTTTTGACAAAAGTAGCACCTTCTTTCCAGATAATATCTGCACACTGGTGTAGACAACCCCAGTAGGTGTGGCTGGGGCTGCAATGGGTTATGTGGTAAGCTAAGTGTGGTTGTGGGTGATAGTGGGCTTGGTGTATGGGTGGGTGAGGCCTGCAGGAGGGTGGAGTTACGGGTCGGTTGTAGGTGGGCAGGTGGCAGTGGTGAGGGGGGAGACGATGTGGAAGGGGAGCCTGATATGGGGGCTTGTTGCATCCTACGTTCATCCTGCAATTTTATTTGATCAACAGCAGTAGGGTGGTCAATGGCCATAGATGGGATTAATGTGGGTGTTTTCTGGGTCTGGGGAAGTGTGGGGAGATGTGTGACGGGATTTGTGTATATGTAGGGTGCGAAAGGTTGTTGTTCGGCAGGCGATGTGTGTTGATGTGCAGGAGGCAATGTGGGCATTATCATGGGAAGGTGTGCGTGTGTGGGTTGTGATATTTGTATGGGCCCTGAGGCCCCAATAGTTCTCCATTTTCTGTGAAAGGTAGCTATGTCTTGGCTTTATTTCCGTCTATCTTGTACTTCTGTATTTTCTACAGTCTGTATGACTTGCCATGTGATATCGAAACAACTATCGCAGAAATGGAGGTTCTTCCCTCTTGTATTGTACGCCTCATTTATTGGTGTCAATTCTATGCAAATCCAGTGATATGGTTGCTTGCATATCCGACATGTGGTGCCTTCATGGATGTGTATATTCATCTTACAACTCGTACAGTTGTCTCTGGTAAACATTTTTGTTTGTTTTTTTGTTTTTGTTTTTGTTTTTAAACCCGCCCTTACATGGGGGAGAGAGAGAGAGAGAGAGAGAGAGAAGGGGGGGCTTGGAGGACAAGGAGGTGTTTGTTACGCGGTTAGTGGGAGTGTGTGGGGGGGGGGGGGGGGGGAGTGCCACTCGTTTACGTTTACCCTCGTTATGTTTAAACTTTAAGTAACTTTAAGTAACACTTTCAATAATTATCTTATGAAACAGAATTCTCATTGCCCTAACCACTTTTCCCGTTTTTGGTCGACTGTTTAGCGGAAAATACGGCACTCTAGGAAAATAACGAACTTTCCAGGCTACCTACAGTATATATAGTATCTATTATAATTTTCATATTTTACCTATCAACTTGATTCAACACTGCTCAGGTTCGAATTTTCACCACATTTGAGAGAAGAGAGAGGGAGGGGGGGGGGGGGGGGGCTCGGAGGACAAGGAGGTGTTTGTTACGCGGTTTGTGGGGAGTGTGAGGTGGGGGGGGGGGAGTGCCACTCGTTTACACTCGTTATGTTTAAACTTTAAGTAACTTTAAGTAACACTTTCAATAATTATCTTATGAAACAGAAGGTTGGCTATGCTATCCTGCAATCCGTGGAAGGAAAAATGCTTGTCGATTTTGTCTTCAAGAAGAAGGTGCAGGCCACCACCATGAATGTCAAATCAGCAGTAGCTATTGCTTCAGAAGATGTTCACATTGACGCCAATCCTCTGTTCCAGAGGCTTATAACTGCAGGAACCCGATGCGGTGATCTTCATCAAATGATGTCTTTTGAGCTCTCTGCATATCCCACGGCTTTGTTTGACTCCAAGATGATGATGAAGACAGCGAACAAAGCAAGCTTGGCTGATGCAATGTGGTCTGAAGGTTTAGAAAGTCCGGCTCCAGAAGGGGATATCCAGTACATTCTAGATGGGGGTGCTCTCCTGCATCGCATTCCATGGACACGTGGACACAGTGTCCACGTGTGTGGGACACTGTGTGGGACACTGTGTGGAAAGGGAAACCATTGATGAGCTGCGGTACAGACGTTTCTGTCAAAAGACAACATCCAGTACCTTAAGTGTACAGCCTCATGCACTACCTCCGACCTCTGCATCTCTGAGAAATCACAGCCTCCGAGTTTACTATCAGGTTCAGGTGTGGTGTGGTGTGAATACTCTGCGTCCAGAAGACTGGGGGTGGAAGGTGGTCGATGGAAGAATGTACCCGTTGACAACAAGTAAAGATCCCGCTCCTCAAGAACTCCTTGAGGTCATCAGATGCAGCTGTAAGACTGGCTGTCAAACTCTGCGATGTACATGTCGCAAGAATGGACTTGACTGCACTATTGCATGTGGACAGTGTCGTGGAATCTGTGCAAATATGTCAACATTACAATTAGAGGAACTCAGTGATGATGCATTGAACACTGACGCATGATGCATTGATGCATTTAACCATATTTCATAAAGAATAAGTGTTCCGTAGTCGCAGTATGCATCTCATAAAGCAAAGAAAATTGATTTTTGTTGTTGTCCAAGGGTATGTGTCCTTAACACAATTTTAAAATATGTTCCCATAGTTTGATTTTCTTAGACTTTTGATATGTTATCCTCCTCATAATGTAGTTTCATATGCAACAATCAGAAAAACTATTGCAATTAGTGGTTGTTGACCCCCCATTTCTGCCGTATCTTTACTGGACTAAATTGACCTTTCAAAAGATCACTATTAGTGGCCCATTCTCTCAAGTATAAATGAGCCTTGGCAAATATATCGCGGATCTCCCAGCATCTTTTGAGCAATAAATCTTCATAGTCTCCAGTGCCTTGAAGATTGTCCACATAGATCCCCCGCTCGATCTCATTCTTGAAGTCAGGATCCAGTCCACCCTCCTCAAGATGTCACAAGATAGTAGCGTTGAGAAGGAACTGGGAACAGGTCGCTCCGAATAAGACGACTCTGAATCTGTAGACCAGATACTCTGAATCTAGATCCATTGGGTCCCGTGGCCATAAAAATCTTGTCGAGTCCCTGTCTTCACGATGGAGTTGAAGCATCAGGAAGGCCTTCTCAATATCGGCGACCCATGCAAATTTATGACATCTGAAGCGTAACATAATTTGCGCGAGATCAGAGACCAGGGATGGACCCGTGTACAGACAATCATTCAGGCTATAGGAGCGATCACTGGGTTTAGCTGAGCAGTCGTATACAATACGAACAGGAGTGGTGGAACTGTCCTTTTTTATCCCATGGTGAGCAAGGTAATGAATGTTATCCCCATACTCACTGGGATCTACTCTTTCAACAAATCCACGTTGTACCTGCTCGTTTAGTACTGCCGCATAAGTCTCGCACTAATTTGGATCCTTGACAAACTGCTTCTGAAGGCCACGTAATCTACCAAGTGCTAGATGGAAATTTGTAGGTAATTTACTCTTATTGTCATTCCAAGGGAGCCTTACCACATACCGACTCCTGCCAGAGTCATACGTTACAGTTTCTTCATACGAGCTCAACGCTAGCTTGGACTCCCGATCAAGTTCATGTTGGTCAATTCCAATATTGTCTAAGTCCCATAGCTTGTCTATATCAGTGCATGGATTATCAGGTACAGTAGACCTAACGTATTTGTCTATGGGGCTTACTGCTACCTTAAGGACCGTAACTACCTCCACCTTTGTGTCTTGAGATGAAGTTGCATAGGATCCAGATATGGCATACCCTTGTATCGTGGGGAGCAGTATCAGCTTATCTATCCACCGATATCCAGGGTGAACCAGGTCGTAGTAATAATCAGCTCCGACCAGTAGCATAATTCCATTGTTAGCAGAGAGTTGATCATCAGCCAGTTTAAAACCCTTGCTTCTGAGATATTTCAATTGTGGTTGAATCTCTGATGCCACATAGAAACTAGGAAGTTTGTCGACCACAACAGCCTAGATGGGACATACCTTCCTTCTATATACATATGAAATATCCACTATATCGTAGTCACTTGAATCTACTTCACCAGTGAACCCAGGGAGACGCAAATTCTCTTGACCCTTGCTGGTACACTTGAGCTGTGGCAATGATGACCGCAGAACGAATGATCTCTGTGAGCACTGGTCGAGTAAGGTACGCGTCATTACATGCTTATCATTACTCCCCACCACTGGCAGCATTATAGTAGGAAGCATTTGACACTCTCTAGAAGCAATGGACATAGCAGATACTTTGTTACTCTCGTTTTTATTTTTATTATGTGACTCTTTGGTGGTTCTCTCTTTTTCTTTGCCGTCGTGCCGATCAGACTAGGTACAAAGGGAAAACCAATGTTTCCCCTTGCAATACTTACAGGGTTTGATGAAGGAATTGGTGCAAGTACTGTTGAGTGGTCTCTTGCCAGACAACTGGTACATAAATGAAGTGATTTAGCCTTGCCAATTTTCTGTGTAGCCTTAGGATATTTAGGACATTGGTACCATGGATGACCGCGTACACTACACAACTTGCAACCTGATGTGATCGTCCTCTTCTGTTTAGGAGATGTCTGTACCGGAAAAGCTGCAGTGGATGGCAACATCTCTACTTGTCGGTAGTGTCCATTACTCTCCATATTGAAGACTTCGGTCTGGAATTTCTGCACCAACGCTTCTAAGTCCAGTGGAGTGTCGCTTAATTGCCGTCTAATTATTTCCTTAAGGGGAGAGGGTACCTTGCTCAAGATGTTTACACTGTAGATTTCCTCCTTCGTGATGGCCATCGTCTCCATTGACCGGAGGCTCTCAAAATAGGCATAGTACTCCTTTAACTTGGTCACATCATACGATGGAGGATCTAGAGCGAAGAATTTGTTTTTAATGCTGTCTTTATTACTTCCTCTCTCCCATAAGTTCTTTTCAATAGCTCCACTGCAGACTCATAGCTTGTAGCTTCTAGCTTGTACCCCTCTATCAGCTTCAATGCCTCCCCTTTCAACTGTCCACAGAGATAAGTAAACCTTTGGATGGATGTAAGGGTCTTATTCCGATGAACGGAACACTCAAATATATCCCAAAATCCAGTCCAGGTAGTTGGATCGCCAGAAAAGGTAGGCAAAGTAAGCTTTGGAAGGTTAAAACCAGTTGCTTTTGGATTACCGGTATCCTTAACCCTTTCACTGCGGGTGACGTTCCGGAATATCCTGGCAAGTTACAGCAATTTCCAGGCTTTAAAAGCCTGTAAAAAACGTAAAAATCGAGTGTCACTGGGCGGGAGCGTGAGAGGCCCACCTCCGACCCTCAGAGCACCGAGTGGCTCACTGAGGTTGACTGTGTCTCGCGCGAGTCTCTCTCTCTGTCTCATAACAGTGTAGCCAAGCGAGCGAGTGTTACATAATAGCGGGGTTCCCGCATTTCACTGGCACCACTGCGGGTGAACCAGACCACGTACACGGCCCGTTTTGGTGTAATTTTTAAGCTATTCTCGCCTAGTTTTTGGCAGAATACACGTCATTTAATGCAGATGCTTGATTTATCATTCAGGAGTGCCTGAATATGCCCTAAATAGCCCAAACATAGCCGCAGCCAATGGGTTAACAGGGTGTGATTCTTGAGTTGAAGCTAATCTGGCTAAGGCTGTATTAACATCTTCAATATACTCCAGATCTGCTGACATTTCTTCTTCCACATCTTCAGGACTGGACAACAAACCATATACCTGCTGAGCATAACTATCAAAGGTGGCTAGCAATTTAGTTACAGTAGCATTCTTGCTCTTTATCTGATCAGCCGAGGCATTGTCTAGAAAATCTTCATGATCTCTTAAACATTTATTCAAACTTCCCTCCCTTTAAAATCAGGCAGAACCATGGCCGAACCTTGAAATCAAAATTTCAATTTTCTTTTTTTATTCTATAATGCTTCTTTCAACATAGGAGAATAGCATAGGAGGGCAAAAAAACAAACATATCGCATCCATAACCCCCCCAAACGGGGGTTCAACCACAACCCCCAATCAACTCATTTTTTTACCCTCTGCCCACATTTTTTTTGTTTTTGGTGTTGTTTGTCTAAAAGGCTTCTGTAAACAATAGAAACTATCATATGAGGGCATAAACACCCATATGACATTCCCTAGCCTCCCCCCCCGTGGCCCCCAATATCATAGATTTAAAAAAACAAAATTGGTATAACTCTTTTTAAAGCCATTGCACCATAAGCTTGCCATATAACTTGGTTTTCTCTAACAACTTAGTAATAGAAAACCTCTCTGGCAGGAGTAACTTGGTTATTTTCCCCAAAATTGTCACTTCCTAGATATGAATTTAAACGTTTTGCGATTTCCAGAGATCATATATTTTGGCAACTCCAAGTGCAACTACATTTATGTATATTGCTCTACTTTGTTCCCCTTCTACACACTATACTGTATATAGGACTATATACCAATGGTAAAATTATTAGATAATGGCCTTATCTCCCATATTGTCCAAAATTTTAAAGTTTTCATGTCGAGTTTTGTGCTACCAAAAAAAATATATATATATATTATATATTTTGTTCAGCACCTTCTATTATTCAATATGAGAAAACTAGATCATTTAGTTGTAGGTGATGCTTGTAGGATACGCCAGAAAAAAATTGCATGAAATTTGAATAATTTTCAATGACTAGATGATTTTTCATATAGTTCAATGAAATTCTGTGCTCGCGCACGCGCGCACGCACATAGAGAGCTGATTTTCTTCAGCGAGTCTTAGTATTTCCATTGGTATTAAGATGGTATAATGCCAGAAACAAAATATTATATACAGGGTGAATTGGGGGTGTAAGGTTCTGCCTCCCCTTATTAATTAAGTTTCTTTAACTCCGCCATTGTTATGCTCTTAATCTAGGCTATTAACTCTCTAAACTATAAAGAAAACTAGTTTCACAAAATTAATTAAGTTATGTGGCAATAGCATTGCCACTCCCAATTTGGAAACAAGTTATGTGGCAATAGCATTGCCACTCCCAATTTGGAAACGGTCATTACTAGCTGCAGTAGGATGAATTAATTGAGCCTTGATAGACAAATAGCAGAAACAAACTAGGGCTAGAGAAAGAAGGGTATATGACAAGACCTTAATAGTCACTGAATATATTAGGCCTAGCCCAGCTGCCCATGTTACAATCATGAGGTCTTACTACTGGCTGTCAATCGCTTAGGAATCAACAGAGATCGAACCTCATGACCGTAATTAGGCAACTAGGCTATACAATTTAATTAAATGAGTCACATGAGAACCCTCAGCACCAGCAAAATTAATTATGAGTCTCACTACGACAAAACATAAAGAACACCATAGGCCTACCACCAAAGCGAAATGAAGAGCAACCACAGACACTTGCAGGCCTAGCCTAGCTCAACTGCGCGAAATGGTAACCAATGAAAATAACCTCACACCCAGCACTAGCCCAACAAACCCTCCAAGAACGGGAAGGAGCACAACGTCCAAAAAACCGGGATACTAGCCCCAAAAAACTAATGAGACGGCGCCACCCTGAAAAAAAACTCCAGCTAGGCTAATAAACTAGTGAAAGGGCAGTCGGCCCAACAACGTTCGAGGCGGCAGCCATTTGCAATACCAGAAGCGAACGGAAGCTAACAAACGCTATTATGGCAAAATACTAAGTCCCAAAGTTCGAAGGACCATTTATTTGTAGGGAATTTAGATAGATAGGTTAATTTTCTAACTCACTGGTACATGAAATTATCCCAACAAATAGTTATATAATATTTACCAATGAAAAATTCGATGAGTGGAATTCGGTCCTCTACACAAGGCTAATTCATTTGCATGACATGTAGGATGTTCACATAATACAATATCGATACAATGAACTTAGCTTAGAGGACTGGTGATGTACGACTGTTGATATGGATTAATAATGGTAGCACATGGTTTAACTATGGGTTGAGTCAGGGCTGGGGGGGAGTGTGACGTCTACCAGCGTTGGCAGAATCGCCTCTCGTTAGCCACTAGCTCTCGCCAGGGCAGTGAAATGGGCTACAGTTATCAGAGAATGTTGTTCTTTCTTTCATAGTACTTGCATTGTTACAGACAGTCCAGTGGTGGTCTTTATTTTCGTCTGTGACAACGGGAAGTATTTTATATCATTAATATAATATAAGATGCTTTGTGTAGAGTTAAGGAGAAAGAGAGATATAGGCAGCGAGGTGGTAATATGTGCGTGCGTAGGTATGTGCTGCCTCGCTCGGAGGAGTTTTCCCGCTCGCGCGGGCTTTCCCTCGCCTTTGATTGGCTGGTGGCTCCGGGTGCGTCCTAGGGGCCTGCTGCCTTGTGACGTCTCGGCCCATGATTGGCCGACCATCGCGCCCTTGCGAGCTCCTGTGTAACTAACCTCCTGCGTGAGGGTCCCGAGGAGCTGCCCTCTTCAGGACAGGCTTGGCATGCATGCTTCTAACATCCCTTGCATACTCTCTCCCGATCACCCCCTTTACCACTGTCTCTCTCTCTGACCATCTTCTTTTCCATTGCTCCTCACCTTTATTCAATTACTTATCCCCTTGGGTTCTGCATACGGTTTCCATAGCCGGCCCATTGTATTGCATGCGCCGTCCTCTGAGATATTTACATGTACTTAGAATAGGATTGAGGGTTCTTGGTTAATAGAGGTTAAGAACTCTGTGTGTGTCTCCATTATTGATTTAGTGTTCTGCTCTTTTATTTAATGCTAGACTGTGATAAGGTTACTGTAGTCGTTGTCTCCGATGTGTGTATGGTTCGTTTATACCTACACGACTTCGACCGGTCCTGTGGTAGCCTAGGTTGTCTTTTCGGCTGCTTCTTTTGCGAGTGCAGCATTGTGTTGACTGAGGGCTTTGGCCTGTTCCAGTTCCACACTTTGCTGCCTCTTTGCTTGTCTTTTGAGGGTCGCCAGGATAGAACCAGATACTTGTGATCTGGATCTATCAAGAGAACACCCCAGTCAATTAACGTAACTTAAAGGATGCAGTCTTAAGGCCATCGCTAGGCTACGAGCCTGTCTTGCTCAACCCCAGTTCCTTACCTAGAGTATCCCAGCTAGACATTATTAATTGAGTGGACACTTGTTAGTATTTAATATAAGCACTTTGATATGTACGGCGTACGCATTATTATTCACAGCATTTATTAGTCTAGGTTGTTGCTGAGCCGCACAACCATAGCAGACTGTTTCGTTGATGAGGAAGTACTTCTTTTAGTGTCGAGCATTACTACCGTTGCGCATTTATAGTATTCTCGTGTCAGTTAACATTATATGTCCTATCTTTTAGTGTATTCAGTCTACACGTGTGGTGTCCTGCCTCCTGCCTTTATATAATTTAAGATACGAGCATCTTATGAGCATCAGACTTTCTTCAGAAGTTTCCAGGTCTATGCTGTAGGACTATACTTCACTTTCTTTCAGATAGGAGTGAAGAATTTATTGTTGTTTAGAGTAACTGTATTGAAGCATCTTTTTATTGTATTAAATCTTGCAGTGATTTAATTGATCTTTCCATAGCTTCCCTTTTATGCATTTTAACGTAACTTGCATCTTGTTTGTTATCAGGCTATACCAGTGTGGGTTAGCCTGAAGTAGAGTACATTTATGCCCAGTTAAGGATATCCCATTATTGCAGATTAACTCTGGAGGGTATAGGTGTTTTTGTTCGCCGGCATATAAGTTCGAGGGTTTGGATCTAGCGTACCGTTGTTGCATAGTGCCCTATTTCTAGTCCAATCATTAAGTGCCCTTGTTTTATTCGTAGCCCCGGTCGTAACAGGAGCTGTTGATTTTGAGAGACTGAGGGCCGGCGTTCTGTCGCTTCGCAAAGTTACATAATGACTGCCGGCTCATAATAATTATAACCTATGATTTGGTTTCATGATACATGTAGAGCTGATGTAAATATTTATGAATTACAGTTAATATTTAACCTACACTTAATATTAAACTACAGTACATAAAGAACTAGCCGAAATCGTACTTGCTATACAATACCGCCAATTTCAAATACCCAATTGGACTCAAAACTGTCGGGATCATCACACTATTCCCGACATCTTGTTTAGCCTTTAACCAACGGCGCACGACATCTGTCGAGTTAAATAAATTTGGACTATGTGGCGGTGCACGACATCTGTCGAGTGCCATTTTCAGCACGTAATGTTGCTGATAGAGAGAGCTGAGTGGTGGGACGAGCGTAGTAACCTTATGACCGCTCCCCACGACCGCCGTGGATGTACTGAACTGTATTCCACCTTCCTCCCCCTCCTCTCACTCGCTACACAGGCAATTATGTACGGAAATTACCTTATTTTAGGTTTTTTGCACTCGTGTTGCATGATCGTTGCAAGAGAACCAGTGGTCGTACACGGATAGTTCGGGTGTCATAGGAAAGCTCTGTTTATGCCCTTTCAGGGATAGATACTTGTTTTATGCTCTGGGTCTTGTTTATGCATGAAAATGAGCACGGAAACAACCCTATTTAGGGTTAAAAAAAAACGCTGGGCGGCACAGTGTAAAATACCCTACCACCCGCTCTTTGTGTGTTAATATAATAAAAGCCACATGAATAAACTTACTAGGAATCACTGTTAAATGTTTGCTGTCTATTTTTGTTGTAGAAAGGTATTCAGTAGTAAAGTGACAATATTCGTGCCCATGAATATATCGTATAATCGTATAATTTGAATATTACTGTGTGTGTGTGTGTGTGTGTGTGTGTGTGTGAAGGGGCGGGGCCCTACCTGTGAGTGGAAGGGTGACAGGATTTGGATGGGACCGAACTAGGATTGCCTTCCAGTTGGAATGTTCGAACATGTATCTCTTATGTTTCAGTCAACTCCGTTGTGCTGCAATATCAATATTACAATTATTATTATTATTTATGCTTCATACATACTACCATGGATTGTAGATCAACTGCAATCTGTGGACATTTTGAAGGGGCACATATGACTGGAGTTCCCGAAAAGGGGCTCCAGTCCTGACTCTATTGTTGACTTACAGTGTGCTGGCTTAATAATCCAGAAAGGTTGATAGCCTCTGAGATCCTATTTTAACTAATTATGCTGAGTGGGTAACATGGTGTTGTAATGAGGCGGACATGCCTCTAACGCATAAGAGAGAGAGAGAGAGAGAGAGTCATATTTTGTGCATTCTACACTAATGATGTATTTCTTGGTTAACACATTTGCTCTAGGATACATGGGGATCTTATTCTTAGTTACGAATTTAGTTCGTATCACTTTATATATTCAATGTGTAAATTAATCCTAGTGTACAGTACCATCTACATTTATATACGTGCTGTTTTGAGGTTTCATGATGATTATGGTAATTATGAAAATGATTGTAAGATAAGTTTTAATTGATAGCTAATATAAGAAGTATTGAAAATCAGTTGTGTGGGTGTTTTGTACATGAGAGGAGCAGATGGATTGTATGATATATGTAACAGTGCGTGTTCCCATTTACTGATCTATCCAATGATGACATAATTACGTCCATCACAAGTACAACTCACTTGGATTATATGGAACTGTTTAGAAAGGTAGATAACCAAATATTTAACCCATTGGAATTCAATAGCATTTAATGATCTTGACACGGACATTAATTATTTGAACTGTTCCATTGGTAATAATCTGCAATGTGATTATTTTATTGAAGATACTCTAAACAAACAACTAAATACCGAGTTCTCTATTTTCAATATAATATATTTTCTTTCAAACATTTAAATGTACGTAGTGCATCAACAAAGCTTCAAATATTTGAATAAAATTGACATTATATTGAAATAACATTCGAAGTATTTTGATTTACAGAAACATGGTGTGATAGTTCTAGTGTTAACAGATATCGCATTACAGGTTATAAGTTATAATCAGGAAAATAATTACAGGAAAGTGAAAAAAGATGAAAGAGTGTCTATAATAGTTAAAGACCATATAACATACAAAAGTAGGGAGAAATTAAATACCTCGAATAAACATATTGAGGCAATATTTATATAAATAAATAAAGAATATCCAACTTGTAACAAGAACTCTGTTTTTGGTGTCATATATAGACCTCCAGACTCTTGTATTGATGATTTCCTAGAACATTTTAATTATTTATGTACTGCCATCAATCGTGAAAACACCACTCTATACATAAAGGGAGATTACAATATAAATGTCATCAATAATATGAGTCATAAATTTACATCCGATTTTATAGATTTGTTTGTTTCTTACTCATATAATCACTAACGAGGGTGAATTATAAGTTAGCTACATTAAGGGGTCGCTGGTTATTTTATAGATTTGTTTGTTTCTTACTCATATAATCACTAACGAGGGTGAATTATAAGTTAGCTACATTAAGGGGTCGCTGGTTATTTTATAGATTTGTTTGTTTCTTACTCATATAATCACTAACGAGGGTGAATTATAAGTTAGCTACATTAAGGGGTCGGTGGTTATTTTATAGATTTGTTTGTTTCTTACTCATATAATCACTAACGAGGGTGAATTATAAGTTAGCTACATTAAGGGGTCGGTGGTTATTTTATAGATTTGTTTGTTTCTTACTCATATAATCACTAACGAGGGTGAATTATAAGTTAGCTACATTAAGGGGTCGCTGGTTATTTTATAGATTTGTTTGTTTCTTACTCATATAATCACTAACGAGGGTGAATTATAAGTTAGCTACATTAAGGGGTCGGTGGTTATTTTATAGATTTGTTTGTTTCTTACTCATATAATCACTAACGGGGTGAATTATAAGTTAGCTACATTAAGGGGTCGGTGGTTATTTTATAGATTTGTTTGTTTCTTACTCATATAATCACTAACGAGGGTGAATTATAAGTTAGCTACATTAAGGGGTCGGTGGTTATTTTGGGGGGGCTATTTATTTATATATTAATTTATATTTTAGTTTCCTCCCTAGACCCCTATCAAACTTAGAACAAAAAATCATCCATTAGATCCCCCTACAAGATTAACTTCGATGAGACCTTTTCTATTGTGCTAGACATATTGAAAGCCTTTGATAGAATCTGGCACAAATATATAATTTCCAAACTACCCTCCTTCGGTTTTTTATCACTCTATATATGTCTTTGTCTCTAATTTCCTTTCAGACCGCTCCATAGCTGCAGTTGTGGATGGCCATCGCTAACTTCCCCAACCTATCAACTCCAGTATTCCTCAGGGTTCTGTTCTGTCTCCAACTCTCTTTCTAATATTAATAAATAATCTCCTCAACTACATCTCTTGTCCTATCCACTCATATGCTGACGACTCTACCCTACACTATTCAACTAGTTTTTCAAATCAACCCAGCATTCACTCATTCCAAAAACAAAGGTGACGAGGCCATAGAATGCCTATTTTCTGATCTATCAATTATTTCTGATTGGGGCAGAGACATTTTTGTTACTTTCAATGGCTCCAAGACCCAATTTCTCCCGTAGCTCTCCACCACAGCTTCAGGAAGACTATCAATTATTCTGTAACAATACACAAATCAACCCTTCATCTTCTCTCAATAGTCTAGGTGTATTTTTTTTATCAGACCTTTCTTGGAAAGATTATATTACCACTCTTGCTAAAACAGCTTCCCAAAAGTTAGGTGTGCTCAACCGTCTCTGTTGGTTCTTAACCCCCGCACAGCTTCTTGATCTGTACAATGATGAAAGGTACAATTTAAGGGGAGCTGATCTATTAAAAAATCCTCTCATGACTTCTAGTCAAGCTCAGACATGTATAAAATATCATGGAGTTAAGGTGTGGAACGGATTACCTCAGAATTTAAGAAATATACAGGAAATATCTCGGTTTAAGAGACAATTAAAATATTTTCTATTAACACGATATCAACAGTGACTACTAAAATAAGTATATCACCAATTATACTACCAATAATTACAACATCCCTATCACCTAGATCGACAAATGTATAACCTTTAATAATATTTACGCTGGCTGTGTGTGTATATATATGTAGTCACGTAAAGGGTTGAATGAGCTTGAATACTATTTTGTAATAAACATGCTTCTATTTTTGTCTGTATTACCAAAACGGTTAGAGATTAACGCAGGATTATGGGGGTATGCAGAGTGCTGATTGGCCCAACCCGGCTGATCCCCCTTCACACCCAACCCTTCTCGTCCATATGCTTATCCAATTTTATCTTAAAGCTCCCTACCGTTTTAGACCCCACTATAGCACTTGGTAGTCCATTCCACCCATCTACAACTCTGTTACCAAACCAATATTTGCCTATATCTTTTCTGAAACGAAATTTATCTAATTTGAAACCATTGGTACGAGTTCTTTCGCTATCACTGAGCTTTAGTACATTTGTCATGTCCCCTTTGTTAATCCCACTAACCCACTTGAACACCTCTATCATATCCCCTCTAACTCTGCGTCTCTCTAACGAATGTAAACCTAATTTCTTCATCCTTTCTTCATACGAAAGATTTCTAATATTATGGATCATTTTTGTCATTCTACGCTGTACTCTCTCCAATGAATCTATGTCCATTCTGTAATAAGGACACCAAAATTGGACAGCATAATCCATATGGGGTCTCACTAATGACAAGTAAAGTTTTAAGATAACATCAGCAGTTCTGTTACTCACACTCCTAGAGATGAACCCGAGAATCCTGATTGCCTTATTACGAACGCTTATACACTGTTTTCTAGGCTTCAAATCATTGCTAACAAACACACCTAGATCTTTCTCACAGTCTGAATTTTCTAATTCTAAATTAGCTAGTTTATATTTAACATTTGTTTGCATCTTCCCTATCTTTAATACCTTGCATTTGTCAATGTTAAACTTCATCTGCCAATTTACTGACCATTCATGTAAGGTATCTAGATCCCTTTGGAGGCACTCTATATCGCTATCTGAATCAATTGATCTCCACATTTTAGTATCGTCTGCGAATTTACTTATCCTACTAGTTATACCTAAATCTAGGTAATTTATGTATATAATAAACAACAAGGGACCTAATACCGATCCCTGGGGGACACCACTTTTGACTGCTCCCCACTCTGACTTGGTACCATTTATGCTGACTCTCTGCTTCCTACCAATTAGCCATGACCTAATCCATCCCAACAACAACCCTCCTATTCCATGTGCCTCAACCTTTCTCATCAATCTCTCATGAGGGACTCTGTCGAAAGCTTTACTTTGAATAGTGTAAGTGTGTATTCCATGCACAACAAAGTTTATGTCCTTTACTAATTAGGCATATACTGTTAGGGAAGCGTATGTGTCTTTGTGTGGAATTGTGGGTATAATTGCGAGTATGGCCTTTGAACATCAAGTCAATAGTTGTACAATGTATGTTATATATATTCAATTTTTGTAAATGGTATTACATGGGTAATTGTGATAATGAACAATCAGCTGTGAGCTCTGGGAAGTGAGTGTGACCTAAGGGTTAATCACCATTAATTTAATTTGTTTTATGTTATTATATTTTGCCTACATACATCCCTTTTCGAATTTAGAAAAAATCTTTACAACACGTAGTTCCCGGGGCACATAGCTGTGACTAAGTGTATTATATACAATTGTATTTTGATAGATCGAGTTATAGCCAGGTGCCTTTAAGAGAGACATCTCTCAAAAGGCTCAGCCTTATTTTTTTGTATTATTATTATATATTTTAGTTTTTTAACAATTCATTTGTAAGCAAAATTGTATTGTATACTAAAGGCTAAATAAAAAGATTTCAATTCAATTCAATTCAATTCAATTCAAATTCAATATCGGGGCACAGTAAGCCCCTGTATTGAGTATTGTTCGCATGTGTGGGGAGGCTCCACCCATACCACACTTCTCGAACAAGTAGAATTAAAAGCATTTTGCCTGATTAACTCACTTCCTCTTACTAGTTCCCTACAATCTCTTTCTACATGCCGCAATTTTACATCTCTTTTCACTCTTCTATCGCTATTATATCAATCTCTTCCAACGCTATTATAACAATCAGTGTTCTTCAGAGCTCTCTAAGTGCATACAATACACACTCCTTTTGCAGCGAGTGTGAGGCACCTGCCTTACAAACACAGTCCTACTCCTATTCTCTCCAGCTCTCCAACTCAAGAATTGGCAAATTTCCTTAGTCTTTCTTCTACTCAACAAGTGAACAATGGAACTCTCTCCCTCCCTCAATCGGTCCTTCATCCTATGACTTAAACTGCTTTAAACTTCGTGTGTCCAGGCATTTTTACCCCAAATGCTCCTGGAATTAGGCTCTTACACTCTCTTGGCTTCGGAGAAGACATGCGTTACAGGCAACCTGCCTTGTGTAAAAAAATAAAAAAAAATTGACAATTGATCAGAGGAGGGGAGGATTTTCATAATATGCCTTATATCTCCCTTATTAAGTAATATTATTGTTTCACATGTATAGGTTTGTAACACAAGGCGTGTGTGAAAAATCAGGACCCAGAAAGTAGGTGTAGACATCTGTTTTCTAAACATACAGTCAAATACATCATTCAAAACGGAGAAAAGGAGGGAAGAGGGAGGTGTGGTGGAGTGGTCTTGCACCTGGACTAGTAATCCAAAGGTTCTGGGTTCAAATCCCGATATGTCAATGGGAAGATATTATTGGGATTTAATTTGTGCTGTACCTAGTATCAGTGCATTACCACAAAGCCCACTGAAACGCCAAAAAAATACCCTCATTGTTCCCTGATTAAATAGCACAGTATGAATATTCCCATATTCAAAATATGCTACAGGGGGGCAATGCCTAGCGAGTTAAATGCTCAATAGGTGGCGTTCTGAGAGTGAGGGTCTGAGTCGAGGAGTTGAGACAGTGAAGCATAAAGGCGAAGCAGCCTCAGAAGTGGGACTGTTTCGAGCCAGAGTGGGCAACCAAGAGCCGAGTGTCTGCGATGGCAGGTTGGCGAGGGCTGGTTGTAGCTCTCGCTTCACTTGTCTCACTTCCTGGGCTGGAACAATACCTCACGGGCTTCTCCGTGTTGAGCGGTGAATGTGCAGGCTCTCAGCTACTATATTCCAACTACTCAGAGAGGGAGTAGTTGGAATATAGAAAAAACAAAAAAAACATGTGTGCATCCTCCCCTCCTTCTCCTCCCCTGCTTGTAAAGTGCTTTATGATGGTGTTGCTTGGTCAGTGCACTTACCTCCTCCTCAATCGTATATGTAGATAAGATATAGAATATATTTGGGGGTTGAGGTACGGTCCCCGAGTGCTGCCACCGCCTCCACGATGATGAGGGAGGAAAAGAGTGTGGTGTGTGACTGTGTGCAAGGTGTAAGTGTATTACAATTTTTGGTAGCGAGAGTTGCCACTTAGTTCTAGTTGTCACCCAATTTTCATACATCTCCCGCCTCTACTACGGTTTATGAGCACTTTTGAAAATTGTGCTTCCATGAGGCTTATTGCAGCCTTCCAAGAGAGCCTTCTGTGAGACCTATCGCATTTCTGGAGTTAAATGTGTTATGATGTTAACCTAACAGCTGTGATGTTCTTTTCAGAATGTATTAGTGGACAAATGCAATTTTTCTTCCGGAAGATGGCACATAATAAATAAAAACAAAAATTAAATGAAAGCAATACGGGATTAGGTAGCATGTCTCCTAACCACCACCTCCTGACCCCCCCCCCACCCCCCACCCATTTCTCCTTCCACTTGCCCCCTCCTCCTATATTTTACTTTTTCCCTCCAATTTCACTCGCTACTTCCTCCCTCCTGCCTGAAATACATCCAGTCATCTTCCTCCACACACTCCCTACCTTCATCCTCCTACATGCATGCACGGGAGACAGCCGGGACTATCAGTCTGACTCAAGCAGTCAAAGGAAGCACACCTATGTCGCGCTCTCTTGTTCACATTGGCCACCTCTCCCGTCACAATAATTGAGTTTTTCACTGGATATTTCCTCTTTATACCTATTTTCGGATTCTTCAATGTTCACATGTTCATTATACAAGTAAAATATGCACACATGGAGCAATAATTTTGCAATATATGGTACCAATAATATGTTTTGTCCGAATTGTCCTGCACTAGCGGACATAATTGACTCATTCCTCCGGTTAGATATCAGAAACTAGGTCTTTTAACCCTTAAAGATCGGGGGCGGACTTAAGTCCACCTCCAATTTGCAGCAAGTTAGGAGCATTATTAAGGCTTTTAAAGGGTTAAAATCAAGTGCAAATGGCCGGGAGCGCAGCGGGCCAGACAGCCGACTCCCAGGGCTTACCGCCTCCCATTAACTCATGTTCCCTGTGTTCTTGAGAGGCCGGCAGTGTAGCCAGTAGTGAGCATAGCTGGGAAAAATATGCCTCTATACGCTAAACTCCCATGTTACTGGTACCACTATATGAGAACCACGAGTGCTACGTAGCTCGTTCTGGTCTCATTTTGAAGCTTTTAGCGCCTAGTTTTTTGCTGAATACATTTCTTTTCAGGCAGATACTCGATTTATCATTCAGGAGGGCCTGAATATGCCCAAATAAGCCCAAACCCCCCACCCCCCCTTGCTAGACAAGGGTTAAGTTCTATTCATATATCTCATAATTAACATTTTCTCTTAAAATTACACTTCAATAATACAAATAAGGTGTCATCCGTATCAGTAAAATGCATTATATTATGGCGGAGAGGGATTAGGGGTGTCCAGGTCGTAAAACAAAAGCATTTCCATCATAATTTGAAAAACTAGATCCAAAAAAAGAATAAAATAACATTTAGTCTCATCAACTCGCCTCCTCTTAGTCATTTCCTACAATACACCTCCACACGCTGCAAGATTGCAGCTCTCACATTTTGTTACCACCATTACAATAATCAGTGTTGTACAGAGCTTTCTCAATGTGTACTTCCTGCCTTATGGAGAGTGGGGGGGCACCCACCTTTCATCACAGTCCACCCCCATTCTGTCCAACTTACTTACGCAAGAGTGAGCTGATTTTCCCAATCTTTCCTTTATTCAACAAGTACGCTCTGGAACTCTCTCCCTCAATCTGTGTTTCCTTCATCCTATGACTTAAACAGCATCAAACTCTCCAATATATTCATTGTACATGTATAACATCAATATTTACGCACACATCCTCAAAGGGAAGCGATGTTGGAAAAATAGTATGCAGTATCTTATATTATATCAGATTAAAATGGTATAATGCGTTACATTGAAGGATAGTAAGGGCATTGAAAAACAACCTATTGATGGTCCAAATTATATATTTAATACAAGTTTGCCTTTTAGAGTTAAGATTTTACAGTGTTGCTCAGGTATATAGATATTGAAACCATAACCCCTTGAGGATTATGACGGGTCTTGACAGTAGGTTTTGGCTATCATTAGACGAATGTATGCAACTTTGGAAGGATCGGTGGACATAAAAAGGGTAAATACTATCTCAATTTACCCTCTTTCTGTCATATGCCCTCCCTTAACCTGCATACAACTGTCTCATAAGAGAAAGATTAATTGCCGAAACGCGTCATAATCTCCCAGGGGTTAACCCTTTGAGTACCAGCGACGTGTGTTATATTTTATTCTAGCTATATATAGACGATAGATGCAGCTTAGGAAGGATTTGTGGGAGTTAAAAAGGTTGGCTGAGAGAGTCTGCAGCCTTATTATTACTCGAGGTCCTTCCTAGGCTGATTAAAATTGTCTAATAGTTGCCAGAACATGTCGCTCGCCTGGAAAACCTTGATACCTAAATGGCACAAAAGGTCTTAAAATTGACAAATGGGGCAAAAGGTCTAAAAATCACCAAACCAATGGGGCAAAAGTCTCAAAATTATGGGGCTAAGCATGAGGGAGATGGGGGTCCAGAAGAGAAACCCTTAAGTAAAAATCTCTCTGTAATGTTGAGAGCTTCCTTCCGGTCTCTACACAACCTTCAGCTTAAGTTTGAAACCCCTGGATGATTTGAGGAACGTCTTTTGATAGGCCAATTGAAGATGATTAGTGTCGGTAACGAAGGACTTTATAATTTTTCTGCCACAGAAGCGGGTGGTGTGGGGGCCAACGGGGTAGCGGTCCTCATTGTTGTCGTTCATCAGGACGAAGTTGGAGTTGCAGTTGGTGTTGTCCCGCTTGATCTTGGCAACGACGTAGTACACTTTGATCTTCCTGTCTGCGGGGGCCTAGGTACGATAAACATAATATTATTATCATCATCATTACAACTTTAGTCGTGGTGTATTTAGTAAGGTCTATCTATCTGATTATATACTCAGGCACACACCCTTTTTTGTTTTTTAGCTGGGTTTGGCCGACTCGAGACAGAGCCCGAACAGGGACAACTCAACACAACAAAAAACATATCACAAATTCACACACATCTAGGTCACAATATTATCTAGTAAGGTAAATTATATATATGTACAATATAACCCTTTCCAATTCCGATTATGCATTTCAATACTGTTTTCTGGCTATTATTAGACGATTTTATCCAGCTCAGTAATGGTATATGGAAGTTGGAGGGTTAATTGAGATAGTCTTTATCCATATTATTCCCACAGATCCCTCCTTAACTGTATAATGGTAAACTAGGTAATGGTTTGTAGGTAGTAGGGGTAGGCAGCCCCGCCCAGGGAAGTACTACCGCCAAGGTTTCGGGAGACTCAGGGAATAGCCTGAATTCCATTTTCTCTCCCAGGCCTTGGTAGCTGGATACATATCTTTCTGCCTCACACATCAGGGGTATCAGGAAAACCCTCTTTATATAACATACACATCCAACTTCACGACATTGCCCTACATTGCTATCCTCTATCCATAAAACACTACTCTTCCCACTACATATCATACATGTAACACCATACACCTTACCCAATAAACATGGCAGTACAATTGTTAAGAGCAAACCTGGTGGTCCCTCGGATATCCACCCCCGGCAGGGTTGGGTCATTGACACAGGGCCCTCCCGGTCGTCATCATGCGACTGTGTCAAGAGCATTGCAACGTCCCAAAGCTGCTCGTCGGTGCAGCTTTTTCTTTAGTAATATAAGCGGACTTCACTCTAACATCAATTCTGTACACCAATTTCTTCAAGCAGAATCCCCTACTCTCCTTTTTTTTGACAGAGACTCAAGTAACATCCACATCTGACACGTCTAGATTTAATTTTCCAGGTTATCAACTGCTCCAAAATTTCAGACCTAAAGGAGGTGTATGTTGCTTCGCAAAATCTGAAATTGCCCTGGAGGAGGTAGGTTACTAGTTTCAATTGTCCCTATTTTGATTATTCTATATACAAATTAATTTCTGCTGGTAAATTTAAATACATATGTTGCATCTACCGTTCCCCAAATACTCCTCCAGAGCAAAGTCTTTTTGATTCTCTGTCCTCACAACTCAGTGTCCTCAACTTAAATGCTTCTTCTGAAATCACTGTGTTGGGTGATTTTAATGTCCATAATGTTGAATGGCTCACTCATTCAGCCAGGACTGATGATGCTGGTCTTGAATGTGATCTATTTGCAGACTCATTTAATCTCACTCCAACTAGTCAACCAACCACCCGTGTACAGGTAATCCTAATCATAATTCCCACCTACTGGACTTATTTTTAACAACCAATTCAGAAAATTATGATGTTACAGTGAGGTCCCCGCTTGGATCTTCTGATCACTGTCTGATACAGGCCACCTGTCTATCACCTACCACACCTTCCCACTTGAACCTGTTTTGGTGACTAAATGGCATTACGATAGGGCAGACTGGGAGGGTCTTCAAGGTTTCTTTATTGATATTCCCTGGACCTCTTTCTTTTCTAATGATGCACACTCACCTTGAGCCACATAACAAGATTTTGTAAAAATTGGAATGGAAACTTTTATTCCTCATCAAAAGTACAGTAAAAGATCTAATTCACCTAAATGGTTTGACCATAATTGTGCTAGAGTAACTGAACAAAAAGCAATAGCCTACAATGCATACACAAGATCAAAAACACATGAAGCCTTTAATTACTTTAGAAACATCAGAAATCATGCCAAAACTGTATTAAACCTAACTTAAATCAAACTTTCTCCACAAGCAGGCAAATAAACTTTCTAAATAATCCAAATGATAACAAAATATTTGGTCTACTCTTAACTCATTTAAATCCAACTTCACTACTGCTTCATCCATTCCACCATTAAAATCTCCGACTGGCAATCTTGTAAGTGACCCCACGAGGAAAAGCTAACCTTCTTGCGGATATTTTCTCCACCAAACTCAACCTTAGATGAAATAAATCAAGATGTCCCTGTACTTAATTTTAATTCGCCTGAAATTCCCTCACTTAAGATCCACACCAGACATGTCAAAACTATTTTGCAGAAATCTCTCGGTAGATAAGGCTCCTGGTCCAGATGAAATTCCTCCAATAGTACTTAAGAATTGCTCCTTGGTGCTCGCTCCTGTATTGGCAAAATTTTTCCGTCTGTGTACTCATACCTCATGCTTCCCAGTACCCTGGAAAGAAGCAAACATCCATCCAGTTCCTAAAAAAGGTGCCTCTTCAGATCCATCAAACTACAGACCAATAGCTATAACTTCCACTCTTGGTAAAGTCTTTGAAATTATATTAAATAATCACATAATTAAGCATCTTGAGAATAATAAATTAATCAGTGATAGGGCAATATGGTTTTAGACGATGTCGATCAACTGCAGACATGCTATGCCTTCTTACGCATCAAATCAACCAAGCTACAGACCAACATGGTGAAACACATACAATAGCACTGGATATATCAAAGGCATTGATAGAGTCTGGCATCAATCCTTATTGTCGAAGATGTCACACTACGGCCTTGCATCATTAGTTCCACTAATTTCTTCTTATCTTCATAACAGATAAATATGTGTAATGGTAGATGGCCTTTATTCTCAATTTCACTCAATAAATGCTGGTGTTCCCCAGGGATCAGTTTTGGCCCCAATTCTGTTCCTCATTCATATCAATGATCTCATATCTACCACTCATAATCCAATACATTCCTACGCAGATGACTCAACAACACTCCACAGTTCCTTCACATTTACCAATTCACCCAACCCGATCTTTTAAATTCAAAAATAAACACTGCAATTTCTCTGAACCAGGACCTTTCTAGAATTAATGGATGGGGACAAAAGAATCTAGTTTCCTTTAATGCACAGAAAACCAAATACATTCAATTTTCTAACCGACAGAATCTCACTGACTCCCATATATTTTTTTAATGATGTAAATATTCCCACTTCCCCTAGTATTGACATTCTCGGTGGACCATTAACTACTAACTTGAGCTGGACACATTATGTTAGAAGCATTGCTAAGAATGCCTCTAAAAAACTGGGACTCCTGTACAGAGTTCGAGAATTCTTCACTGACGAGCAGTTGGCCGTGATATATAAAAGTCATGTGCGGTCTCAGATGGATTACTGTTCACCTCTGTGGGGTGGAAGTGGAGTGGTTGCATTGAGGCAGTTGGACAAAATTCAAAATAAAGCTATTAGATTAATCAATAACCCTGCAATCACACAGGACCTTCCTACATTATCCATACGAAGAAACGTTGCATCCCTTGCAGATATTTCTACAGATATTTTCACAGCAATTGTTCCGAGGAACTTGCTTCAATTTGTGCCGCCTCTCCACATCTTTCCCGTAGAACTAGGGCAGCTGAGAGCGCCCATGAATTTACACTTTCTCCTCCACAATGCAGAACTTCTGCTTATCAGAATTCATTATCCCCAGAGCTACTACTCTTTGGAATTCACTTCCCTCGAATTGCTTTCCACAAACTTACAATCTACAAATGTTTAAATCCAGTTGTTACAAACATTTTATGAATGGAGGATGCCTTTAGGCACATGGACCTTTTTGTTTTATCTGTGTTTTTCCTTCCTCCGTTCATTGTCTCTTAAAAAAAAAAAAAAAAAAAAAAAAAAAAATGATAGCCAGCAGACACTGTCAAAATGTGTCGTAATCTTCAAAGGGTTAAGGGTATATAGTATTATCAGCATGTCTCTGTCTTTTGTCTTGGTATCTTTAGGAACATAAATTGTTTGGTGTTCAATGGATGTCTATTGTCATCATCAATGGATGTCTATTGTCATCATCAATTGATGTCTATTGTCATCATCAATGGATGTCTATTGTCATCATCAATGGATGTCTATTGTCATCATCAATGGATGTCTATTCATCATCAATGGATGTCTATTGTCATCATCAATGGATGTCTATTGTCATCATCAATGGATGTCTATTGTCATCATCAATGGATGTCTATTGTCATCATCAATGGATGTCTATTGTCATCATCAATGGATGTCTATTGTCATCATCAATTGATGTCTATTGTCATCATCAATGGATGTCTATTGTCATCATCAATGGATGTCTATTGTCATCATCAATGGATGTCTATTGTCATCATCAATGGATGTCTATTGTCATCATCAATTGATGTCTATTGTCATCATCAATGGATGTCTATTGTCATCATCAATGGATGTCTATTGTCATCATCAATGGATGTCTATTGTCATCATCAATTGATGTATATTGTCATCATCAATGGATGTCTATTGTCATCATCAATGGATGTCTATTGTCATCATCAATGGATGTCTATTGTCATCATCAATGGATGTATATTGTCATCATCAATGGATGTCTATTGTCATCATCAATGGATGTCTATTGTCATCATCAATGGATGTCTATTGTCATCATCAATGGATGTCTATTGTCATCATCAATGCATAAACTTTCGCTTTATGTAATTGCCTTTGGGAGCATATATAATTATGAAAGACTCACGGTAATTTAAACGTTTACTTTATTATTGTTGTTAGTAGTATTATTAGTATTATTAGTATTATGATTATTATTATGATTATTATTATTATTATTATTATTATTATTATTATTATTATTATTATTATTATTATGTTTGTGGTGCCAAATTTTTCAGCCAATCAGCAAAGAGTTATATACTGTGAGAGTCAGTCAACACAGCATGCATTTGTGAAGGTAGAAGAGAGACATGGCTTTGCAAACCTAATAACCAATCAACGTGCAGCATTAACTGTGAGGAGGAACTTAAAGAACCGGATTGCCCCGTATCCATATGCTCAAAATAATCTACATTATCTCCGGGCTTGTTCGCACATTGCACATCTACATCAATTATCACCAAAATGACACGGAGTGGGAAGAAGTCTGAATGAAGAAAACAAATTGTCGTGAGCTGTATGACGAGCATAATCCTGACAGAAGACGAACTGGGTCAAGCTTGGTGGCCAGCATAGTACAGGAAAGAAAGCAGAACATTATTTATCAATGGGACCAATTTGCCATGAAATTAATTATAAAAAAGAGAAAAATTAAATTACTTGGGTATGTGCCATAAACATTGAGGTTGCCTATATTAGGTGAACCATTCTAAAGAGACAAATAGACAAATGCTGAACAAATATGATAAAGAGTATTAGTTCAGGTTTCAACTATTAGTAAATTAGCTACTATTAGCTAGATAGATTATAGGTTCTGTTAGTGTATAGCAATTGAGGGAGTTATAGTGAACTTGGAAAAGTCATTACTGCAGAGTTTTAGTTTATTAATTGTTGGATACAAGGCAATCGGGTATGTGTCCTGCCGTATCCTCAGTCCGAACCCAACATATATTATTGTGGGGAGACACTTTGATAGTTAATGTCTCACCAGAGTCTAGAGGGAAACAAAGAATAGTTTTTGCTGATAGATGAAACAATACATTAATTGAACATTTCCCTCTAATATTGGCTATACAAATACATACAAAGGAAGCGTTACCAATTTCTGCCAGGTTAGCTTTGTTAGGTTTGTTTTGCTTGGACCCCCTTTCCTCCTAATGCTTAGCCCCATTAGTTTTGAGATTTTAAGACGTTCGATCCAATGAGTTTGCGATTTTAAAACCTGTTGTGTCATTTAGGTGTTATTTGTTTCCTGGCGATAGCGAGCCTGTAATTTAGGAGGGCGGAACATTTATTTACCGATACATTTACAAATTCATCTCAATGGGGGTATTTTTTAAGCTTGATGGAGGTCTTGTGAGGAAACTAAAGGAAATAAACATAAATATGTAAATTAACAAAATATTACAAATCTACCCTTAAGAACTCAGTGTGGAGGAGGCCTCTGATAAAACCCCTTGACGTATGGCAGAGGACAGTTGATCATTGACGTCGGTAATTGCTTAGGATTTACACTCGGATACCATAGTCTCTAGCCCACTTATATGACATCGTGGACCTTTTATTATAACTATCTGGATTGTTTTTCGGATAGAACTTGCTTTGCAATACAAAGTATATTAAGTTTTGTAGTTGATGAACAGAAAGTTATAGTTTCATAACTAGTAATAGGTGAAGTCCACAAATAGTTATGAGTGGGCTAGAGACTATGGCATCCAAATGTACAAAGTCACTACTTTGCACCCCACACAAAGAGACCCTTAGGATGGGAATCGGTAGGTGAGTGCAGCTACGTGACGTGTCTGTGTAAGCCACCTTTCATTGATTGATATCAATACTCCAACTTTAAACCACAAGAAGATCAATCATTAAATTGATAATTTATTGACTTTTGGGAGTTCTGCTGCAGAAAGAAATCTCATAAGAACATAAGAACATAAGAAAATGGGAGTCTGCAAAAAGCCAATCGGCCAACATAAGGCAGATCCCTGTCACACCCAACCCCAATTATACAAGAACACTAGGTCATAAGATCGCGGGAAACTGCATATGGCCATGCGGCCCACATGAGGCAGCTCCCATTCACACCCAGCCCACATCACCCATATGGGAAACCAACTTATGCTTAAAGCTTTCAACTGTTTCTGAGCTACCCACTGTTCTGGGCAGCGCATTCCACATGTTAACAACTCTATTCCCAAACCAGTGCTTTCTTATATCTTTCCTAAATCTAAACTTATCTAACTTGAAACCATTTTGAGCGGGTTATGTCGCCGTTCTTTAGCTTCAATAGCTCATCTATATCTCCCTTATTTAAATTTGTTATCCATTTAAATACCTCTATCATGTCTCCCCTACATCTTCGTCTTTCTAGTGAGTGCAAGCCTAAGACTTTCAACCTCTCCTTATACGACAAATTTCTAATATTGTGTATCTTTTTCGTCATTCTTCTTTGGATTGCCTCTAAAGGGTCGATATCCATTCTGTAATAAGGGCACCACAATTGAACAGCATAGTCTAAATGGGGTCTTACTAGTGCTAAGTATAGTTTTAAGAAAACTTCAGCAGTCATGTTGCTAACACTCGTAGATATGAATCCTAGAATTCTATTTGCCCTGTTCCTAACACTTATACAGTACATTGTTTTCTGGGTTTCCGATCATTACTAACGAGCACCCCCAGATCCTTCTCACACTCTGAGTTATCAAATTCTACATTGTCTAGTTTGTATTTCGCATCTAAATTACGATTTCCAATCCTTAATGCCTTACATTTGTCTACATTAAAACTCATCCGCCAATTTATGGACCACTCGTGCAAATCTCCCATTATGATATGAGACTGAAACATATTAGGAATCATTAAGTCTTTAAAGTGTATGTCTATAATGTATGTATGTACAGTATGTATGAGTGTGTGTGTTATGTCTGTTAGTAGACTATTTTATTCAGATCAGAAAGGTTATATGGTAGTCGGAGGGATAATTGAGATATGATTTGCCCTTTCCATTGTCACAGAACCTTTCTAAGCTGTATGAAATAGCCTAACGTAAACCAGAATAAGCCTGATACTCACCACGAAGCGATACTCGCAAAAGAGCGTGGGGTACCTCCAGGGTCTCTTAAAATCAGGGGTTTTATAAGTCTTTGCCCGGCCTTCCTGCAGATTGATCGTCTGTAACAAGAGAACATAAAAGTATATATGTTAATAAATACTTATGGTCAGACAATAGGTTCAGTATACACTATATAATATTAAAATATTTGTATAATAGACTGATCGGGATGGGTTTGTGAACAATATATTTATTAATTATTATTTCACATACAAATAAAGACAAAAAGTGTTTTCAACCTTAAAGGGGAGGGTATTTTTTCTGGACCCCCTTCTTCCTCATGTTTAGCCCCATTAGTTTGGGTATTTTATGACCGTTTATGCAATTTAAGTTTGGATTTTTTCCTGACGATCAATAGCGTGCCTGTATTTTAAAAGGAACCGGCCTTCGGATGGAACATTTGTCTACCACAAAATATACTTACTTATCTGGAAGGGGGTCTTCGGGGTATTTGTTAAGACTTGATGAAGGTCTTGGAAGGAAACTAAAGAACAAATACAAAAATAAATGTACACTTGATACAATTCTGGCCTTAATTTAGCGTAATGTTACACTTGCCCTCAGTATCTTTATTGGGGTTATGTTACACTTGCCCTCAGTATCTTTATTGGGGTTATGTTACACTTGCCCTCAGTATCTTTATTGGGGTTATGTTTTAATATATAGTATACTCATACATTGTAATATTACCTTGTCGTTATTATATTAATATTAATCTACATCTTCCTTTTATCATGTTCATCTACTAAATTGTAATATGTGTATTCTCAGCTCATCGGGCTGCCATTCTTTAAACAACTTTGTTATTATAATATTATGTATATTTTATTATTATTATTATTATTATTATTATTATTGGTAATATTATTATTATTATTATTATTATTATTATTATTATTAATAATAATAATAGGTTATCTAAACAATGTTTGCTTGTTTATTTGTTATGTAATGAGGATGAAGGAGACAAATGGCAAAACTGTCTGTCACGAATGCCTCCACCAGAGTTGAAAGAGTGATTGGGCCAAAATCAAGGAAAGTTCATGCAAAAATGCCTGGACACAAATAGTTTTAAGCAATTTAAGTCATAGGGTCAGGGAGAGATGGATTTAGGGAGAGAGTTCCAGAGCTCAGCTGTTGAATGGAAGAGAGATTGGGAATATTGTTTTACGCTTGGGTTGGAGAGTTGCACAGTGTAGGGGGGTAGGATTGTGTTACAAGACGGGTGCTACATGCTCTACGTAGAGGAGGTGAGAGAGCTCTGAGGAACACTGCAGGGGTAAAGAACCCCCTAAGGCAGTTCAGCACTCCCAGCTTCTGGGAAGCCGTTTTAGTAAGAGTGGCAATATGGTCTTTCCAAGAGAGGTCAGAAGAAAAAGAGACACAAAGAATACTGAAGGAAGATGAAGGGTTGATTTTTGTATTGTTAAAGTATAAGGGATAGTCCTGTAGGAGTTCTTGATGGGTAGATTAATGGAGAAATTGAGCTTTGGAACTATTGAAAGCAACACAATTATATCTGCCCCAATTGGAAATGGTTGATAAATCAGAAGATAGGCACGCAATGGCCCTGTTACATGAGTTTTGGATTGATTGGTGGCTGCGGCATTCTGAAAAACTAGACGAATAGTGTAAGGTAGGAGTCATCAGCATATGAATGAATAGGACTGGAGGTACAGTTGAGAAGATCTATCTATCTATCTATATGCTCAGCCTCAATCCCCATTTTGGGGGTAGCCGACTCAAGACAGAGCAAGAACAGGGAAAACACAAAAACAACATAAAACAACAAATAAACACAGATAAAAAGCACAAACTCACACACATCCAGATCACCCAGGAGAAGACCCAGAGACCAGGGTCACCAAGGTCGCTCCAGCACTCCCCTGGGCCCCGACCACCCGGAGAGGTTCCGATCTCGGCAGGCAGACATGCAGCGGAGCCAAAGCCACAAGCCCTCCCACCACACTTCCAGGCGCACCCTTCATATTAATCGTCTCCCCGGGCCAGGCGCCTGATGGACTATTATCTAGTCGAACTTGCACCCGACCCCTTACTCCAAATGACCACGTATTCACTCAACTATTCACGAGCATTCTCCATCCACTCCTGTCCACCACCACTTCCCCTGCCTGATCTATAGTCATTCCTCTATCATCCAAAGCCTTTCTTACACAGTCTCTCCATCTCAATGGGGGTCTTCCTGCCCTTCTATCTCCCCTTGTACCTGACTCACATATTCTCTTTGTAAGCCTTTCATCTCCCATTCGTTCAACATAACCATACCAGCTCAGCACCCTTCTGTCCACTCTGGCTGACAAATGTTCCTGCTGCCCCACTCTCCTATGTATCTCTTCATTCCTCAATCTGTCTCTACGAGTAACTCCACACATACTCCTCAAGCAGCTCATCTCCATCACATCCAGCCCTCTTTTCTCCATTTTCTTCAGAGCCCATGTCTCAGCCCCATACATCACTGTTGGCACAACAATTCCTTGATACAGTGCACTTTTTACTTTCACTCCGAGATTTCTCGTCTTCCACATACTTCCCATTGCTCCGAAAACCTTCCTTCCTTCACACACTCTCTGTTTTACCTCCACTTCCATACCTCCACTCCTGCTTATCGTTCCTCCTAGATATTTAAAACACTCTACTTGTTTCAATATTTCCCCATCCAGCCTCACATCTAGATTCACCCTATGCTCTCCCCTATTACACACCATATATATATATATATATATATAATTACATTTGTGATCACATGGAATCTTAACCATTGGAATATGCATCTATAATAAGGTCAGCGTAACACTATTTTGTAGCAATTTGAATATGGTGTAATTCAAATTTAAAATATATACAAGAAAGAAATTGTGACCATACTTTGTGGCCTTTGTTGAGAAGATAATTAATGAATATTAGAAAGATAATTGGAGATAGGACAAACCCTGAGGAACACCATAGTTAATAGCATGAGGAAGTGATTGATGGCCGTCCACAACGCAACTATGGAACGGCCTGAGAAAAAAAATATTAGAGATAAAGGTGCAGATGAAGGGATAGAAACCGAAGTAGGGTAGTTTAGAAAATAGAGATTTGTACCAAACTCTATAGAAGGCCTTGGATATGTCTCATGCAATAGAAAAGGTCTCACCGAAGTCTCCAAAGGAGAATGATGAAGAGTTAGTAAGATATGAAAGAAGATCACCAGTAGAGTGACCCCTGAGGAAGCCATACGGGCGATCTGAGAATAGATTTTGAGAAGAGAAATGCTAAGAAACTTTGAAGTAAGAATAGTTTAAAAAACTATAGAGGTGCAAGAAATGAGAGCAATTGGACGATAGGTGGAGGTTTGAGAACAGTCACCCTTCTTTAGGACTGGTTGAGTGAGAGCAAACTACCAACAAGAATGGAAGACATTAAAGGAGCGACACAGATGGAAGACTTTGCCTAGGCACAGAAGCACAGTTTTTTAGTACAACAGGAGGAACACCATCCGGACCGTACGCTTTCTTAGTTTTAAGCCCAGAGAGGGAAGAAAGTAGATCTTTAGAAGAGATTATGATATTAGGTATATGTAGGAGAGAGGCGGCTGGAGAGGGAGGAATAGCACAGGGTTCATCCAAGGTGGAGTTTCTAGCAAAAGTTTGTGCAAATTGTTCAGCTTTGTCAGAGGAAAAAGTTATGGTAGTGCAATCAGAGTGGAAAAGGGAAGGGAAGGAAGGATGTGGAAGAAAAATTGTTGGAAAGGTTTTCGGCTAGATGCCAGAAATATTGAGAAGAGCCAGAGTTGGATAGTTCAGTGCATTTATTATTGATGAAAGAGTGTTTGGCGAGTCGAAGCACAGATTTGGCTTGATTCCGGGCAGAAACATAGAAGAATGAGATTCTTGAGTTTGAAGGCGACGGTACCGTTTGAAAGTGTCCTCCTTATTGCGGACAGCAATAGAACAAGCCTGAGTAAACCAAAGTTTGTTTACTTAAGTCTGAGAGAAAGAAAATTAAATGTATGTCACCATGCCCGAGACGATTACCTCAGCGATGCGTTCAGCACTCTCCGATGGTCCCCGCCTATTGAAGCAAAAATTATTCCATGGGAAATCAAAGAAGTATTGCCAAAGAGTCTCCCAGTCGGCAGTGCCAAAGTGCCACAAACGTTGCCGGCTGGGAGGATTGGGAGGCCGTATTGGAGAGATAGGACAGGTGACAGAATTTAGTTTATGATCGAAGGAGGATCTGTGAAGCTATCCAGGTTAAGGGCTTGTTCACCAGGTTGGCCAGTGGAATAAAAGGAGAACCATTGGTGGTGGTGAACGTTGAAATCTCCTAAGATGGAGATTTCTGCAAAAGAGTAGATGGATAAGACGTTTTCCATTTTAGAGTTTAGATAATCAAAGATTTTGGGAAAGTCAGTAAAGTTAGCGGAAAGATTGACAGCACAGAAATATTTAGCATGAGAGTGACAGTTTGACCAATAAACTGTATAATTCAGAAGAGATGAAGTCGGGAACACGAGAGCAAGTAAGTTTGTTGTGTACGTATACACAACATCTGCCTTTGGCTTTGAAACTAGGATAGAGATTGTAGGAGGGTTCAGAGAAGGGATTGCTGTCATTAGTCCCAGACAACTGGGTTTCAGTGAGAAAGAGAAGATCAGGGTTGGCATAGAAAAGATGGTGTTCAACTGAGTAGAAGTTAGAGGAAAAGCCTCGAATGTTGCAGATGTTGATAGTGAGAGTGGCAGGCTGCGGTCCAAGACATTTTGATGGGTCGTTGGGTGGGTGTCCAGTCTGTGCTGTGAGGGCCTTGTCATGTCATCATTGTAGTGTTGAATTTTGGTGTATTGGACAGAAGTATAGTGTAGTGTGCTTGTATGATGTAGTGTTAAAGAGAGAGAGCGTTTGTGAGAGCTAGCTAGATTACTCGCGGTGTAAGTGAGGCCCAAAGAAAATCAGTCGGAGAGGCCAAGTAAATGAAACAGGAGTATCTACGACTCTTGGATCTAGCCCTGTTCGATTGGTGCCTACAATCTCCCCCTAATATACTGTATAGTGGGTATATTGATGAAACTTTAATTGCTTAATATATTCTTTCCATCCATATATATTTTGTTTGCTATGTGAATGAGGGAGACAAATGACATAACTGCCTGCAGCTACTGCCTCCCCCAGATTTCAAAGAGTGACAGGGCCGAAATCAAGGGACGTTCGAGCTAAAATGCCTGGACACACAGAGTTTGAAGCAATTTAAGACATAGGAAGAGGGAAAGACTGATTCTGGTAGAGAGTTCCAGAGCTCAGCAGTTGAATAGAAGAAAGTCTGAGAATAGCATTTCACTCTTGGGTTGGAGAGTTGCACAAAGTAGGGGTGGGATTGTGTTGCAAGGCGGGTACTACGTACCCTACGTAGAGGAGGTGGTATACACTGGGAAAGCTCCGAGGATCACTGATTATTGTAGTAGCGATAGAATAGCAAGAGAGATGCAACATTGCGGCGAAGAGAGTGATATTGCAGAGAGTTGGTGAGTGGACGGAAGTTAATGATACGAAAGGCTTTCCTTTCTACTTTATCTAGGAGTGCGGTGTGAGAGGATCCTCCCCACACATGTGAACAATACTCAATACAAGGACGCACTGTGCCCCTGTACAGAGCAAGAAGCTGCGCAGGGGTAAAGAACCCCTTGAGGCGGTTGAGCACACCCAGCTTCTGGGAGGCTGCCTTAGCGAGACTGGTAATATGGTCTTTCCAAGTGAGAGCAGAAGAAAAAGAGACACCGAGAACATTGAGGGAAAATGAAGGGTTGATTTTTGTATTGTTGAGGATTAAGGAATAGTCCTCTGGAGGTTCCTGACGGGTAGTAAGATGGATAAATTGAGTTTTGGAAGCATTAAATGCAACAAGGTTTTCTCTACCCCAATTGGAAATAGTAGTTAGATCAGAAGAGAAGTATTTTATGGTTTCATTACATTTACTTTTGAGGGACTGCTGGCTGGGGCGTTCTGGAAAACTAATTGCGTGGTGTAAAGTAGAGTCGTCTGCATATAACTGGATGGGACTGGCTCTACAGTTGAGATCATTTATGAAAATTAGAAAGATAATAGGAGATAGGACAGAACCCTGAGGAACACCGGAGTTGATAGGATGTGGAAATGAGCGATGGCCGTCCACAACCGCAGCTATGGAACGGCCGGGAAGGAAATTAGAGACAAAGGCACAGTTGGAGGAACAGAAACCCAAGGAGGGCAGTTTGGAAATTAATTATTTGTGCCAGACTCTATCGAAGGCCTTCGATATGTCTAGTGCAACAGAAAAAGTCTCACTGAAGTCACGAAAGTTGGATGACCAAGAGTTAGTAAGATATGAAAGAAGATCACCAGTAGAGCGACCCTTAAGGAAGCCATACTGGCGATCTGAGAGAGATTATGAGAAGATAAATGTTTAAGAAATTTGGAAGCAAGAATAGTTTCAAAAACTTAAGATATACAAGAGATGAGAGCAATTTGACAATAGTTGGAGGGTTGAGAGCGGTCACCCTTCTTTGGGACAGGTTGAATGAGAGCAAACTTCCAGCAAGAAGGAAAGACGTTAGTAATAAGTCCAGAGAGGGTAGAAAGTATACATCTTTAGAAGAGATTAGGATATTAGGCATAAGTAGGAGAGAGGGGAGTGGAGAGGGTTGATGGGTTGATCACTACCAATTTTTGTTGTATGGTAAATAATTACGATGACTGTTTTTACTTGTGTATGCTTTCGTTAGACTTACTGTATATATGTTTACAATGGGGAGACCAGTTGATATTTGTTTACCATTTTTTTTTTCTATGTGATTGAGGGAGGCAAAAGGCAGAACTGCCTATAGCGAGTGGCTCCCCCATAGTTGAAAGAGTGACAGGGCAAAAATCAAGGGACGTTCGAGCCAAAATGCCTGGGCACACGGAGTTTGAAGCAATTTAAGTCATAGGAAGAGGGAAAGACTGATTCTGGGAGAGACTTCCAGAGCTCGCTGTTGAGTAGAAGAAAGACTGAGAGTAGCGTTTCACTGTCGGGTTGGAGAGTTGCACAGAGTAGGGGTGGGATTGAGTTGCAAGACGGGTACCACGTGCCCTACGTAAAGGAGGTGGTATACACTGGGAAAGCTCTGAGGAACACTGATTATTACAGTAGCAATGGAATAGCGAGAGAGATGCAACATTGCGGCGGAGAGAGAGAGATTGCAGAGAGTTGGTGAGTGGACGGGAGTTAATGATGGCCTTCCTTTCAACTTTGTCTAGGAGAGCGGTGTGAGAGGAACCTCCCCACACATGTGAACAATACTCAATACAAGGACGCACTATGCCCCTGTACAGAGCAAGAAGCTGTGCAGGGGAAAAGAACCCCCTAAGGCGGTTGAGCACACCCAGCTTCTGGGAGGCTGCCTTAGCAAGACTGGTAATATGGTCCTTCCAACTGAGAGCAGAAGAAAAAGAGACATCAAGAATTGAGAAAAGATGAACGATAGATTTTTGTATTATTGAAGAATAAGGGATAGTCCGCTGGGAGTTCCTTACGGGTAGATACAGTAGATGGAGAACTTGGGTTTTGGAAGCATTAAAGGTAACAAGGTTTTCTCTGCCCCAATTGGAGATAGTATTTAGATCAGAATTTAAGAGTTCTATGGCTTCATTACGTTTGTCGTTGAGGGATTGCTGGCTGGGGCGTTCTGAAAAACTAATGGAGTAGTGTAAGGTTGAGTCATCTGCGTATGAATGGATGGAAATTGAGGTACAGTTGAGGAGATCATTTATAAAAATTAGGAAGAGAATAGGAGATAGGACAGAGCCCTGAGGAACACCGGAGTTTATAGGGTGAGGAAGTGAACAATGGCCGTCCACAACCGGGGCTATGGAATGGCCAGAAAGGAAATTAGAGACAAAGGCACAGATGGAGGGATAGAAACCGAATGAGGTTAGTTTAGAAAATAGAGATTTGTACCAGACTCTATAGAAGGCCTTGGATATGTCTCATGCAATAGAAAAGGTCTCACCGAAGTCCCGAAAGGAGGATGACCAAGAGTTAGTAAGATATTAAAGAAGATCACCAGTAGAGCGACCCTTAAGGAAGCCATACTGGCGATCTGAGAGCAGATTATGAGAAGAGAAATGCTTAAGAAATTTGGAAGCAAGAATAGTTTCAAAACTTTAGAAAGACATGAGATAAGAGCAATTGGACGATAGTTGGACGACAAACGTAATGAAGCCATAGAACTCTTAAATTCTGATCTAAATACTATTTCCAATTGGGGCAGAAAAAACCTTGTTAACTTTAATGCTTCCAAAACCCAATTTCTCCATCTATCTACCCGTCAGGATCTCCCAGCGGACTATCCCTTATTCTTCAACAATACAAAAATCAACCCTTCATCTTCTCTCAATATTCTTGGTGTCTCTTTTTCTTCTGCTCTCATTTGGAAGGACCATATTACCAGTCTTGCTAAGGCAGCCTCCCAGAAGCTGGGTGTGCTCAACCGCCTTAGGGGGTTCTTTTCCCCTGCACAGCTTCTTGCTCTGTACAGGGGCATAGTGCGCCCTTGTATTGAGTATTGTTCACATGTGTGGGGAGGTTCCTCTCACACCGCTCTCCTAGACAAGGTTGAAGGGAAGGCCTTTCGTATCATTAACTCCCGTCCACTCACCAACTCTCTGCAATCTCTCTCTCTCCGCCGCAATGTTGCATCTCTCTCGCTATTCTATCGCTACTATAATAATCAGTGTTCCTCAGAGCTATCCAGTGCAATACCACCTCCTTTACGTAGGGCACGTGGTACCCGTCTTGCAACTCAATCCCACCCCTACTCTGTGCAACTCTCCAACCCAAGAGTGAAACGTTACTCTCAAACTTTCTTCTACTCAACATCTGAGCTCTGGAACTCTCTCCCAGAATCAGTCTTTCCCTCTTCCTATGACTTAAATTGCTTCAAACTCCGTGTGTCCAGGCATTTTGGCTCGAACGTCCCTTGATTTTGGCCCTGTCACTCTTTCAACTATGGGGGAGGCACTCGCTATAGGCAGTTATGCCTTTTGCCTCCCTCAATCACATAGAAAAAAAAAAAAAAAAAAAAGTTGGAGGGTTGAGAGCGGTCACCCTTCATTGGGACAGGTTGAATGTGAGCAAACTTCCACCATGAAGGGAAGACGTTAGAGGATAGACAGAGACGAAAGAGTTTGCCTAGGCAGGGAGTCAGCACGGAAGCACAGTTTTTGAGAACAACAGGAGGAACACCGTCCGGACCGTACGCCTTATTAGTATTAAGCCCAGAGAGGGTTGAAAGTACATCTTTAGAAGAGATTAGGATATTAGGCATAAGTAAGAGGGAGGAGGGTGGAGAGGGAGGAATAGCACCGGAATCATCCAAGGTGGAGTTTCTAGCAAAAGTTTGAGCGAAGAGTTTAGCTTTGTCAGAGGAAGAAGTGATGGTTGTGCCATCAGAATGGGAAAGGGGAGGGAAAGACAAGGAAGATAAATTGTTGGAGAGGTTTTTGGCTAGATACCAGAAAGCTTGGGAAGAGCTAGAGTTGGATAGTTCAGTGCATTTATTATTGATGAAAGAGTGTTTGGCAAGTCGAAGAACAGATTTGGCTTGATTCCGGGCAGAAACATAGGAAGAATGAGAGTCTTGAGCTTTAAGGCGTCGGCACCATTTGAATGCTTCCTCCTTATTGCGGACAGCAGTAGAACAGGCGTGAGTAAACCAAGATTTTTTAGCATTAGTCTGAGAGAAAGAGAATGGAATGTATGCTGCCATGCCCGATAGGATTACCTCGGTAATGCGTTCAGCACTCTCCGATGGTCCCCGGCCACGGAAGCAGAAATCTTTCCATGGGAAATCAAAGAAGTACTGCCGGAGAGCCTCCCAGTCGGCAGCGCCAAAGAGCCACAAGCGCCGCCGGCTAGGAGGATCGGGTGGCCGTACGGGAGATATAGGACAGTTGACAGAGATAATGAGGATACATGATGCGTTTTAGTTGTTGATTTTGACGATCATTAGACAATTATATGGAGTTTAGGAAGGACCTCTAGGAATCTAAGGGATCAACATAATTTATGGCTCTGACTCTCACACATCTTTCCTAAGCTGCATAAAATCGTCTAATGATAGTAACTTGCTCAACAAATTTGTTAATTGATGAGTTCTGCTAACAGGAAGAGTGTAAGGATTTAAAAGTTATCTGCAATCAAACACCAAGGGATGATATACAAAAAGTACAAAATAACAGATACATCGATGCACAAAAGAATTATAAATCACACAATAGTACTACAACAATACATATGTACAACTAGAATACTACAATCACAAAATAAAGAGGTTTTCATTTAGTTAACTTATAGCTGAATATGAAAGATATGAGTCACAAAGTTATCTGGAATCTCCCTTTGATGTAAAAGGTACATTTTCGCGTTTTCCTTTTGTGTACGTTCTCTAAATACAGTAGGCGAGTACTACATGCAAATGTTGGAGTGAGGATAATTTATTTCTCACTATTTAATCTTCTAAAATATGTCGAACCAAATTAAGTAGCAAAAATACAAGGATAGGTGATGGGAGTTTTGGTTTCCCAGAGGGGGAACATTACTAGAAGGCAAGAAGAGTCCTACAGTTAGAGACGAATTATGTAGCTATTTTTATTTTAGTGATCTCTCTGGCGTCGAAGGGAAAGTTGATGGTTTTTCTTGTTGCTTTTCTACTAGACTCTTCTTTCTTGGTGTCCTCACTCGTTTCTAGCTAAATTTGAATTTTCTCTTCCAGGGGCTTTGTGTCTTCTTAGCGTTTTGCACAGCATGGAGGCTAGGTATCGGAGCACTAGCATTTTTTTTCCTGGTGGTGTTGTTCTGCTTGGTGGCTAGGTATTGGACCACTAGCAGTACATGGTATTGGATTACATACAAGCTGTTGTTGACAAGAAGAATGAGCTGCAAGCCATAATGTTCTCCTATCTTTAGCACTTGCTGGTGTCACGAGCAGCAGCTCTGTCTTAGAAACAGAATCGCTGCTCTTCTCGTACGTAGCTGGCTGACCAAAACACTGAAGACTTTCTTGTCATTCAACCAAGGGAAGCCTGTCCTGTCGTATGACCAGGAGTCCAGTCTCGAACCTGGTGAGAATCCAGTCTTTAGACCTAGATGTGCTAGTCTTGCCCCTAGCTATCTTATCCTGGTCAGTTTGGCTGGGATGGTCTCTCCTTCTTCTGTTCAGTCCTGGTCGTTTCCCGTGGGAGCTAGAGAGGCATAGCGAATTGTTGTTTTTGGTTTTTGGGCCCTCTGACAGCACTCAGGGAAATGGTCTGGTCACGTGGGGGCACCTACGTGGATGAAGGGTGAGCTGGTCTTCTTGTCTTGGTGTTTTGGTATCCTTCTGGCACGATGTTGTTGGTGGTGCTTATGGTTGCAATTTTCATTGTGGGCATAGCAAATAGCCAAAACAACTGCTAAAATGCGTCATGATCCTCAAGAGGTTAAAGTGTAGGGTCTCGACCTGTCATTCTTCAGTGGGAGCTTTTGCAAGAACAAACTCAAATATATCTTGGTCATGTTTACCCTTTTAGTTATATGGCGCCATTCTGGGTAGCATTAGAGTTTATTTAACCCTTTGAGGATCATGCCGTGTTTTGACAGTTTATTCTGGCTGTCAATAGACGATTTAATACAGCTGAGGAAGGATCTGTGAACATTAAAAGGGTAAAGACTATTTTAAAAAATAAATCTGACTTCCATGTATCATTTCTAATCTAAATAGAATCGTCTTATGATAGTCAGAATAATCTGTCCAAAAGCGGCATTACTCTGAAGGAGTTAATGTATTCTTTCTATCATTATATTCGATGGGAATATCTGGGAGCCTTCTGTCACACACACACACACACACCTTCTGACAGCTGTTGTTAGGGCCGGGGATGATGGATATATTGAACCCTTGGAAAGACTGGGAGCCGTCTGTCTTAAACTCCAAGTCAAAGTTGAAGGACGGGCCCTGGAACATGACCGGACTCGGCATTAGATCGCCGCAGAATCTGAAAGGAAAGAAGAACGATTAATTTAATTTAAAGAGAGGTTTATAATATATATATATATATATATGAACAAAAACCATACTAACCTCCCCTTAAAGAGAGTCTGGGAAGGCGTTATTGTTAGTGTAGGAGACAAACTATAACACATTGCTCGAAAACGGCAAAGTCCAGCAAAATCCTCAACAATGATTGAACAACACATCAACATTGCCCACAAGATTTCGGATCAGACAGTGATAAAGCCGTCAGTACACTGACGTCATTGAGCTTGGATTCTGGCTAACACCAGACGATTTAATGGAGCTTTGAATTGAATTGAATTGAATTGAAATCTGTTTATTTAGCCTTTAGTATACAATACAATTTTGCTTACAAATGATTTGTTAAAAAACAAAAATATATAATAATAATACAAAAAAATAAGGCTGAGCTTTTTGAGAGATGTCTCTCTTAAAGGCACCTGGCTATAACTCGATCTATCAAAATGCAATTGTATATAATACACTTAGTCACAGCTATGTGCCCCGGGAACTACGTGTTGTAAAGATTTTGTCTAAATTCGAAAAGGGATGTATGTAGGCAAAATATAATAACATAAAACAAATTAAATTAATGGTGATTAACCCTGAGGTCACACTCACTTCCGACAGCTCACAGCTGAGTGTTCATTATCACAATTACCCATGTAATACCATTTACAAAAATTGAATATATATAACATACATTGTACAACTATTGACTTGATGTTCAAAGGCCATATTCGCAATTATACCCACAATTCGACACAAAGACACATACGCTTCCCTAACAGTATATGCCTAATTAGTAAAGGACATAAACTTTGTTGTGCATGGAATACACACTTACACCATTCATTTAGACCTATATATGAGAACATTTGTGAGAATCAAGGGGGTAAAAACCACTGAATTGACCACTTGCAAGTTTCAACCTATAAGGAAGTTGGAGCCGTTAACATCGATACTAAAACGAAATGCAATAATTATGTAGGTTTCTGATTGATAGAAAAGATGATTAATTTAGTTTAATGTATGTATAAATGATTCAATGAATCTAATCAATGGGGGCATACGCCGTGACAGCGCCTAGCCGCACTCACCCTTCGACTCCACCACGAAGGATCCCCCTGGGAGAGACCACAGGCAACTGACTGGCCCATATCATGTATTATGTCGCAAGATTAGTCGACTTGCCTCAGCTACGAGCTCTGTGGTCTTCCCCTAGGCCTTCTCCACCCAGGGTTGTATTCTGTAGAGACCACCTGGTGAGCAGGGTCAGCTTCAGGGAGGTAAATCACATGCCCATATAGCCAAAGTTGGCGTTCACGGACTATGCAACTAATATAACTTGGATCAGTTTCACGGAGTAGTCGCTGGTTTGAGATGTAATCATGCCACATGGTAGCCTATGATCCTGCAAAGACAATTTGTTCCAAAGGAGTTGGTGTGTCTCTTCAACTCACTGTTAAGTGTCCATGTCTCTCAACCATAAAATGAGACATGGTCACATGGAGCACCAGTGTCATGATGATCTACAGCTTCGTCCGTCTGCACAGGTATCAACAATTCCATATAATTTTGTTGAGTGAATCCATAACCCTATATGCGAAGATGAAGTGACCAATGATATCATGGCCCTATTCACCACTTTTATGGATCACGTTACGACGTTAGTTAGCCTAGATCTGTTGTCCTCAACACATGCATGAACAGATTTTTTTTTTGTTTTTTTTTTTTTCTATGTGAGTGAGGGAGGCAAAAGGCAGAACTACCTGTAGCAAGTGCCTTCCCCAGAGTTGAAAGAGTGACAGGGCCAAAATCAAGGGACGTTCGAGCCAAAATGCTTGAACACACGGAGTTTGAAGCAATTTAAGTCATAGGAAGAGGGAAAGACTGATTCTGGAAGAGAGTTCCAGAGCTCAGCTGTTGAATAGAAGAAAGATTGATAGTAACGTTTCACTCTTGGGTTGGAGAGTTGCACAGACTAGGGGTGGGATTGTGTTGCAAGACAGGTGCTACGTGCTTTACGAAGAGGGGGTGGTATACACTGAGAGAGCTCTGTCCCCCCCAAGGTTAAAAGAGTGATATAGACTCCAAATCTAGGTACATTAGACGTAATCTAGGTGTGTTGGAAAGAAGTGTGGTTTGCTTGTTAAGTGAGTGAAATGAATAGAAGGAGGAAGTGTTTGCGAGAGTAAGCTGGATTACTTTCTTTGTAGGTGAGGCACACCTACATAACTCAATTTCTCCATCTGTCTACTCGTCACCCCCTTCCAGAAAACTATGACTTGGTCTTCAACAACATATAAATTAACCCTTCATCTTCTCTTGATATTCTCGGTGTCTCTTTTCTTCTGCTCTCTATTGGAAAGTTAATATTACCACTCTTGCTAAAACAGCTTCCCAGAAGCTGGGTGTGCTCAACCGCCTCCGGGGGAACCTTACCCCTGCGCAGCTTGTTGCCCTGTACAGGGGTACAATGCGTCCTTGTATTGAGTATTGTTCACTCGTGTGGGTAGGATCCTCTCACACAGCTCTTCTAGACAAAGTGGAAAGGAAAGCCTTTTGTCTCATTTATTCACGTCCACTCACCAATTATCTGTAGTCTCTCTCTCATCGCTGCAATGTAGCATCTCTCTCACAAGCGGTTGACCACTATTTCAATAATCAGTGTTCCTCAGAGCTCTCTCAATGTTACCACCCCTCTTCGTAGAGCATGTAGTCTTCCAACACAATCCCACCCCTGCTCTGTGAAACTCTCCAACCCAAGAGTGAAACGTTATTCTCAATCTTTCTTCTATTCAACAGCTGAGCTCTGGAACTCTCTCCCAGAATCAGTGTTTCCCTCTTCGTATAACTTAAATTGCTTCAAACTCTGTGTCTCCAGGCATTTTGGCTCGAACGTCACTTGATTTTGGCCCCGTCACTCTTTCAACTCTGGGGAAGGCACTCGTCGGGGGCACTTATGCTTTTTGTCTTCCTCACTCACATAGACAAAAAAAAAAGCTCTGGAAGTATATTCGTCAATTTGTCTTTCCCTCATCCTACGGCTTAAATTGTCTCAAGCTTCGTGTGTCCAGACCTTTTGGCTCTAGCGTTCCTTGAATTTGGCTCTATGTAATTTTTCAACTTGGTGGGGGGGGGGGGGACTTGATACAGGCAGTTTTGCCTTTTGTCTCCTTCATACATATAGGAAATATACGGTGTGTTTATTTTCAATTGATGGTTAATCGTTATGTCCGCACCTTTGTTACCTAGTTATTTTGATATGTTTTGTTCCAAACATTGTGTCAAATATAAAAACATGGCAATATCAGGAAACATAGGCAGACCAAGTTTAATATATTTCCAGTAAGTATCGCGAAATCCGTTGCTAAAAGTATAAGGTTGGATTTACTGTCAGCTGAACACAAACAGACTATAGGGCATGAGGCAGGGTAACCCATTCCACCCGGGGTAACACCACCACAGGCCCCCAAACACAGACACACGGGGATCAACGACGCGGTACACAAATACCCTTGTCTACATTAAACTATTTTCTTTAGTTTAAGCCTTTCTGTACCAACGATGTCTTTCAAATTTTATTCTAGCTACTGTACAGTATATGTAGAAGATTTTGTGCAGTTTAAGAAGGATCTGTGGTAGTAAAAAGGGTTAAGAGATAGTTGGAAGCCTGTTAATTGCTAGAAGGCCTCTTTAATCTAAACTAAATCGTCAAATAGTTGCCAGAATATAATGAAAAGCACGTCGCCGGTGCAGAAGGGATTAATAGAAAACAATCTTTCTAAAACGGTGATTGTTAAGTGAGTATTATGCTTTCGGAAGAACATGTCTAGGAAATTTCAGTATATTCAGTAGATTCTCACGGATTATTGTCAGTCATTGGGATCACTATTCACACATAAAATATATAGTTTAGAGCCTATTTTGTTCAGACTTACAGTACCGGCGACGTCTTTTAGTTTAATTTCAGCTACATTTAGACGATTTTATGAAGCTTAGGTAGTTATATATAGTAGTTATAAGGATTAATTGATATAGTTCGTATTTTTTAACGGGTAGACCTCCTTACTAAGCTGAATATAACCGTCAAATAGTTGCCAGAATATAATGACAAAAATGTCACCGGTACTGAATGGGTTAAGGGGACAGTGGTTATATTTGTGGGCCTCTTTATTGGGTTAAGGGGACAGTGGTTATATTTGTGGGCCTCTTTATTGGGTTAAGGGGACAGTGGTTATATTTGTGGGCCTCTTTATTTATATATTCATTAAGGGGACAGTGGTTATATTTGTGGGCCTCTTTATTGGGTTAAGGGGACAGTGGTTATATTTGTGGGCCTCTTTATTTATATATTTGTGGGCCTCTTTATTTATATATTCATTATATTTGTGGGCCTCTTTATTTATATATTTGTGGGCCTCTTTATTTATATATTTGTGGGCCTCTTTATTTATATATTTGTGGGCCTCTTTATTTATATATTTGTGGGCCTCTTTATTTATATATTTGTGGGCCTCTTTATTTATATATTTGTGGGCCTCTTTATTTATATATTTGTGGGCCTCTTTATTTATATATTTGTGGGCCTCTTTATTTATATATTTGTGGGCCTCTTTATTTATATATTTGTGGGCCTCTTTATTTATATATTTGTGGGCCTCTTTATTTATATATTTGTGGGCCTCTTTATTTATATATTTGTGGGCCTCTTTATTTATATATTTGTGGGCCTCTTTATTTATATATTTGTGGGCCTCTTTATTTATATATTCATTTATTGTTATAATTTCCTCGCTAGACCTTCATCAAGATTAAAAAAACACACCCTAGTCCCCCTTCAAGATAAATTTGTACATTTTTCGATAGAAAAATATCCCACCCGAAGGCTGGTTTCTCTTAAAATTATAGGCTCGCTATCGCTCGCCAGGAAAACAAATCGACACCTAAAGGGCGCGAAAAGTCTTGATATTGGGACGAAAGGTTTTAAACTCGACAATCTAATGGGCTGAACGTCTTAAAATCTGAAAACTAATGGGGCTAAACATGAGGAAGAATGGGGACCAGAAAAACGTTCCATCTCCCCTTAAGCTGGCGAGATCTTGGTTTGGTCCCATCTGTATCACTCTACTATAACAACGTTTGTATGGTCAAATATGTTGTTAACCCCTTCAGATCTTGGTTTGGTCCCATCTGTATCACTCTACTATAACAACGTTTGTATGGTCAAATATGTTGTTAACCCCTTCAGATCTTGGTTTGGTCCCATCTGTATCACTCTACTATAACAACGTTTGTATGGTCAAATATGTTGTTAACCCCTTCAGATCTTGGTTTGGTCCCATCTGTATCACTCTACTATAACAACGTTTGTATGGTCAAATATGTTGTTAACCCCTTCAGATCTTGGTTTGGTCCCATCTGTATCACTCTACTATAACAACGTTTGTATGGTCAAATATGTTGTTAACCCCTTCAGATCTTGGTTTGGTCCCATCTGTATCACTCTACTATAACAACGTTTGTATGGTCAAATATGTTGTTAACCCCTTCAGATCTTGGTTTGGTCCCATCTGTATCACTCTACTATAACAACGTTTGTATGGTCAAATACGTTGTTAACCCCTTCAGTACCAGCGACATCTATTTCATTATAATTTAGCTATATTTAGACGGTTCTGTGCAGTTTAAGAAGGATCAGTGGTAGTAAAATTGGTTAAGGGAAATTGTTCGCAGCCTGTTTATTGTTGGAGGTCCATTTTAAGCTGACGGAAATCGTCTAATACTAGCCAGAATAAAGTTAATTGCACGTCACTCACGGGTACAGCAGGGGTTAAAGGGAGACGGTCACTCTTCTGGTCCCCTTTATCCCTTGTTTTAGTCCCATTATTTTTTAGATTTTTATACGTTCGGTCCATTTGTTTGGTGATTTTAAGACCTTTCGTTCCATTTCATTATACATTTAAAAGACCTATCGTGCCATTTAGATGTCGATTTTTTCCTGGCGAGCGATAGCGAGCCTGTAATTGTAAGAGGAACCGGCTTTCGGACCGGACATTTTTCTACCGAAAAATATACAAATTTATCTTGAGGGGGGGTCTAGGGGATGTTTTTCTAAGTTTGAGGGATGTCTAGCAAGGAAACTAAGAATTTATGAATGAATGAATTTATAGGCCAAACAACACAGTCAGTGTCCCCTTATTTACGAAAACCTGACAACAATATGATGCAGAGACATAGTAGTTTCATATTATGTCATTAGTTATTGAGACATGAGCTGCTAAGGGAGTCAAATATCCGCCAAGTTAAGGGGAGGCTGATGGACTGTTGAGGTTAAAGAGAGATGGGTCGTTTTTCTGGTCCCCTTTCTCCCTCGTGTTAAGACCATTTATTTTGAGATTATAAGACGTTTGGCCCATTTGTTTGGCGATTTTAACACTTTTCGCCCCATTTCATTGTCAACGTTAAGACCTTTCGTGTCATTTAGGTGTCGATTATTTCCTGGCGAGCGACAGCGAGCCTGAAATGTTAAGAGGAACCAGCCTTTGGCCGGGATATTTTTCTACCGAAAAATGTACACATTTACCTTGAAGGGGGGTCTAGGGGGTGTTGTCTAAGCTTGAGGGAGGTCTAACGAGAAAACTAAGAAATACAGGAATACATGAATTAATAGAAATACAGGAATACATGAATTAATAGAAATACAGGAATACATGAATTAATAGAAATACAGGAATACATGAATTAATAGAAAAAAAGATCCGTCTCTCCTTAACCATTTCAAGTTCCGATTACGCATTTATTTTCTGTTGTTTGGCTATTATCAAAGAGTTTATTCAGATTAGGATTGGTATATTAAAGTCAGAGAGTTAATTTGATCTCAAAATCGTATAATGATAGCCAGAGTAAACTGTCCAAGTGCGGCATAATAGTATAATGATAGCCAGAGTAAACTGTCCAAGTGCGGCATAATAGTATAATGATAGCCAGAGTAAACTGTCCAAGTGCGGCATAATAGTATAATGATAGCCAGAGTAAACTGTCCAAGTGCGGCATAATAGTATAATGATAGCCAGAGTAAACTGTCCAAGTGCGGCATAATAGTATAATGATAGCCAGAGTAAACTGTCCAAGTGCGGCATAATAGTATAATGATAGCCAGAGTAAACTGTCCAAGTGCGGCATAATAGTATAATGATAGCCAGAGTAAACTGTCCAAGTGCGGCATAATAGTATAATGATAGCCAGAGTAAACTGTCCAAGTGCGGCATAATAGTATAATGATAGCCAGAGTAAACTGTCCAAGTGCGGCATAATAGTATAATGATAGCCAGAGTAAACTGTCCAAGTGCGGCATAATAGTATAATGATAGCCAGAGTAAACTGTCCAATTGCGGCATAATAGTATAATGATAGCCAGAGTAAACTGTCCAAGTGCGGCATAATAGTCAAAGGGTTTAAGAATCAAGTAGCTTAAAGGGGTAAACACTATCTCAATTAACCTCTGAAGTGCGCATGGGGGTAATTGGAAACGTCCCCCTGTGCTGACGTATTTGAGGTGTTTCCGTCACTAAAATATTCATTGTGCCATTAATAGCATTAATACTAATCCATATGCGCCTATTATGGGTTGATTATAAAGGTATTAACCTGAAACAACAATAAAACGAGTGAAAACAGCGTTTGTATCGTATAAATACGATAGAATATGACTCTTTTGTGATCTCTTATGTCTCTGTGACGTCATAATCTCTCCTACAGAACGACGTAGGACGAGTAGATCGTATATTATAAGATTGTAAATAAGTTAAGTTATAAAAGGCCTAATATGCTATTAAGCAATATTGCCATGGTCTTATGTAGTATATATGAATTTATCGTATATATTAATATAATTTATCGTATAGAGCAACCTAAATGCGGTACGATAATTTGGGCTCCTGGCGGTTTGCCAAGGCAGCAAGGTGTGCTTTTGAGGTACGTCAGAGCCTTCACGAACACCAACCAGTTAACATCTAATTTTCCGCCCTCAGTTGATCGTGCTTTTGTGCCTCTAATCACAATACACATACAGCAATACACACAGCTACACCATCACGACGCTCTCATCGACATCATGACTGACTGATAGATAAGCATAATATTCATGTCCATTCCCATGTAATCATTTATTCTTTCTTTAACTTGACTCGTGTCTCGGGACCGAAGTCTCGTTCCCCATTGTCCACCACCATATTGGGTAAAACGTTCTCCCTTGCCTCATTGCCACGTGGAACTATTGGTGAGTTAATTCCTGGCTAATATTAACCCTTATAACCTTACCCTATAATTATATACATTTATTATGTGAGACCTTTGGATATAAATTAGCTTGTTTCAGATTGAATTCAATTTAGATATAGAGTATTCATTTAGATTGATTTTATTTGATTCATTATAGCTTAGTAATATTTAACTTCCATTGATAGTTTGCCACAATGGTGCCCAGACCCGGGAATTAGCTACCAGTAAGGGATTTTAAGGCAATGAACAAGGGGACATATAACAGGATGCAGGAACAACTCTATGATAAACTGGCAAGGCTAGCCAAGCGATGGTTAGAGCCGGAATGCAGGGTCACATCATTGCACCTGCCCAAGTCCTGCTTCCCCCCATCATCTTTCCCCAATAATTTTCTTTTCCATTTCAGACTTCCTGTGACATATGACCTGACCTATAACATTTTCTTGTTCAATATGATCCATTAGTAGGTATTGCTATTTAGTGTACTATTTGTTCTCCATAACATAGAAGTCCGCAGGTTGGCGTCTCTTAATTAGACTATTGATTTGCCGTTGTCCTTGTAACGTAACATTTAGATACATAGCCTATAGGCTCACATGCAAAATGGATAAAGACCATAAAGAGACACCGTCTAGTGGGGTGCTAAGCAAAGCCCCTAAAAATCAAAGGGCGGGACTTCGGGGAGTGTTAAATAGGCTAATTGTGGACTTAAACACTTTCATCACTACTGCTGATCTAGAGGAATTGGAGGCTAGATTAGATAACGTCCAGGCTACCCACGGTCGTATTACGGCTCTGAGTGAGGTGATTGTGGCTGACATGATAGAGGAGGAAGAGATAGTTACAGAGTGTGATAATCGCGCCCTCTATGACGAACCTGTCTTTAGAGCGAAGCGCCTATTACAGCGTGCTGTCGCAAGTAAGAAGGGAGGCGATAATGAGGCCCATAGAAGGGCTGACCCAAAACATACTGTACACCTCCCAAAGCTCAATCTTCCTACATTTGGGGGCAAGTTAACCGAGTGGTTAGCTTTTTGGGACGTATTTCGATCTACGGTTCATGAATCCTCTTTGGATAATGTCCGCAAGTTTCACTATCTGAAGGGACAAATGGAAGGAGAGGCCTTACATTTAATAGAGGGTTTTGCAGTAGTAGGTGGTAGTTATCTTGAAGCGGTACACTTATTAGAGTCCACATACGGGGATAGAGAGCAGTTGAGGATGGCCCATGTCGTTGCCTTGTTGGGGCTCGCAGAACCACAGTATAAGGTTGATGAGTTGACAAACTTCAGGGCAAATATGGAGTGCCATACTCGATCGCTAGATACCCTAGGGCTTACCACGCAGGAAATGATAGTCATTATCTTGCGTCAGAAGCTTCCTATGGCAATACTTGATAAGGTAAGATCATTTGAGCTGGGGGAATTCAAAACTCAGTTCAGTAAGGAGATCAATAATCTACAGTTGAACAAAGGGAGAATGTATGTGTCGGGAGGGAGTGAGAATGTGGAGAAGAGGGGAACAGTAAGCATGACAGTGGGGACTAAAGTAAAGAAAGAGGGTGTGTATAAGAAACCTGCTCAGATTCTATGTAAGCTATGTAACAACAAACATAAATGGAGTTTCTGTGTAAAATACCCGACAAATGAGACAAAACTAGCACAGGCGAGAAGATTGAAGCTATGTGTAGGTTGTCTAAGTGGGGAACATGGTAAGCAGGGACAATGTACTGCTACATACTTAAGGCCCTGTCGGCACTGCAAAGGACATCACTTTGATAAGTTGTGTCCTACTGCAGATAAAGTCAAAGACGTCAAAAATGAGGGTACTACAACTGTGGCACTAGGTAGCACGCAAGACACCACTATATTGCCCACAATACAGATTCCCATGGAAGGTAATGACATTAACAAAGTTTGTCGGGTACTTCTAGATCAAGGGTCTCAACGTTCCTTTATAAAGAGGTCCGTACTAGTGGGACTGAAGCACCGAATCGTAGGGGCTGAGACTCTTCGATTACAGGGCTTCACAGGGGTTACTGATAAACAAGACTACGAGATAGCGGAGATTTCATATTTCTATCGTAAAAACCGGTACTTTATGACTTGTATCGTAGTAGACACCCTACCAGAATATGTATCTGTGGGTGTGAAGAAGGTGGAACACGCATTACGTAGCAAAGGGGTTAACTTGTCAGATCCCATGGGAAATCAGAGTGAGGTGCATGTTCTACTTGGTGTGGATCATTATTATGAAGTAGTATACCCTGGATTTAAAAAGATGTGTGGTGTAATTTTAATCCCCACTAAATTTGGATACTGCATGAGCGGAAAGGTGCATACTACACAGTCAAAGGTCCTGGTCGACACGGTCTCGATATATAGAGTCAATGTAACCGCGGCAGAGGAGTTGGGAAGGGAGGATTCCCAACCTAGTGACCCTAAGATGGCTGCCGAGTTCGACCTGGAACGACTGTGGAGATTGGATCACATAGGCATTAATCCTATGGAGACTGATTATGACTCGGAAGTTGCGCTACAAAGGTTTGACGAGTCTGTGTGCTACTGTGCCTCAGACAAGCAATATAAAGTTAGTTTACCTTGGAAGAACAGTGAGATAAGCCTACCTACCAACTATGGTTTGGCATTAGGTCGCTTGCGCGCATTGCAGCGGAAATTGTCTAACGAACCGAGCACGCGCCAGGCGTATGACGATGTATTTCGGAGTTATGAGGATAGGGGTTTTATTGAGAGAGTCGATGTCAAGGAACCGTGTAAGAAGGGTAGGGTTCACTATCTGGCCCATCATGGGGTAAAGAAAGACAGCGTCACCACACCAATACGGGTGGTGTATGACTGTTCTGCCCACCAAGGTCAACAACCCAGTCTGAATGACTGCCTGTTGACAGGTCCGTCCATGGTGTCGGACCTGTCCCAACATCTATTGCGGTTTAGGCTGGGAAAGTACGCCTATACCAGTGACATCGAGAAAGCATTCTTGATGGTCAAGCTAAAGGAGGAAGATAGAGATGTTACCCGCTTTCTTTGGTTCAGCGACATTAGCGACTCTGAAAGTCCCATCATAATATACCGTTTTCGGGTTGTACTCTTTGGGGCCACTTGCTCGCAGTTTTTGTTAAATGCCACAATCAGAAAACATCTAGCTGACACTCATGAGGACACAAGTAAACTATCTCGCGGATTATACATTGACAATTTGCAGGGTACTAGCGATAGTCAAGATGATTTGTTGTATGCATACTGGCAAGCACGCAGATTGTTTGCGGATGCACATCTATTTCTCCGCGAGTGGGTTACTAATAGTGAAGATCTTCAGAGTTTAATACAGGTGGATGGTACGGCATCTCTTAACCAGGAAAAGTCCAGAAATTTGGGGATGATCTGGCAACCTAAACATGACATACTAACTTTTCAAACAAGGTCTTTTGCTCAGCAGACAGGAGCGCACACAAAAAGAAGTCTGTTGAGCAAAGTTGCGCAATTTTTTGATCCTTTGGGTCTAGCATTACCTGTTACCATAAGAGCTAGGATTCTAATGCAGGAAGTTTGGAGACGTAAAATAGGATGGGATGACAGTTTGCCCGAGGACCTGAATGACCATGGGACATTGTTGTTGAATGAATATGCCATCCTATGTACTAAACCTATACCTCGTAAAGTGGCGGCGTTCGGTGACGTTACGTTACACACGTTTTGCGATGCTAGCGCCACGGCATACGGGGTAGCCATATATGTTGTTACTTCATTTGGGGCACATTTAGTTACAGCCCGGGACAAAGTAGCCCCGGTTAAGAAGGTAACTATCCCTAAAATGGAATTGACTGCCATGCTGCTATTAGCATGTCTGGTGCAACATGTACGCGCAGCATACGAGAGCGAATTAAATATTGAAATCGTTCACGTATGGTGCGATAGTCAGGTCGCACTCAACTGGATACATAGCAAGAAGTCTCTGCCAGTTTATGTGCGGAATAGGGTAGATGAGATTAGAGCCCTTTTGCCAGACGTTGCTTATCATTATGTAAATACAAAGGAAAACCCTAGTGATCTCATAACTAGGGGTATAACGGCTAGCCAGTTAATGAAGTCCGAATTGTGGTGGCATGGTCCAAAGTGGCTGCTCCATGAAAGTGAATGGACGATATGGCATGCTGTTGGTGAGGGACTTCTGCCACTGGAAACAGTGGCAGTTACAGCCCAACCAAATGAGCCACCGGGTCCTATCATGAAGTGGGCAAGATTCGGTGACTATAATAAACTAGTCAGAGTTGTAGCTTGGGTGTTGCGATATGTATCCAATCTCAAGCTTAAAGTAACGGGCCAACTCTGCAACAGGGGTCACAACATTGATGCTCGTGAATTTAAAGCAGCTGAAGTAACTTTGATCAAATGGGTTCAAGTAGAAACCTTTTCCAATGAATTAGAATCCTTGAAAGGCTCGAATAAGACATTAATGCCTAATATAGTGCGTCAACTAAGGTTGCACCTAGACAATGGCCTCATCAGGTGTGAGGGTCGCCTGAAGTGGTCGGGTGTACCAGACGGCACAAACCGACCTATACTTATGCCAACAAGACATCACGTTACTGATCTATTGATCATACGTGCACATAGGGAAGTAAAACACTACGGGGTATGTCATATTATATCAAATTTACGTCTCATATGGTGGATACCCAGAGTTCGACAAGTAGCTCGACGCGTAGTGAGAAAGTGTGTAATATGCCAGAGACGAAAGGGTAAACCATATGCAACTGGACCAGCTCCACCTCTACCTGAATGCCGTGTAAAGCACGTAGAACCTTTCCAAGCGGTAGGATTAGATTACACAGGGGCATTGAAGACGAGGGAGCATGAGAAGGTTTATATATTATTGTTTACCTGTGCGACGTCTCGAGCGGTACACCTAGAACTATGTGATAATATGTCTAGCGAAGAATTTATGCTGGCGTTTAGACGGTTTTGTGCCCGTCGTTCATTCCCTCAACTCATTCTTAGCGACAATGCTCCCACTTATGTCCAAGCATCAAAATATCTAAAGGATATGAGTAGTGATCCTACTATCATCACTTTTTTGGGAGAGAAGAAGTGCGAATGGAGGTTCATTCCAGTTAAGGCACCTTGGTTTGGTGGCATGTGGGAACGGTGTGTCGGCATAGTAAAGTCAGGACTAAGAGCGGTTGTAGGACGTGCTCTATTAAAGAAGAGTGAGTTGACGACAGTCCTCACAGAGATAGAGGCAGTCGTGAATGATCGCCCGCTTACATATGTGTACACCGACCTGCAAGAACCACTACCATTAACGCCAGCTCACTTGCTATATGGAAAACCATTGACTGCGTTTCCATCTGATTTTCAGTCCATAGTAGAGTTAGAGGATCCCTCGTTGTACTCTGCGGTAGCGGTGTCTAAGAGATACCAGTATATATCCAGGATAATCGAGGATTTTAGGAAACGGTGGATTAGTGAATATCTGCTAGCATTGAGGGAAAGGAGTGTTACTCCCTCTGGTAGACCAACGGCCCCTACAGTTGGTGACGTTGTTTTAATTAAAGAAGATAGTCCTCGTTTATACTGGAAATTAGGCCGCGTATTGGAGGTATACAAGGGGGCAGACTCTGTAGAGCGGGTGGCGCTATTAAAGACAGCCACTGGAAATACTGTTCGTCCTATCGCACGTTTGTACGCTTTGGAGCTCGATTCGGCATTGCAATCTGAGGCTCCACCTGTTATTGCTGGGTCCGAGAATTCTCTAAGGAACGACTCGCCTCTTACTGATGGTGATCATTCTCGGACCGGGACGCGTCCCAGACGCGCTGCTGCTGGCGCCGTCGACTTGTGGCGTCAGAAGATAGCCTCTGGGCAACTTTAGGTTTAAGGTGGGGTTCAGGTCTTTTTTGTGGGGGGAGTGTATCGTATAAATACGATAGAATATGACTCTTTTGTGATCTCTTATGTCTCTGTGACGTCATAATCTCTCCTACAGAACGACGTAGGACGAGTAGATCGTATATTATAAGATTGTAAATTAGTTAAGTTATAAAAGGCCTAATATGCTATTAAGCAATATTGCCATGGTCTTATGTAGTATATATGAATTTATCGTATATATTAATATAATTTATCGTATAGAGCAACCTAAATGCGGTACGATAATTTGGGCTCCTGGCGGTTTGCCAAGGCAGCAAGGTGTGCTTTTGAGGTACGTCAGAGCCTTCACGAACACCAACCAGTTAACATCTAATTTTCCGCCCTCAGTTGATCGTGCTTTTGTGCCTCTAATCACAATACACATACAGCAATACACACAGCTACACCATCACGACGCTCTCATCGACATCATGACTGACTGATAGATAAGCATAATATTCATGTCCATTCCCATGTAATCATTTATTCTTTCTTTAACTTGACTCGTGTCTCGGGACCGAAGTCTCGTTCCCCATTGTCCACCACCATATTGGGTAAAACGTTCTCCCTTGCCTCATTGCCACGTGGAACTATTGGTGAGTTAATTCCTGGCTAATATTAACCCTTATAACCTTACCCTATAATTATATACATTTATTATGTGAGACCTTTGGATATAAATTAGCTTGTTTCAGATTGAATTCAATTTAGATATAGAGTATTCATTTAGATTGATTTTATTTGATTCATTATAGCTTAGTAATATTTAACTTCCATTGATAGTTTGCCACAGTTTGGATGGTCAAAATCGGAGATATAGCCCGCGAGTTGTATAATGTATGGGTGAGGCAATCTGCTTTCCCGCCAATTTCCCCCAAGGCCACTGAGACACAGTCGATCGATACTCTCTCTCTCTCTCTCTTGCACTCGCTTGCTATCAGTGATGACCACACCCTCCAATCGGATTTCTAATGCACGAAAATATACCTCAGTAAGGGAATAACAGGGAATAGATAACTGAAGGAGAGGAGGAAAGTGGGGAAGGAGGGGAGGTAGAGGACTGAGATTTTGCATGGCCCAGGGGCCAAAAAAAAAAAAAAAAAAATTTTGTTTTTTTTTTTTGTTTTTTTTTCGATGTCAAAAGTTGATTTTTTTTTTCTCTGACTCTTAAGAGTCTCCCTGCAGTGCGCCGGGGGAACTCTTAAGAGTCTCCCTGCAGCTCCCGGGTTAACTTAACCTTGTTACTTTTTTATTTTTGTTTATTTTTGTATTTTATTTTTGGTGCCAGACGGCGTAATTCACGAGAAGGAGTGAACATTAGGCGTTTGTCACGAATCGCTAGGTCAAGTTACCTGGGCTTGACATCTACCAATAACATTTGGCGGGTGCCCAACTCCGAAAGGAGTTGAAGTAGGGGAGCTATCCCCCCGCCAAAGGCGGCTTTCTAGGGCCTTTCCTAGCTGATGCTGAGAGGATTGGGTTCTAGTCATGTGGTGATGGGCTGGTCTATCAGAGTGAGAGCTGAGCGATCTCTGCCATACCCATAGCTTACTCTGACTGTTCCTTTTACTTATATATCTTCTAGATCTCAAGTGACGGCGTCTTTTCCGTGGATCGACCTCCCTACTGCCAACCTAAAAGTTGGCAGATTGGGAGCCAAAGCATCACATTTTTCCCTTGCCCCTCAACTTTCCCTTCATAATTGCTGAGGGGCACAGGGCCTTGGGTGGGGCTTTGGTTTCCCGGGCGTTTCCGCGCCCTCCTCAGCTCCCTGCCTTAGAGTGGCTTCGGTCACCTGGGTTTTGTTAGTGGTAAGCAGGGAGGGTTTTGTGGGGGCGCTCTATGGCCTTGGCCTTGCTCGGGACCTTGGGGCTGTTCGGCCAGGCAGCCTGGGGAACAACAACAACAACAACAACCAATAACATTTTGACAGAGCGGGCTGATCTACCAACCCTTTGATCAGCAGCCGACGCTCTACTAACTATGCCACGGCTCGTGCTTTCATATACCCTTCCTAATCTTCATAAAATCGTCCAATAATAGCCAGAAAAAAAAGTGTCAAAAGGCGTCATAATCCTCAAAGGGGTAGCTTACTTAATTTCTCTGCCATGGAGGTGATTCAGCTTTACATAGTCTAAACAGGGACTTTGTGCGGGTTGTAAATTGAAGAACACAACCTCCAGCGTAACCATTCTCGTTGTCTGGAGAGAGAAAAGTTGTTATAGTCCATTCATATATTTATTCAAAAGAGGCTCGCAGCTTTATTATAAATACTTTATTAGAGACAATGCAAGCCTATGGAATCCTTATACTGGTCTCATGGATAACCCGTTGTGGGACAATCATTGTTATCACATTTATAAAACCTGATATTACCAAAAACAACTCACAAGTCCCCTCACTTTTAGAGCTCCCTTGGACATCCTCACTGTTTATCAACATCTTCATTGTGGAGTATAATCTATATATAGTATACCCCCCCGCTGGCAACATGGATGACGGTCATAAGGAGTGAAGGGGGGCAGCAGCCCCCCCCCCCCCCTCACACAACCCTTCTTGTATCCCACAGTGGAATTATGCCTAGAACCAAGAAAGCACTCATTTCTCAAAATCTGGAGGTTAAGAGGGAGGTAGTCACTTTTTGTGGACCTCCTTCTCCCTTATGATTATTATATTTATTTTGAGATTTTAAGAAGTTTATTCCGTTAGTTTGGCGATTTTGAGACCGTTTACTCCATTTTGTTGTCAAAATCTAGACCATTCGTGCCTTTTAGGTGTCGATTCTTTCCTGGCGAGCGATAGTGAGCCTGTAATTTTAGAAAGAACCGGCATTGGCCGGGACTTTTTTCTACAGAAATATTTACAAATTTATCTTGAAATGGGGTATAGGGGGTGTTTTCGTAAGCTTGATTGAGGTATAATAAGGTCCAAAATAAATTAATAAATAAGTATAAAGACCAAAAAGCATGCACTACCCCCTTAAAACATGGACAATAGGGGGTGAGCCTCTTCTGAACATAGAGGTTAATGGTGAAGATCTTCAGCCTACCCATAATGGATGGACTATAGTATATTTACATATCTACATCCCTACATATCCTCTTCAAACCCAATCACTCTACTTGCACACTCTACTTTTATTATTTTTATTTTTATAAATGGGTGAGGGAGACACAAGGCAGAACTGCCTGTAGCGAGCACCTCCCCGAGAGTTGAATGAGTGACAGGGCCAAAATCAAGGGACGTTCGAGCCAAAATGCCTGGACACACAAAGTTTGAAGAAATTTAAGTCATAGGAAGAGGGTAACACTGATTCTGGGAGAGTGTTCCAAAGCTCAGCTGTTGAAAAGAAGAAAGACTGAGAGTAACGTTTCACTCTTGGGTTGGAGAGTTGCACAGAGTAGGGGTGGGATTGTCTTGCAAGACGGGTACCACGTACCCTACGTAGAGAAGGTGGTATACACTGTGAGAGCTCTGAGGAACACTAATTATTGTAGTAGAGATAGAATAGCGAAAGAGATGCATCATTGCGGCGAAGAGAGAGAGATTGCAGAAAGTTGGTGAGTGGACGGGAGTTAATGATACGAAAGACCTTTCTTTCTACTTTGTCTAGGAGTTTGGTGTGAGAGGATCCTCCCCACACATGTGAACAATACTCAATACAAGGACGCACTGTGCCCCTGTAAAGAGCAAGAAGCTGTGCAGCGGTAAAGAATCCCTTGAGGCAGTTGACCACACTCATCTTTTGGGAGGCTGCCTTAGCAAAACTGGTAATAATTACGGTCCTTCCAAGTGAGAGCAGAAGAAAAAGAGACACCAAGAATATTGAGAGAAGATGAAGGATTGATTTTTGTATTGTTGAAGCATAAGGGATAGTCCTCTGGGAGTTCCGGACGGGTAGTAAAATGGAGAAATTAGGGTTTAGGAAGCATTAAAGGCAACAAGGTTTTCTCTGCCCCAATTGGAAATAGTACGGTAGATAGATCAGAAGATAAGTGTCCTATGGCTTCATTACGTTTGTTTTTGAGGGATTTCTGGCTGGGGCGTTCTGAAAAACTAATTGAGTAGTGTAAGGTAGAGTCGTATGAATGGAACAGACTGGAGGTACAGTTGAGAAGATCATTTATGAAAATTAGAAAGAGAATGGGTGATAGGACAGAGCCGTGAGGAACACCGAAGCTGATAGGATGAGGAAGTGAGCGATGGCCATCCACAACAGCAGCTATGGAACGGCCGGAAAGGAAATTAGAGACAAAGGTACAAATAGAATGATAGAAACCGAAGGAGGGTAGTTTAGAAAATAAAAGATATGTGCCAGACTATCGAAGGCCTTCGATATGTCTAGTGCAATAGAAAAGGTCTCACCGAAGTCCCGAAAAGAGGATTACCATGCACTCTACTTGTGCACTCTACTTAAGCACTTTACTTGCTCACCCTACTTGATCACTTTACTTGCTCACTCTATTTGCGCACTCTACATGCTCACTCTACTTGATCACTCTACATGCTGACTCTACTTGCACACTCTACTTACGCCTTCTGCTTACGCTTTCTAATTACACACTATACTTGCACACTGTACTTATGCACTCTACTTCCACCCTCTACTTACACACTCTACTTGCGCACTCTACTTCCACCCTCTACTTGTTCACTCTGCATACACACTCTACTTGCGCCATCTACTCACGTACTCTACTTACCGAGGTTCCTCTAATGCTGCATCTGAAGTTATTGGGGTAATTGCTGATACCAAAGTTAGGTGATGACCAGTAATAAATACCACCGAACTGTTGGATTATGCAGGGGGCTGACGGTGTGGCAGAGGTCGTAGTGGTCGTTGTTGATGGTGTAGTGGTGGTGCTGGTAGTAGTTGTTGTAGTGGTGGTGGTGGTGGTAGTTGTTGTGGTTGTGCTGGTAGTGGTAGTGGTGGTGGTAGTAGTAGTAGTGGTTGTTGTAGTGCTAGTGGTGGTTGTAGTAGTAGTGGTGGTGGTAGTAGTAGTGGTGGTTTTAGTGGTAGTGGTGGTGGTGGTAGTAGTAGTAGTTGTGGTAGTGGTGGTTCTAGTGGGGGTAGTGGTAGGGGTGGTTGTAGTGCTAGTGGTAGTAGTGGTTGTCGTTAATATGTCAGACAAATATATAAACTCCGTCAGACAATGTTCAAAAGGTACAATAACAATAACAATTTATGAATAAAATTGTGTATACATGAAGGTCAAAACTATACAGACTATTAATGGAAAAGCAAGTACCATCCCAAAACAAATCCAGATAGTTATAATTGCATAAAGAAAACCATAGGGGGTCCACAAATGTTTATATGTGACTGTACTACTGAGAAAAGCCGTCACTAGATAAAACTGGTTCCGAATATGAGATAATGTTATAGCATATCATAATTTATATGAGATAATGTTATAGCATATCATAATTTATATGAGATAATGTTATAGCATATCATAATTTATGAGATAATGTTATAGCATATCATAATTTATATGAGATAATGTTATAGCATATCATAATTTATATGAGATAATGTTATAGCATATCATAATTTATAGATCTAAACCTTAAAGATTATGACGCGTGTTGACAGTATATTATGACTGTCATTAGACGATTTCATTCATATCAGTAAGGGTATATAGAACGTCAGAGGGTTAATTGCGATGGTTTTTATCCTTGCAATGCCCACAGATCCTTCCTAAGCTGAATATAATCGTCTAATGATAGCCAAAATACACAGCTAAAGCACGTCATAATATCCAGGGGTTGACCTCTGCTGTACTATGGCGCCATTATCACTTTTTTTCTGGTAAACCATAGACGATTTTATTCCACTTAGAAAGACCTCTAGAAAGCAAAGGGAAGAAAGTAAATATTAATTTACCCTAGACTCCCACAAATACCTTCTATGAAGAATAAAATCACCTCATGGTAGCCAACAAAAAATGGAATGGCGATACAATTGACACTAAGTCAATGATTGTTGCTAGATAAATGACTGCTACTAAATATATAACTTATGCTAAATCAATAACTGCTGTTAAACAGTGAATACTACTAAATCAAAAACTGCTGTTAAACAGTGAATACTACTAAATAAAAAACTGCTGTTAAACAGTGAATACTACTAAATCAATAACTGTTGTTAAACAGTGAATACTACTAAATCAAAAACTGCTGTTAAACAGTGAATACTACTAAATCAAAAACTGCTGTTAAACAGTGAATACTACTAAATCAATAACTGTTGTTAAACAGTGAATACTACTAAATCAAAAACTGCTGTTAAACAGTGAATACTACTAAATCAAAAACTGCTGTTAAACAGTGAATACTACTAAATCAAAAACTGATGTTAAACAGTGAATACTACTAAATCAAAAACTGCTGTTAAACAGTGAATACTACTAAATCAAAAACTGCTGTTAAACAGTGAATACTACTAAATCAATAACTGCTGTTAAACAGTGAATACTACTAAATCAAAAACTCCCACTTAATCAATGACTGCCACTAAATCAGTGAAAACTACTAAATCAATGAAAACTACTAAATCAATGACTCCTACTAAATCAATGACTCCTACTAAATCAATGACTGCCATTAAATCAAAACTGCTCCTTAATCAGTAAATACGTATGGCACGAATAGTCTTAATGGGGGTTATACATGTGGGGGGATGGGGTCCAAAAACACCTCTTAAGCCTTTCTTCAATATGGTTACCATTAGACGATTATATTAACCCTTTTAAGATAAGGTGACGCATTTCTGTTTTTTTTTTGTATTATTATCAGACGATTATATATAGCTTAAGAAGGTTTGTGAAAAAACATTGTGTTTCCACGCAATAGTTCGTTTTCACAAACTGGCGAATGTCTGTTTGACCATATCAGTGTCATAGTCAGATACATAAAAATGCGTGTTTTGGAGTTTATAATTTTGGTATCTAATGCTTGAAACTTCTTATGAAATTGGTTGTGTGAAAGTGTGTCAGTCTGCCTCCGCCACTCCAGGTATCATGCGTGTTGCACCTGATTGCATTCCTTCCCCCTTAGCTACATATAATGTGTCATTAATTGTGTACAGTCCTGATCATGAATACTTGATTACCTTATAATGGTAAACACTATATTATGAACATTGACTAGTGAATCGCAGTAATTTGTTCTTTGTTGCTAGGGTAGTTTATCGTAATTGTTCGTCAGTATATACTAATTAACACCTTATTGGCGGGCTAGGCGGTCTATTTGACCGTACCGCACAGCGGGGGGGTTTTACCCTAACTAGGGTTGTTTACGTGATCATTTTCATGCCTAAATAAGACCCAGAGCGTAAAACAAATATCTATCCCTGAAAGGGCGTAAACAGAGCTTTCCAATGACACCCGAACCATCCTTGTACGACCACTGGTTCTCTTGCAACGATCGTGCAACACGAGTGCAAAAACCCTGAAATAAGGTAATTTCCTTACATAATTCCCTGTGTAGCGAGTGAGAAAGGAGGGGGGAAAGTAGAATACAGTTCAGTATGTCCACGATGGTCGTGGGGAGCGGTCATAAGGTTACTACGCTCGTCCCACCGCTCAGCTCTCTTTCTCAGCAACATTACGTGCTGAAAATGGCACTCGACAGCTGTCGTGCACCGCCACATAGTCCAAATTTATTTCACTTGACATATGTTGCGCGCCGCCAATAAGGGGAAGGGGGAGGTAGTCACTTTTGCTGAACCTCCTTCTCCTTTATGTTTAGCATTTTTGTTTTGAGATTTTAAGACGTTCGTTCCGTTAGTTTGGAGATTTTTTCTTTGTCAATATTAAGACCTTTCGAGCCATTTAGATGTCGATATTTTTCCTGGCGAGCGATGGCGAGCCTGTAGTTTTAGGAGGAATTAGCCTTCGGCCAGGACATTTTTCTACGGAAAAATGTACAAATTTGTCTTGAAAGGGAGTCAAGGGGGTGTTTTTTTAAGCTTGATGGAGGTCTAGCGAGGAAACTAAAGAATAGATAAACAAGTGAATACAGTATATAGACAAAATACTGACCACTATCCCCTTAACCCTTATTTAGCGGGCTAGGTGGTCTATTTGACCGTAGCGCCCAGCGTTTTTTTTTTACCCTAAATAGGGTTGTTTCCGTGCTAATTTTCATGCCTAAATAAGACCCAGAGTGTAAAACAAGTATCTATCCCTGAAAGGGCGTAAACAGAGCTTTCCAATGACACCCGGACCATCCTTGTACGACCACTGGTTCTCTTGCAACGATCATGCAACACGAGTGCAAAAAACCTAAAATAAGGTAATTTCCTTACATAATTCCCTGTGTAGCGAGTGAGAAAGGGGGGAGAAGGGTGGGATACAGTTCAGTAGGTCCACCGCGGTGGTGGGGACCGGTCATAAGCTTACTACGCTCGCCCCACCGCTCAGCTCTCTCTCTCAGCAACATTACGTGCTGAAAATGGTGCTCGACAGATGTCGTGCACCGCCACATAGTCCAAATTTATTTCACTCGACATATGTCGCGCGCCACCAATAAGGGGTTACGACACAAATCCTTGCTCAATAGTATCAAAGTAGGTAAGAGGTAATAATTGTAAACAATCTTAAAGTTCTAAATGACGACTCATTATGTTACAGTCATGAACACTAATTACTAAGCTCCTATTGGAATCTGTATCGAATCCAAACGAGCCCATATAATTACTGTACTATATATCCCAAGTGATTCAACTTTAGCACTTTATAGATTCAAGTGGGTGTGGTCTATGCTTAATTCTACCAAGTTCTTAACATCAATCCATGACTCACACTTATAATGAATTATTTGTTTATCAAGGAATGCTTATAGAGCGACCAGGACTCGAACGTGGGTCACCAACACAGAATGTAAGAGCAACATTGTGTCACGAGAGTACACTTTGGGACATAAATCATGGCCCTTTTTGTTCACATTCTAGATGATGCATGTGAATTAGCTAGTTAGTTAATTAAAATAAGACTTCAGAGGCTATCAACCCTTCTGGATTATTAAGCCAGCACACTGTAAGTCTAGAATAACGTCAGGACTGGAGCCCCTTTTCGAGAACTCCAGTCGCTTCTATCATGTGAATATCACAACCTATGGAAAAAGTAATCACACCAGCTATTCAAAACAAAAAGGAAAGCTACCCATGTGAATGTGAAATACAACGTGAGCACTACTAATTCCAAAAGTATCTCCTGTGACAAAAGAAACGTATTAGAAAAAGAGTCAATTCAGAAACTGTGCTAGAATAATCGAAACTCTGGTGGAGCCTACTGTATGTCAGTATATAAAGTGGTCAGGTCAGGTGAAGGTATTGAGAGATAAGCCTTTACAACGGCACCTCGTATCTACTTTTTGAAGAGTGTTGAAAGGGGAGAAGGGGTGTTGGAGAGAGAGGAAGATGTTGGAGTGGCTTTGTTGTGTGTGTTATTAGTCTGTATACGTCGTCGAGGTGTCCCCCGACTGGGTGCGATCATGTGAAACCCGCTAGAACTAGCTCCCACTAAATATGGTAGGGTTATGTCTGCCAGTCGGACATTGGAAGACTGTTGTTCTTCAGAGAGAAACAAAGGCGTGCTGGTGGAGGATTAGGTTGCGATACTATTACTGAAGAGCAAGGGAAAATAATTATCAATGGCTTCCATGACTTAGAGAATGTTGGGATTGAAAGGGAGTGGATAAGTAGGAACATTGGGGTGAAGGACCCACAATATGCTCGACAAGAAAGCGTAAGCAGGAAGAGTAAAACGCTTGTGTATTTCCTGCCAAATGCAGAACATCAACAAATCCCTGTGTGCAGAATAATGTGTTTATAATTAAAAAACATTGAGCACAACTGACAGGCCAATTAGGACAGCGATAGATAAATTATCATCGGATGAGTCACTACAGAAAAGGGTTGAAGAGGCAGAACAGGATGGCATTATTCTTATATATGTAAAAATTAAATGATGGTTTATAGTTCAAATCATGTCATTTGAAGTGATAGAATAGCCAACACAATTATATTTCATGATTATATATTTCTTGTATTCCATTTATAAATATATATATATACCGGGTATATATATATATATATATATATATATATATATATATATATATATATATATATATATATATATATATATATATATATATATATATATATATATATATATATATGTATACATATATATATATATATATATATATATATATATATATATATATATATATATATATATATATAGATATATGTATATATATATATATATATATATATATATATATATATATATATATATATATATATAGGTATATATATATATATATATATATATATATATATATATATATATATATATATATATATATATATATATATACTGTATAAATAAATAAATAAATACATACAGTACATCCATAAATATATATATTGTCGCCTCCTTGGGGTGAATCATCTTTCTATCGCTAAGCTAATGGGATGAAACATCTAAAAAATTCTAAATGAATGGAGTGAAGTAGGTTAACTTACGAACAGGTAGGATCTGGGATGAAGGACAGATCAGCTGACCATCCCAACCATCTTGACCGGGTGAAGTACATGACCACCATCTGCTGTGACGTGCCCGTGAAAGAGGTCCCGGCCAATATCTCCGTGCCGCAGTAACTATCAGGGCAAGGAACAACAAGGGTCATAATGAGTTAAGACATTCATAGTGCCGTGAGTGCATTTTTTCTTTTTTTTTTTAATTGGGGGTGGCCGACTCGAGACAGAGCCCGAACAGGGACAACACAACACAACACAAACATAGGGCGGGTGCCCAAGCCTGAAAGGAGTTGAAATAGGGAAGCTATACCCCCGCCAAAGGCGGCTTTTTAGGGCCTTTCCTAGCTGATGCAGAGAGGATTGGGTTCTAGTCATGTGGTAATGGGCTGGTCAATCAGAGTGAGAGCTGAGCGAGCTCTTCCATACCCATAGCTTACTCTGACTGTTCCTTTTACTTATATATTTTCTAGATCTCAAGTGACGGCATCTCTTCTGTGGATTGACCTCCCTACTGCCAACTTAGAGGTTGGGAGGCTGGGAGCCAAAGCGTCACATCTTTCCTTTGCCCCTCAACTTTCTCTTCATAATTACTTAGGGTCACAGGGCCTTGGGTGGGGCTTCGGTTTCCCGGGCGTTTCCGCACTCTCCTCAGCTCCCTGCCTTGGAGTGGCTTCGGTCACCTGGGCTTTATTAGTGGTAAGTAGGGAGGGTTTTATGGGGGCGCTCGGTTATGGCTTTGGCCTTGCTCGGGATCTTGGGGCTGTTCGGCCTAACAGCCTGGGGAACAGCAACAACAACAACAACAACACAAACACAAAAAAAATAACACAATCACACACATCTAGGTCGTCCAGGTCGTCCGTGCGTGCATGAATGAAGTAATAAACCCACATGACAAAGATTTTATTGAATAGAAGCACCACTTGAGGAGACCTTTATTGACAACGTTTTGTAGATAGTTTCTTTAGGTCAGATGACCTATCTGCAAAACGTTATCAATATAGGGCTCCTCCGCAAATGGTGTTTTTATTCATTTTGCCAATTTTTCAAAGTTAATTTAAAACATTTTATTGTTATAAGACCATCTATCTATTGTTACGATCCAGGTTCTACAAGACACAGGGCTCTTCTTCATTGGACTAGATAAGGCTAAATGCAACAACGGTAACACTAGTTCCAACCCCTGCCTGAACCACTGGAGAACAAAACACCTATACCGCCCTGAGTCGTGCCTGGACAACGAGGTATCCTATGACTCGGTAAAAGGTGCACACTATAGGCTGATGATCACTGAAGCAGCCTATACTCATACAATATACGATTACTTTATTAAAGTATACAAGGAAAAAGATAGATAGCGTAATTAAATCGCAGCAACGATTTAATAGCAAACTAGAAGAAGGATAATTAACGTTACGTTAAATAATCAGTAAACTGTCACTCCTGTCTGAAAGAAAGTGAAACAAAGAAAGTCCTAAAGCATCATGCCGGAATCTTCTTCAAAAGTCAGATGCAACTTAGAAGTACGTATCGGATTCTGAACTGTGTATTATTACTGTGGGAACATATATAGTGTAGGGACATACAGTGTTATCTGGCACAGGTGTAATTATAAAACAGTCAGCAGTCTAAACTCTAACCACAAAAAGATGTGCTTTCTCCCACCAGGCACTAGCCTGCTCTGGTTGGGTCTCTCAGCAACAATCATGACTTACTATAAACATAAGGAGCAATAATGCTGCACACATATACACAATGAGATTATAAACCCTAATCGGGGGCCTGCCAGGTGGACGAAGTCTAGCAGGGGAGTCGTAGGCTAAGCTACCTGGGCCGAGCCACCTGCTCGGTAGCCTAGTGTCGTTCTCAAGTCTGTGCGCCTCGTTACATTAAATGACGGGGTGCTCTCTTGAGAGATCCAGGTCTCGTGTACCTGGTTCTCTCCTGGCGACCCTCCTAAGTCAAAAGCTAACGAGCTAGCACAGTGCTGGGTGGACTAGGCCAACACCCTCATGCCAACACAGTGCTAGGCTCTAAGGTACACAGACAAGAAAATAATCTAGGCCTCCGCAGGTATCCGGTACAGTTGCATAGGCTCAACGAAGTCTATGCTCATAGGAAACTGCAACCTGATAGCCTCTCCTCAGTCTAGCATCGACTAACCTGGCAGACACCCAAGAAAAATAAGGTTGGGGCAACACAATGAGTATGTCAAACCTCCCCAAGCCAAAATGGATAACCCTCGGATCCAAAATGCCTAACTAAGTACATATAATATCTCTGAGAGCTCGCTGTATAATACAGTGACGGATATATGAAATCAACGTCAAGGGGAAGGGCAGTTAATTAATAGTAGGATATACAGAGAGAAGAAGGTAAGCAGTGGTAGAGAAAGTTCGCAATAGGGGGCTGAGGTGGGCTGATAGATTGCAAGGGGATGTTAGCGTTACAGCACTACGAGGAGCTCTGAGGGAGACACAAGGACAGGAGCCCGCACCACCGTCCCAGGACCTCGGCCGCCAATCACAGACGACTACGTCACCAGGCCGCAGGGCTGCAGAAGGCGCCAGGAACCACCAGCCAATCAAGGGCGCAGGAAAGCGCGTGAGCGGGAAAACACCTCGAGTGAGGGAGGCAACACATACCTACGCACGCACATATTACCACCACGCTCGCGCTATTCTCTCTCTCCCTCCACGATGCATCTTACATTCTACTAACGATATAAAATACTTCCCGTTGTCACAGACGAAAGTGAAGACCACCACGGGACTCTCTGTAACAACACGAACACTATGAAAGAAAGAACAACATTCTCTGATACCTGTAGCCCATTTCACTGCCTGGGGAGAGGGGAGAAGAGGATAGGGAGCCAACCGCCGCCCCTTCGTGGTCGCTGGGGAGCTGACGTGCGTCACACTATCTATCTATTGCCGGACGCCTTACTCCCCTTAATGAGGTTGGCCATACAGAGAAGGCCCCCAAGCGGACCTATTCCCTGTAAGAGGGACAACCCGAGCCACTTTACTGAAGGACTTACAGGATTGACCACTCAATTTAGGATCCGTCCGACTCCGAGGCCCTCTATGTATCTTGTTAGCACTATTTTTCTACAGTGGTGTTCGGCTAGTCCATCCGCTAAGCTGCCTAACACTTAGATAAGCAGTACAGATTTGTATCAGGTTTTCTCCCCTATACAGGTTGCCAACCAAGGCTGACGCGTCCCATCCACCCGAATTTGTATAAGGTTGTCTCCCCTAGAAGGGTTGCCAACCAAGGATAACGAGTCCCATCCATCCGGACCATACTAACAATGAAACGTTTTTTATCATGTGGGTTTAACCCCTTATTGGCGGGCTAGGTGGTCTATTTGACCGTAGCGCCCAGCGTTTTTTTTTTACCCTAAATAGGGTTGTTTCCGTTCTCATTTTCATGCCTAAATAAGACCCAGAGTGTAAAACAAGTATCTATCCCTGAAAGGGTGTAAACAGAGCTTTCCAATGACACCCGAACCATCCTTGTACGACCAGTTGTTCTCTTGCAACGATCGTGCAACACGAGTGCAAAAACCCTAAAATAAGGTAATTTCCGTACATAATTCCCTGTGTAGCGAGTGAGAAAGGGGAAAGGGGGGAGAAGGGTGGGATACAGTTCAGTAGGTCCACGGTGGTGGTGGGGACCGGTCATAAGGTTACTACGCTTGTCCCACCGCTCAGCTCTCTTTCTCAGCAACATTACGTGCTGAAAATGGCGGTCGACAGATGTCGTGCACCGCCCCATAGTCCAAATTTATTTCACTCGACATATGTTGCGCGCCGCCAGTTAAGGGTTAATACTTCAATAGTCATAGACTCCCTGCCTAGGCAAACTCTTTCGTCTCTGTCAATCCTCTAGCGTCTTCCCTTCATGCTGGAAATTTGCTCACATTCAACCTGTCCCAAAGAAGGGTGACCGCTCTCAACCCTCCAACTATCGTCCAATTGCTCTCATCTCTTGTCTTTCTAAAGTTTTTGAAACTATTCTTGCTTCCAAATTTCTTAAGCATGTCTCTTCTCATAATCTGCTCTCAGATCGCCAGCATGGCTTCCTTAAGGGTCGCTCTACTGGTGATCTTCTTTCATATCTTACTAACTCTTGGTCATCCTCCTTTCGTGAATTCGGTGAAACTTCTTCTATTGCACGAGACATATCGAAAGCCTTCGATAGAGTCTGACACAAATCTTTAATTTCTAAACTACCCTCCTTCGGTTTCTATCCCTCCATCTGTGCCTTTGTCTCTAATTTCCTTTCCGGCCGCTCCATAGCCGCGGTTGTGGCCGGCCATTATTCACTTCCTCACCCTATAAACTCTGGTGTTCCTCAGGGCTCTTTCCTATCTCCTATTCTCTTTCTAATTTTTATAAATGATCTCCTCAACTGTACCTCAATTCCCATCCATTTATACGCAGACGACTCAACCTTACACTACTCCATTAGTTTTTCAGAACGCCCCAGCCAGCAATCCCTCAACGACAAACGTAATAAAGCCATAGTACTCTTAAAATCTGATCTAAATACTATCTCCAATTGGGGCAGAGAAAACCTTGTTACTTTTAATGCTTCCAAAACCAAATTTCTCCATCTATCTACCCGTAAGGAACTCCTAGCGGACTATCCCTTATTCTTCAACAATACAAAAATCAATCCTTCAACTTCTCTCAATATTCTTGGTGTCTCCTTTTCTTTTGCTCTCAGTTGGAAGGACCATATTACCAGTCTTGCTAAGGCAGCCTCCCAGAAGCTGGGTGTGCTCAACCGCCTAAGGGGGTTCTTTTCCCCTGCACAGCTTCTTGCTCTGTACAGGGGCATAGTGCGTCCTTGTATTGAGTATTGTTCACATGTGTGGGGAGGTTCCTCTCACACCGCTCTCCTAGACAAAGTTGAAAGGAAGGCCTTTCGTATCATTAACTCCCGTCCACTCACCAACTCTCTGCAATCTCTCTCTCTCCGCCGCAATGTTGCATCACTCTCGCTATTCTATCGCTACTATAATAATCAGTGTTCCTCAGAGCTTTCCCAGTGTATACCTTCTCCTTTACGTAGGGCACGTGGTACCCGTCTTGCAACTCAATCCCACCCCTACTCTGTGCAACTCTTCAATCCAAGAGTGAAACGTTACTCTCAAACTTTCTTCTACTCAACAGCTGAGTTCTGGAACTCTTTCCCAGAATCAGTCTTTCCCTCTTCCTATGACTTAAATTGCTTCAAACTCCGTGTGTCCAGGCATTTTGGCTCGAAAGTCCCTTGATTTTGGCCCTGTCACTCTTTCAACTATGGGGGAGGCACTCGCTGTAGGCCTTTTGCCTCCCTCAATCACATAGAAAAAAAACAAAAACAAAAAAAAGGTTAATGGTAATGATGGTGAGAACAGTATACTACAAATAAGTAAAATCGATGACCAAAATAGAAAGACAAATAATTAATAATGATAATAAATATAATATTAATAATCAAAATAATAATAATAACAATAAAACTAATAATAATAACAATAATAATACTGCAATAATAATAATAATAGTAATAATAATAGTAAAAATAATAATAGTAATTGAAGGAGTAATCCCGTCAGCAAATCAGGAGACGGGATTAGCTCAGGTGTGCCAGCAATATTTACTCTATAAAACTTGTCCCTGGGAACACCCTGGCACTCCCACGCTCTCGACCAATCACCAGCCTCTTATGACGCACCACGACACTCTCTTAGTATCCTTCCCCAAACGCTCGCCTCATAACTTGCCCTCAGTTCACACCCGTATATTTTATCCTGGTCACAAAAGTTCTATAACAATGGTGCCACCGTCCTACTCCCGTCAGCTACAAAAGAACGAATGTCTTTAATCCGCTTCAAGGAAAATATTACGGAGATGAAACTAGGCAGGTGAAGGATACTGAGATTCAAAGCGAGCGGGCTGGTATAGCCACGCCCGAACGCGCGTCTCGGCCTATTACAGGGTCGCGTTGAGTAAAGGAGGGGTATAAAGGGAGGTGGGCTGGGCCACAGCAAGCAGACAGAAACGGGCACTCGCCCGGAACACATTGGCACTCTCTCAGCAAAAATACTTCATTTGCCCACCTTGGCACTCATGGAGGAGTAAACCCAGAGCTTGTTCCAGACCTACAGCACCCAAGCCCTGTTAAGTACAAGATGAGCCGGGAACCAGTACACCGCCCACCCTTTGCACAGATAGAGCTGAAATACCCTCATGCCTGCCGACATATCGCTAGCCTTCACACTATTACCTAAGCGATTCAAGATTGTAACCTGGTGGTGGATTGTAACGAGAAGATGGACCTGAAGTATTCGCCAGCTTTGAAGTGGTGAAGCAACCGGGAGAAGAGATCTTCCTTCATATTTTTAAAGGACCCTTAAGGGCCCGACCAGACTTACCAAAGAATTTAAATTCTAAACTGAGCCTCTGTGTTCCAACAATAAAATACATGTGTCCTTATAGGACAACACAAGAGAAACTGATTAGAAACCTGATGAAATAAAGAGATGAAGTATTGAGAGATATAGCTGTTCTTGTTAGTAAGGCACTCAGCCAATTAGCTAGCAAAAATACAGGATCTGATAGCGTCTTATGTAAAGATATGGATAATATGAAATGGGAGTTCTTCGGGATAAAGCTTAAGGGGAAACGATTGATATAGACTATGTAACTGAGATAGCTAGGCTTACCTGAGCAGTTTCCCGGGGTTTAGTATTTGCAACATAGGCTAGACCTAGCTGGAGAAATTATAAGAAAAGGGCTTCAGCCCGAACCTATTAAGTACTCTTTTTGTTATAAGGAAACACCATTTACTAATTAGATATTCACCTCATCGACAGCATGCTTTCGATTGCGCGTAAATATATAATCAACTAGTTTTAAATATCTCATTGATTGAATAATAGTTTATAACATTGTTAAGGTGACATAAATGACATAGCGTTCTGATATTGTCTAGTTGATATAAATACCTGTTGATTTAGTAGTTGTGTTTAATATTGTTAAAGGAATTTTAGAACGCAGATTGAGTAATTGTTTACTAGTATGGTCAAAGGTGATATAAATAATACATATGGATTGATCAATTATGTCTAATACGATTAAGGTGATTTAATGCCATATAAAGAAATAAATATTTCTGATGTTAGGGTGATTTGAGTACATATTGATCAAATCCTCGTTCCTGATATTGTTAAAGTGATTGAAGGACACATTGAGGGAGAGTTAGAGTATTGTCAACCATTGTGAATATAGTGATGTGCCTTTGGCTCGGAGTCGAAGTGGGTCAAAACTCTGAATAGCGATTGTCCATATAGGTAGTAATGGGAATGTAACAATTCCGAAGTGCAATCTATACTGAGCTGTCGTAGGTTTTCAGCTAATAGTTTGAACCCATCTTGACCCGAACAGAGAATCAATTGCTATGCGGATTATGGATACCATGGGAGTTTGTTAAATAAATACTCGAACTTTCAAACAACTGTCGAATTATTCGTACCCTAGTAGAGCAGTGATTTTAAGTTTAAATACTACAATAATAATATTATTATTATTAATCATAATGTTAATCATAATAACGATAATACAAATAACAATGATATTTGTTGGGAAGTTGGCCAGATCCCACAAACAGCCTGGGAAGGAACCAACATAAAGCATCCCAAGCCTGATGGCCATGAAGATACTGAATCCCCCTTCAGTCACCACACTCCCCGAGGCGCGTTACCAGCCCTCCCCGTCAGTTCCCTGCTCAGACCTGGATGTAGATGGCCAAGATTCCCTCCCTGGAAAGGTCTGGAAGGAGACGGGACCTGGCCAGCTACCTTGCCCTCTCATTGGCCAGGGAAGGGCGATCCAGGAGGTGACGTCATGAGCTAACCACCTGCCCATTGGCTAACACGTTCGTCCGTTTTTACTCCCATTGGCCAGGATTTTTTTTATTTTTATTTTTTTTATTTTCCCTAGCGGGGGAAGGGGGAGGAAAGTAGAGGTTTGTTCAGGAAGGTAAAGTAGGAAATTTTGAAAGAAAGTAGTCGATTTAAAGTTAGTGGGCATACCACCTTGCTTTATTCAGGGTAGGGCAACTGTAATACACCAAAGCTATTATTTTAATAAAGTTAAGAGTTAATGGTTCAAGTATTATTTCAGTCTATTCTGTATTTAAAGTTAATTTTGAGTCTATTCTAATATTTAAGTTGAATATTATAGTGTTGTATTTGTTAGGATATTATTGTTAGGAATTATGGTTATTTGGCTATCATTCTGTGTTATATTCTACAGGGGGAAGGTTATTAACTTGGCAGTATTTATTGATAACATATTTTTCCTTCATCTCCACCCATCGCCAGTTAGGGTTGGGTTTCTTTGTTTTTGCTATATCGCGAAAAGCCGTGTAGATGTATTGGCCAGGATGGGCAACCAAAGAATCCTTTTACCTTCATCCAACACCCCAGATTTGAAGTCCGAAAACTGAGAGCTGGGAGCCCGCTGATTGGCTCAAGGAAAAACACTCGATCCTCCAGCCAGCTAAATAATGACCCCAAATTACCCACTACATTAACAGTGCTCCTTCAGCTCCTATACAGAGAGGCTCTACCACTCTCTCACCACCAACTACACCTCACCATGACTACAACTTTCCCCAACACCTTCATTGGCCATGTCAAATGGTTCAATGTTAAGAGAAGCTTTGGCTTTATAACCGGAGAATACGGGTGGGGGGGGGGATATTTTCGTTCATGCCAAGGGAATATCTAAACCAAACACCCGCCACTCTGTAGCCTCTCTTGCAGACAATGAGAGAGTATGTTTCACTGTGAGGAAAACCAGCAAGGGTGACCAAACCACTAGTGTCACAGGGCCAGAAGGAACAATCCTGAAAGGCTCCAGTCACGCCTGGGGAAAGAAGAAGGAGGCCAAAAAGGAAATGTTAGACTACCCATCAGCAGGCTATAGCCAGCCATCCTGTGACCGATCAAGTATTATTCAGATCGTGGCTATCGCTAGTGGGGGTAACAATCTCTTCAGAGATTGTCTGAAGGACCTCCTGGAGGCTAATAACCTCCCCACCATCACCTTCCCCAGGTCCGAACCACCCAAACCAACCTGGCCCTTGGAGCTCATCCCAACACAAGCTCTGAGGCCCAGAACGACTCCATCCAAGTGCCTCAACTTGATTCAACCTCTAAACAGGAGCAATGTGAGAGGCAGCCTGACGTGACACCACTATCTACTGAAGAAGGCCCCAGCTATCCTGCCTCTCCTGGCGGGGAGGTAGAGGAGATAGAGCAAGAAATCACACCAGAACCACCCAGCCCTCTCACACTAACCAGTAAGGAGGCAGCTCCACCAGACGAAGCAGCAGCACAGACACCGGATGAGTATGAGTCAAGGAGAGACGACAAGGGGCTCCTTGGAGCCTACACTGACTATTTCGCCGATAAAGTCCTCTATGGGGGCTTTCAGCTGAGGCAGAATAACCTGACCCCAAGCAGAGGATATGAAAACCTTGTGCCGAAATGTTTCAGTATGACTTAACTCGATGCAAGGGTTGGAGAAAGTATGGCTGCAGATGCTTCCTGCACCAAAAGAGTGAAGGAGGCAGCTGGATATGCCATACCACCTCAGAAGCTGCAAGGAAGAAGGATGGGATGACGGTTGATCTCATCCGTAACAAAGAAACCCTGGAAAACATCTATTGATAACAAAAACCCACTACACTGGTGGACCCGCCAATGGCAAAAGGCCCACGCAGCCCAGGTGGCTGCAATCTTCAATCATCAATCAACCCTTCACATAATCAGTTGCTGATCCCAAGGCCACGGCTTCCCTCCCTCTCTAATCCCCCCTCCCCCCCCAGATCAACCCTTCCTCCCCTCCTGCAGTAGCCAATATGTACGGCGGCAGTTCAAAGATAATGTCACAAACTATTAGCTGAGGGTCTCCTGAAGGAGACAATTTGATCACAGACAAAAGAGAATGATAGACAACCCTCGTGCCTCCCTCAGCCACTAGTTGGACTGCCCCCTACACCATACTGTCGTAATAGACAGTTGTAATAGACAACTATGGAGCCATTAGAAGGCCGCCAGAACACTCTTAGAAGTATTGATAGTAATCTTGTAATTGCCAAGCCAGAACTTAGCTTCTTTAATAGCCTGAAAACATGCGTCACTAGAACTCGAGCATTCACTAATAGCCCCTAATCTAATTCTTGCCATTATCTTAGTGCATAAAGAGCTTATATTTGCTGATATCAAAGTGTCAAGTGAGGACTGCTGAAGACCCTACTCACAGTTATGAATTAAAGAGAGCCTAGATGTGTTAACCTGCTTTGTTAAAGTTAGTATCTGAGAAATCTAGCTCCCAGGCAATATGGCTTCACGATAATAACTGATGTTCCCTGGAACATGACCCTTTATTCACTAATAATTCACAATTCTGACAGCGTCCAGGAAGTGTTAATTGTTCCATTAATTAGAGTTCATTGTTGCCACTCGATAAGGAGAATTCACCACTTGTGTTGATTGAGTCTCATAAATGATTGTACTTTCTATAACAAGCTAATTAGCATACCGAATGAAGAGAGTCAATTATTGTACTGATTAAAAGACGGTTAAGTATTGCATTTAAGAGTTATTATGAATTGCCGTGAACACGACAGTCCCAATAATGTAACATATTCTTTGGAATCTGTATTGTATTTTGTTCTCGTGATTATTTTTTGTATTTTCGTGTACCCATATTGGCATGTCTTTGTGTAAATAAAATGTATTGTATATCTGTATTAACATTTGTTTGAGTTATCCATCTGAGCATGCAATAAACACAGGACATAAGATAATTGCTTAACAAAATTATATATAATATAACTAAGAATAATGATGAAATCAGGTGCAACTTATATTTTTGACAAACTAAGTAGATAAATACCCATACTATAAAATAATAACCTCTATTAAGGAAGAAGTCTGAAATTAGAAGTGTCCATGTGTTTAGTCTAGTCATTATAATTAGGTCAAACATTATTACCAATAGTTTCTACAGTTAAAACACAAATAGAGTATGGAAAGAGTCAGCCAGGAATAGGTGTGGACATGTACAGCTCATTTGCTCTAGTCCTTTTATAGTTACAGGGGTTAGGGGTCACGATTTGAGGCCCACCTATAAAGAATGGACTAGACAATGCAGACCTCGTGTACAATAACGGAAATAACCTATCAATATTGGCAGGGAACCGCTGGAACAAGTGTGGTTATTTAAGCAGGTGTCACACTATGCCGATTTAAGTGCCGACGCTCCACGACTTAAGGGTCGGGAGCAGGTCTTTGCCTACATCGCCGCGCGACGTGGGTGGGCGCCTACTCAAGAGAGCCGTCGGGACAGGTCGTCAGGGGCCTCAGGAAAAGTTCGACATGCACAACTTTCATGAGTTGAGTCGGCGGCTAGTAAATTGGCGAGACGGGGACGGTAGGCGGGTGGCGTCGGGCGGCATCCAGTAGGCGTCAGACGGTACAAAGGTGTCGACCTGTCTGCGTCAGACGCCGCTTATAAGGTAGGTCGCCTTCAGGCAGCGACCCGGTAACACCCAGGTGCCATCATAGGGGGAGGGCATACCGTGAATCCGCGACCTGGCACCGTCGCACGGGACATCGTTGATAGATGGTTTTGGGGGTGTTTTTGTTTTAACCTTGATGGAGGTCTAGCGACGAAACTAAAAAATAAAATAATATATAAATAAATAGACCCCAAAAATCACCACTGTCCCCTTAATCCGATCCCATCAACGAGTGACTATCTATAAATCCTTTCGATAGCGGTGGCGTCTGTTTTGCCATAGTTCTGCCATACTTAGACGATTTTATGCAGCTTAAGAACGGTCTGTGGGAGTTAAGAGAGATAAATGAGAGGAATGGAGGTCTTGTGATTGCTACAGGCCCTTTGTAAGCATAATACAATAACCTAATAGTTGCCAGACTATAACGAGAAAGACGTCACCGGTACTGAAAGGGTTAACTATAGATGGCCTTGTTTTATCAATTACTAAAAAAAAATAACACTTAATTAGGGGGAGATGGGCGCATTTGTTTGCTCATTTATGGGTCTTTTATTATGTTTTTAGTTTCCTCCCTAGATCTCAAGCGTAACCCCCCACCCCCCCACCCACACACACACACACACACACACACAAACGTCGCCTCCGACGGACCGGTTTGCCTCGGTCGGGATCAAGTGTGACGGAGTAGGGGTCCAGTGTGACAGGGTGGCTGTCCATCGCCGCCGTAGTATCTATCGGTGCCGCCCTACCTCCTATAGGTGCCGCTCGTCAGGAGCGTTGTCGCCAACCAGTTTGCGTGCTACGGTGCATGACGCCGCCCCAGTGGCGTCATTTATCTTCCTTAGGTCTTGCATGGTTGCCTCTCGACCCCTTCCAGTTGCCGTTAGGCTGCATGCCCGTCCATACTGCCCACCGTGGACAGTGGGCCGTGGGCCCCTCTATCACCCACGATACTCGGCAGTAGTCTCCCCCTTGTATCGCCACTCCTTAAGTCGTGGAGCATCTGCACTTAAATCGGCATAGTGTGACACCTGCTTTAACAGGGCAGGGGCGTATCTATTTGCTCCTTTAAGCATCTTTGTATTATCTGTTTTAGTTTCCTCCCTAGACCTCCATCAAACTTTAAAATACGCCCCACCCCCAAGACCATCCTTCAAGATACATTTGTATTCTTTATTTGTATTTTTTTCGGTAGGGCCGGCTGCTCTTTTAAATTACAGGCTTGCTATCGCTCGCCAGGAAAACATCGACACGTAAATGACACGAACAGTCTTAATATTGACAAAGAAATGGAGCGAAAGTTCTTAAAATCGCCAAACTAATGGGCCGAACGTCTTAAAATCTGAAAACTAATGGGACTACACATGAGGAAGAAGGGTGATCAGAAAAGCGCCCCATCTCCCCAAATATGAGACGATATGTATCTATGGTGGAGCCGAAGCTGCCACTGTCACCAGAGTTATGGGAAGGTTTTTAGTTTGCGTCATAGACCTCCATCAACCTTGAAAAAATACCCCCATGACCCCTCTTCGAGACAAACGTGTACATTTTTCGGTGAAAAATGTCTCGGCCGAGGCTGGTTCCTGTGAAATATTCTAATTAATATAATTAATTAATTTCACTCCATTACAGGCTCGCTATCGCTCCCCATGAACAATAGACACATAAATGGCATGAGAGGCCTTGAAATTGACAGAAATGGGGCAGCAGATCTTAAAATCACCAAATTAATGTGATGAACGTACTCAAATCTCAAAACTAATGGTGCTAAACATGATGGAGAAACAAACCATTAGGTGAAAATCTACCCTTAAGGGGGGTCACCGGCTTTATTTATCTTTCTCTCCTTTTCTCTCTTTCCCTGGATTGTATCCATTCGGCCCCATTCAGCCAACTGGTTATAGACGTTTATGCCCATCCAGGTGTCGATTTCTTCCTGGTGAGCTATAGCGAGCCAGCGTTGTATGGAGAAATCCGGAGAAATTGTCCTATCGAAAAATGTACAAATTTAGCTTGCTGTCAAAACAAAATTATATATATGCTGGCTCGCTACCGCTTGCCAAGAAAATATTGACACCTGGATGGGGGTAAACGTCTTAAAACAGTAGGCCGAATGGTTCCGAATGGATACAAGGCTAAGAGAGAGGGAGACAAGGAGAAAACAAGCGAGGTGGGCTCCCTTAAATGTTGGTGGGAGAAGTTGAGAGATTGGTGCCAAGCCTAACCATGAGAAGACTTTCACTCCACCTCAAGGAGAGGCTATAATATGGCCCTTTGAGTACCAGCGACGTGTGTTATATTGTAATCTACCTATATTTAGACGATGCTATGCAGCTTAGGAAGGATCTGTGGTAGTTAAAAAGGTTGGTTGAGATAGTTTGAAACCTTATTATTGCTAGAGGTCCTTCCTAAGCTGAATAAAATCGTCTAGTAGTTGCAGAATATGATAAAAGGGTGGCCCCTGGTACTGAATAGGTTACAAGCGCATTGATCTATGTTTCAGAAACGTGGCCAGTTTACCCATTCAAGAGTTGATTAGGGCATTAGGCATTTTATACAGAGGGTTAATTGTGATAGTTTATACCCTTATAATTCCCACAGGTCCTTCCTAAACTGCATAAACTTGTCTAAATAACAAATTGTCATATTCTTCAAAGGGTTAAGGGGAGATGGGTCGTTTTTCTAGATCCCCTTCTTCCTCATGTTTATCCCCATTATTTTTAAGATTTTTAGATATTTTCCCCATTAGTTTGTCGATTTTAAGACCTTTCGCCCTATTTCTTTGTCAATATTTTAACCTTTCGTGCTATTTAGGTGTCGATTTTTTCCTGGGGAACGATAGTGTACCTATCATTTCGGAAGAACCGGCCTTCGGCCGGGGGGATCTAATGGATGTTTTTTTTAAAGTTTGATGAAGGCCTAGGGAGGAAACTAAAAAATAGATGAATATATATATATATATATATATATATATATATATATATATATATGGATCCCCAAAAATATCCACTGTCCCCTTAACCCATTCAGTACCGCTGATGTCCTTTTCATTATATTCTGCCAACTATTAGACGATTTTGTTCAGTTTAGGAAGGGCGTCAACACATTAAAAGGCTGCAGATTATATCTATTAATCCTATTCGCTACTATATATCTTTGGGAAGCTTCATAAAATCGGTAAATGTGCCTGGAATCATATAAGACAGACAATGCTGGTACGGTACTGAAAGGGTTACATAATGTACTAAGACTGACCTAGTGCTGGCATTCGGGCATTTTTTTTTTTTTTTTTTTTTTTTAATTCTATATTCCAACTACTCCTTCTCGGACATAGGCTGAGAAACTGTACATTCAACAGTACATTCAACGGTGAAGCACGTGAGGTCTCGTTCCAGTCTAGGGAGTGAGACATGCGAAGCGTTTATGAGCTGCCACCAGCCCCCGCCATCTTGTCTTGCACGGGGCCCGGTTGCCCACCCACGGCTCAAAGCAGCCCCATCTCTGAAGCTGCTTCGCCTTATGCGCTTCTCTGTCTCATCCCCTAGACTCGGACCCTCACTCTCAGAACGCCACCTATTAAGCAATCAACTCAATAGGCATTGCCCCCTGTAGCCTATTTTGATTATGGGAATATTCATACAGTGCTATTTAATCAGGCAACAATGAGGGTATTTTTGTTTATGTTTCGGTGGCTTTGTGGTAATGCAGTGATACTGGTACAGCACAAATTCCATCCCAATATTATCTTCCAATTGATACATCGGGATTCGAACTCGGGTCCATTGGATTACCAGTCCAGTGGCATGACCACTCCACTTCCCCTCCCCTATAGAAAGTATAGAACCTAAAAAAAAACGTAATTAGACTGTTAGAGATGTAAATAGACTGACCTATCGCTGACATTCGGGTAGTCGGTCCTTATCTCCATACTGTCAAAATAACAACAGGGAGACTCCTCACAGTTATTGGTCCGCTTGTAGAGGTGGAAGAAGGAGAAGGTAAGCTTGGGCAGTTGACAGACGGGAGCTTGTAGGACTTTGGCACATTGAAGGCCTGGGGGGAGAGGTATTACTTTCAGTATAGTTAATCCTCTCACTGTGTGTGTACACTGTATATATATATATATATATATATATATATATATATATATATATATATATATATATATATATATATATAAGTGGGCAGTATGTTTTCATGGAGGCAAAATTTATTAAAGACCAAGGCATATTTGTTTTTTAATAACTTTTACTTGTTGTTTTCAATATTTCTCACTGTATGTTTGATTTATTCATTCAAATGATATTTGAATGATGAAATCAAACATACAGTGAGAAATATTGAAAACAACAAGTAAAAAGTTAGTAAAAACTAAAATGTCTTGGTCTTTAATAAAGTTTGCCTCAATATATATATACTGTATATATAACTGAGCTGTGGTGGTCGAGTGGTGTGAATCTGCAAGACCCGGGATCGAATCCCCGCCACGGCGGACATTTAGTGGGTGTGGTAGTACGTCCTAGCATGTTTCACATGCTTGCACCCAGTCAGGGGACATCCTGACGACGTATACAGACTAAACACACATAACAAAGCCACTCCAACACCTTCCTCTCTCTCCAACACCCCTTCTTCCCTCTCAACACTCTTCTCTGAGCTAGTGCCTGTATAGAATCGTAAGATTCAGAGTCGTAAAGATTCCAGGACGAGCTCAATAACGGCGGATCCCCAGATTGGCCTTGGTTATTGCACCTAAACACATACAAAAGTTACAAAAGTTATAGTATATATATATATATATATATATATATATATATATATATATATATATATATATATATATATATATACCGGTATATATATATATATATATATATATATATATATATATATATATATATATATATATATATATATATATATTCTTTTTCTCTATGTGCATGAGGGAGGCAAAAGGCAAAATTGCCTGTGACGAGTGACACCCCCAGAGTTGAAAGAATGACAGGGCCAAAATCAAGGAACAGTCTAGGCAAAATGCCTGGACACAGGGAGTTTGAAGCAATTTAAGTCATAGGATGAGGGAAACATGGATTCAGGGAAAGAGTTCCAGAGCTCAGCTATTTAATAGAAGAAAGATTGGGATTATCTTTTCACCCTTGAGTTGGAGAGTAGCACAGAGTAGTGGTGGGATTGGGTTGCAAGATTGGTACTACGTACCCTACGTGTAGGAGGTGGTATACACTGAGAGAGCTCTGAGGAACACTGATTGTTTTAGTAGCAATAAAATAGCGAGATAGATACAACACTGCGGCGAAGAGAGAGAGTCTGCAGAGAGTCGGTGAGTGGACTGGAAGATGAAGGTTTGACTTTTGTATTGTTAAAGTATAAAGGATAGTCCCCTGGGAGTTCACGACGGGTAGATAGGTGGAGAAATTGGGGTTTGAAAGCATTAAAGGCAACAAGGTTTTCTCTGCCCTAAATGGAAATGGTTGATAGGTGCCTTTGTCTCTAATTTCCTGTCCGGCCTTTCCGTAGTTGCAGTTGTGGATGGCCATCGTTCACTTCCTCATCCTATCAACTCCAGTGTTCCTCAGGGTTCTTTCCTATCTCCAGTTCTCTTTCTAATTATCATATATTATCTTCTCAACAGTACTTCCAGTCCTATCCATTCATATGCAGATTACTCTACCTTACACTATTCATCTAGTTTTCCAGAACCCCCAAACAAGCAAGCACTCAAAAAATAACGCGAATATACCATAAAACGCTTATCTTCTGATCTCGCTACTATTTCCAATTGGGGTAGAGAAAACCTTGTTGTATTTAATGCTTCCAAAACTCAATTTATCCATCTTACTACCCGTCAGGAACCTCCGGAGGACTATCCCTTATTCTTCAACAATACAAAAATCAACCCTTCATCTTCTTTCAATGTTCTCGATGTCTCTTTTTCTTCTGCTCTCACTTGGAAAGACCATATTACCAGTCTTGCTAAGGCAGCCTCCCAGAAGCTGGGTGTGCTCAACTGCCTCAAGGGGTTCTTTACCCCTGCGCAGCTTCTTGCTCTGTACAGGGGCACATTGCGTCCTTGTATTGAGTATTGTTCACATGTGTGGGGAGGATCCTCTCACACCGCACTCCTAGACAAAGTAGAAAGGAAAGCCTTTCGTATCATTAACACCCGTCCACTCACCAACTCTCTGTAATCTCTCTCTTTTCGCCGCAATATTGCATCTCTCTCGCTATTCTATCGCTACTACAATAATCAGTGTTCCTCGGAGCTTTCCCAGTGTATACCACCTCCTCTACGTAGGGTATGTAGTACCCGCCTTGCAACACAATCCCACCCCTACTCTGTGCAACTGTTCAACTCAAGAGTGAAATGCTATTCTCAGACTTTCTTTTATTCACTGCTGAGATCTGGAACTCTCTCCCAGAATCAGTCTTTCCTTCTTCCTATGACTTATTGCTTCAAACTCCGTGTGTCCAGGCATTTTAGCTCGAACGTCCCTTGATTTCGGCCCTGTCACTCTTTGAAATCTGGGGGAGGCACTCACTGCAGGCAGTTATGCCTTTTGTCTCCCTCATTCACATAGAGAAAAAAAAAATATATATATATACAGTATATATATATATATATATATATATATATATATATATATATACTGTATATATATATATATATATATATATATATATATATATATATATATATATATATATATATATATATATATGTGTGTGTGTGTGTGTGTGTGTAGCAACAAAACAAAAATAAAATAAATAATATTTGTTGTGGTGATGGCAACTAGACAGATGGTGTTGTATAGGTAAGGCTAACATAGTGACTGACCACTAGGCTGAACTGCAGGGTAGCCAGGTGAGGTAATGTTGCCAGCTGTGGTGATAGTCTCTGTACAACCATCACTGGAGGAGCCTGGGGGGATAGTAGAGACATGGCTTAAACGGAGGTTTTGTGTTTTTTCCATAGACTTAAAATTACACCCCCTATTTGTACATTTTTCGGTTGAAAAGGGTCCCGGCCAAAGGCCTGTTACTTAAAAAGTACAGGCTCGCTATCGCTCGCCGTGAAAAAATCGACACCTAAATGGCACGAATGGTCTCAAATTATTAGAAATTGGGCGAAAGTTCATAAAATCGTCAAACTATTGGGGTGAACGTATTAACATCTAAAAAACAATGGGCTAAACATGAGGGAGAAAGAGGTCCAGGAAAAAATCCCTCTAGTGGAAATCTCCAGTTAATATAGTCGGTTTAGTTTAAGGGGATTTTTTTTTCTGGACTCCTTTCTCCCTCATGTTTGGCTCCATTAGTTTTGAGATTTAAAGACGTTCGGCACATATCTTTGCCGATGTGAAGACTTTCGCCCCATTTCTTTGTCAATGGTAAGACCTTTCGTGCCATTTTGGTGTCGATTTTTTCCTGGCGAGCGCTTGCTAGTCTGTAATTTAGGAGGAACTGGCCTTCAGCCAGTAAATTTTTCTATTGAAAAATGTAAATCTTTTATCTCGTAGGGGGGACTTGGGAGTATTAAGCTTGATAAAGGTCTAGGGATCAAACTACAAACTTCCACTTAAGTTGGCGAAATATTAGCTTGTCACTGTTTTAACACTTTAAAGATTATGACGCATGTTGATTGTTTATTCTGGCTATCATTAGAAGATTTTATATAAAAATCGAAAGATATGTGGGAATTATAATGGCAAAGATTATCTCAACCCTCTGACTGTCATTTTATACCCTTCCTTATATCAATAGAATTGTCTAATAATAATTCTGGCTGTCATGAGAAGATTATAATTCGAAAGGTATGTGGGAATTATAAGGGTAAAGATTATCTCAATTAACCCTCCGATTGATATATCCCCTTCCTGCCACATGTGGTTGTTAATTTCATTAATCGATTTTAGGAGTAGAGTTGGTTGGTGGAGAGAACATAATAATCAATAGAATTGTCTAATTATAACCAGTTCTCCAACCCAAGAATTGCCAAAGTTTTCAGTCATTCTTCGACTAAACAAGTGAACTAACATACAGGGTAAATACTCTGGAGGAGTTTGTGAGTGCTAACGTTGGAAATGAAACTCCTCCTCCACAAGGAATGCTGATACAGAATCCAGGATTGATCCCCCTGCCTCACCACGAGCTGACGCAGTGCAAACCCTGGCCCACCCAAAGAACGTTCTCCCATTACAAGATTATTTCTGTGTCGTAAATAACGGTATACGCCCACAGCAGAAGACTGTTCTCGCCGTAACAACCTTCAATAAATTCAAAATTTATGGCCAAAGAAGAGGAAGACCCTTGTGAAGTAAGAATGGTCGGAGATTCCATGGTCCGAGGCCAATTACTAGAGTTTTTTGGCAGGGCCCTAAGAACCCGGAAATGCTTCTGCATCCCAGGAGCGGGACTAGACGACATTGCCGCTGCCTTAGATGCGATTACAAATGGTACCCAAAAATATACTCTGTACCTAATCCACGCTGGTACAAATGATGTGAAACACATATGGTCCGAGGAACTGCTGGAGAAGTATCAGATGATAATCCAACAGTTCAAGAATAAATCTAGCCTTATTATTATTGCAGGTGTCCTCCCCATAAAATCAGCTCAGAAGAAGTTCTTTGACAAATTCTTCAGCCTAAATAATTGCCTTCATAACCTTTGTCCTGAGGAGAAAGTTTAGTTCATTAACACGTTGGATAACTTTTTCCGTCAATTTCATCTGTTTAATGGAGACGGTCTCCATTTGAACCAAGTGGGATTAGCACAACTTGGACGACTTCTCAATGATGTAGTTCACTTTTTCCAATCATAAAACATGATTGGTCAGGGGCAAGCGTGGGAATTAATGTAATTTACTCTGATAATAAAGCAAATTTATCAAGCAACTACAACAACCCTTTCCAAACTATCAAATTTTTGTATGCAAATGTTCTAAGTATTAGTAACAAATTTTCAAATCATGAAGAAATAGTCTTTGCAGATAAATTTGACATAATAGGTGTCACCGAATCATGGCTAAACATTGAACAAAGAGACTATTTAGCAGAATACAATAGTTCTGTATATTCAATGTTTGAATGTAGTGTTATAACAAAAATGGGGGAGGTGTTTTGCTATACGTCAAGAAAGATCTTCATCACATCCTAGTAACGAAACCATCTATAGACAACATTGATATAAATTATGCTCAGTTGAGAAATTATCATCTAGAAAAGGTAACCCTTGGTCTAATATATCGCCCCCCCTGGACAATTACTAAACATTTATTGAAAGATCTACAACCAAATTGCAGATATGAGCGATAACAAATATGTAGTACTTTTTGGAGACTTCAATTTGCCAATAGCTCAGTGGAGCGAATCCCTGTCATCTAACACAGGATCGGAGCTGTACTCTAATCTACTGGAAATTTCATTATTTAAATTTTTTCAATGTCCTACAAGGGGTAACAATTTTCTAGGTCAAATCTTAGCAACTAAAGACAAATTAGTACACCAAGTGAGAGTATATGAGCTTAGTACAAGTGATCATCGTTCAATCACATTCAACATTACATTTTTAAACAATAAATTAAACAAGTCATGAGAAAGTTATAAATTTCAAGAAAGCCAATTTCCATAAAATTAAAACTATTTGTGACAGAGCAGATTGGAACTTCATAAACCACACAAGTGATACTTATGATATTTGGAAAACTTTTTCAAATATATACTGTATAATAATACCATAAATTCTTGCATCCCTATGAAAAATCAACACTCTTCTCGAAACAAAAAGCCTAAATGGTGGAATACAGAAATAAAAAGTTGTCTACATACCAAACAAACTGCTCGCAAAACTTTCAGTAGAACAAAGAACGAAGCAGACAGGATAACCTATCATACTCTCCGACGAAATGCCAAAAAACTGATTAAAAATAGTAAGACAAATTTGAAACATGTATTGCAAGCATAACCCGGTGGATCCCAAGTGATTTAAATTAATATAAATGTACACTCCAGGACCAGCCACTTGTAATTTTTTCCCCTGAAAACACATGGGATGGGTTAGTAATGAAGGAAAACAAAAACGCTCACCTAGGTCATTTAGGGGTCATGGGGGCGGCGGAAAGTCGCAATTAACATGGGGTGATGGGTAGGCAATATACTGGAAAATCACTCCTGCGCACGCCCATACACACGTGGCTGGACTTGGAGGGTTGATAACCATCGATGCTGTTTCGTGGGTTCCTAAGGTAGTTCCTATACAAATCTAAACCCTCTAGGTGCCATAGGACAAGATTAATTAACGAGAACGCAACCATTGCGTCACTGGGGTTTAGCATTAACATACATAGGCGACGCATAACGTGCGTCGCTGGTACTCAAGGGGTTGAGAAAGACAAACCTAAAAGAATGTTACGGGTTTACTGGAAATATAATGGTGATAACTTCTCTAATCGGACCACTAACTAATCAAAATAATGAAGATGTTGTTGAAGATTTAAACTCGAGTCCACTTGCCACACCATCTCTAATAAACAAAAAGGACATTCTAAGTGATATTTTAATTACTGTAATAGATGTACTAAATAGCATTAACAAACAAAAGTCTAATAAATCCCCTGGACCTGATATTATTTCTCCAAGCATATTGAAAGAATTAAGAGACAAGATATCAAAAGCAATAACACTACTTTTTAACAATACATTGCAAAGTGGCATTGTACCCATGGATGGAAATTAGCTAAAGTAACTACGATCTTTTAAAAAGGCAATAAATCACTACCTTGCAACTATCATCCAATTAGCTTGACTTCAATCATATGTAAATTGTTCGAAACAATTATCAGAGATAAACTTGTAAACCATTTAGAAGAAAAATAAATAATATAAGAATCACAGAATGGTTTCCTAAACAAGCATTCATGTTTGACAAATCTCCTCGACTCTTTTCACATCCTTAATATGTATGATGAAAGTAAAGCCATCGACATTGTCTACCATGATTTCCAGAAAGCCTTCGACAAAGTACCTCTCAAGTGTTTCTTGTTAAAATTAAAAGCTCACAGCATAGAAGGGTGCGTTCTTAGAGGGATTGAGAATTGGCTTATTGAGCGTAAGCAACGAGTAGTAATAAATGGTAATGCCTCGGACTGGAGAAATGTAACAAGTGGTGTGCCCCAGGAATCTGTGCTTGGAACTGTTCTTTTGTTAATTTCTATCAATGACATCGATGACAATCTTTCATGTACAATTTAAAAATTTGAAGACAAAACCAAAATAGCGAACATGGTTGCTTCTCCCTTGCAGGTTCAATAGATACAAAAATATTTAGATAAATTACCAAATTGGGCTCGAACCTTGCATATGAATGTAAAGTACTACATATAGGATACAAGAATGAAAAATTAAACAACTCAATAGATGGTAGTCAACTCAAAAACAGTGATACAGAAACCGACTTAGGAGTAACAATATCAATCAATTAAAAACCCACCCTACAATGTACCGAAGTAGTTAAGAAAACAAAGAAAATTATTGGCTTCATTGGAAGATCCTTTGAATACACATCAGAAAAATATTATTATCACTTTGTATAATTCTTTGGTTCGACCTCATCTGGAACACTGTTAACAATTTTGGTGTCCTTATTATCAAAAGGATATAGATAGACTAGAGTGAATACAGCGGAGAGTAACAAAAATGATTCCTCGACTAAGAAACAAGTCGTACGAAGAAGGTCTAGAAGTGTTAAATCTTTTTAGTTTAACAAGCACAGACTAAGAGAGAACCTTAGTCAAGTGCATCAAATTATTATAGGTATTGACAATATGGATGTCAACAAATACTTCACAATTGGTCACTCAAATTTCACTGGAGGAAATGGTTGTAAAATAATTAGAAGGCCTTTTCACTCACATGAGGCAAAGCATTTTTGTTTATAAACTTATGGAGTGGACTACATAACAGTGTCCTTGAGTGTAGTACTGTTCAAACTTTCAATAATCGTTTAGATAAATATCTCACTCTTAACCCCCGATTAACTGCCTTTACAAACGAATAGCACCATTTAACACTGTACTATCCTTTCCTGTTCTCACATAGGATCGGTAGTTTAGTTAAAAGCAACCTCATAAGGATTAATAGATTTGTTGTTGCTTATTTTCCTTTGTACTCCTTCGTAGCTTTGTAACTCTGGAACTCTCTCCCTCAGTCAATCTTACCTTTATTCTATGACTTAAACTGCTTTAACCCTTACTGTACCAGCGACGTACAATGGCCGACAGTAAGTAGGTCACTCGCCAGTACCAGCGCCGTACGATGTCCGTCAGTAATATTTGGTCCTTGTACCAAGCGGTACCAGGCGCCATGACTTGTAAACACTGCTTTGAGACCTGGCAACACTTCTCAGAGTGTATCCAAGGTCCGATGGGCAGGCTGGCTCAGTACTCATCCAGCTTTCGTGGTGAGAGGTTGCGCTCTCTCGTCTTTGAAGCCATTTTGACCACAATGCCTGGTACTGGAAGTTACATTTATAATAATACCCTCTGGTACAGTAGGGGTTAAACTTTGTGTGTCCAGGCATTTTTACCCCAATGTCACTTGAATTTGACTCTGTCACTCTTTTGGCTTTGGGTACAGGCAACCTGCCTTTTCTTTCTTTCATACACATAGAAAATCATATGTGTATACAGTATATACAGTATATATATATATATATATATATATACAGGGTTAATATTAAAACAAACGTTGAAAGGACCAAAGCCCTGAGGTCTCTGTTGAACGTTGTCAATCACCCAGCCGCTCGAAGCTCTTTTCCTTCTTATTATCTGTCTTTCCTAATAACTCTTTCGGCTGATCCAGTCCAACAAGAAGCAGCAAACAGCAACAATAGTGAAACGAGCGGTAATAAGCCTCTCTTCGGTTACTGACTATAATTCCTTACCATAATAGTCTCCTGTTACAGTCTCACACATGGTTCCCGTGGTGCCTGGTGGACATACACATTGACAGTTACTGCCGATGTAGCCGCTGTTGTCACAAAGGTCAGTGGCGATGTTGCAGTTGGTCATCCACAAGCCTGGTGGGAAGATTTACAGAACACGTAATTGATATACATCCATAACTACTGTATAACACTCACTCATACATCTGTAACTCTTTCCCTTCCTATTATGACTTAAACTGCTTGAAGCTCTGAGTCCAGACATTCTGACTCTAACGTACCTTGAATTAGCTCAGGTTTGCCTTTTGTCTCCTCCATACATATACAATTTGTAAATACATATATACCGGGTATATATATATATATATATATATATATATATATATATATATATATATATATATATACATCCATAAATAATATAATACACTCACCCATACATCCACAACTCTGGTTACACGTTACAGTGAACACATCATTCATATACATCTATTACTGAGCGACTGACTGACTGATTGATTGACTGACGGACTGACTAATTTAATGACTGACTGGCTGACTTATTGGCTGACTGACAAACTAATTTAATGACTGACTAACTAACTAATTTACTGACAGACTAACTAACTAATTTACTGACTGAATAACTAATTTACTGATTGATTAACTAACTGATACACTCACTGACTAACTCACTAATTTACTGACTGACTAACTAACTTATATACTGATTGACTGACTAACTAACTGAGTTACTGACTGACTAACTACTATACTGACTGACTAAATAACTGAGCGATTGACTTACCAGTACAATTGTATATAATGTTAGCCAGTTTGATATCCCTGTAGGAGAGTTTGTCCCTCTGGCCCAACCGGTAGTTCTGCAGTGGGTCTAAGGTACTGATCGTTGGCTGACCATTGTTCGTAAAAAACTGGGGATGGTAATAACAGGTCAATAGTTTGTAACTCTTTCAAGATCAGATTACGCATTTCAGTTATGTTGTCTGGCTATTATCAGTCGATGTTATTCAGATTAGGAATGGTATATGGATGTCAGAGGGTAAATTTAGATAGTTTTTGACCTTATAATTCGCACAGATCCTTTCTATATTGTGTAAAATCGTCTAATGATAGCCAAATTAATGTAATCAGATGAAAGATAACCGCATGCCAACATGTGATATGTGGCACCATGTGATGAGTAGGACCTGTAGCAGTTATTGCTTGCCGCCACCCAATTATGATTTAATGACCTAATGGGAAGTCAGAATAAATACACAAGATAATCAGCCTAGTAGTAATTGAATAAGTAGGTGTAGAGTCAGCCGGAAC